>OX377203.1:103054444-103460444 GCA_947396885.1 Heligmosomoides polygyrus polygyrus
CCGTTCTTTTAGGGAACACAGAAGAATTGCTCAGGTTCGACCCTCCGTAAATCTTAACACGATGACGGTCGACTGTGGTGTGTTGTTGCCAAACTCTCAACCAGGAATGTTATCAGTTTTGTTACGACTGAATTTTCGGATACATTGCTTTCTCCTGGGCGCGTGCAGCGCAGTCGGAGCAGGTGGTGGCTGTCGCATGCACCCGATACCGGATTACTGGTTCGGATTTCCCGCCCAGGACAACCAAGCCTTCCATCCCTCCGGGGTCGGTGAATTGGTGCCAGACTTGTCCGGGAAGGATGAAGCGCTGACTTGTTCATCGGCTGGCGATTTGAATGCATATTTGGCCTTGTATGGCCTAAGCCTGGCAAAGTCGGAAACATTCATGGTGCCACTCTTCCAAACACCACTTCATCCTACTGACCAGACAAAGGCTTTGGCCTCCCATGGGAATTAAAGTGGAGACCAAAGTTCTTAGAAAGAGCTCGGCATACCGACTACGAAAATGTGTTGACTATGAGTGTTGCGTGCGGAGACAATGGTCGCAACAGCAGAGCGCGTTAACAGCACGTAGTGCATATTTTAGGGTGGATGTCCAGAAAGTTTCTCTCTAATAAAACTCCTGGACGAGCTCTGACATGTCTAAGTTCACCGGTTTGTCTACAGGGGCCAGCTTCGTCAACGACTTACAGCAATTTAACGGAGAAAGTACAGCCGAAATCCCTGATAGCAGGACTTATGGCGAAATGCTTCACCGTA
Organism: Heligmosomoides polygyrus polygyrus; assembly: GCA_947396885.1. Lineage (NCBI taxonomy): Eukaryota > Metazoa > Nematoda > Chromadorea > Rhabditida > Heligmosomidae > Heligmosomoides > Heligmosomoides polygyrus. The sequence goes on from OX377203.1 coordinate 103,055,204, forward strand.
TCGCTTGATTAGCCGCGCTGTCAGGGATTTCGGCTGTATTTTCTCCGTTAAATTGCTGTAAGTCGTTTATGAATCCGATCCCAGGCTAGCCGTGTGAGTGGGCTGTAGTGAGGGCGGTAAGAGAAGAGAATCAGTGACTTCACACCCGGGGGAACGAGGGGGTAGAACGCTCGTCCCCCGGTGTCACGGACTTCGAAAACAAGCCTCAGTCAGAACGCTCCCACACAATCGACTCCGCCATTCTCGATTCTGTCAAAGAGGATCCGGAGATAGGCAGCGCAGGATTGCGGTGGGACTCGGATGCACCCACTCAACAGTCCTCAGTCGCCTTCAGTACTTCGACTACAGAAAAGGGCTGACTCGATGGGTCTGGATGGGTCTGTCGTGTCTTGAACGATAACGTGGGCATCCACTTGTGCGTTTCTCCATCTTCACCAGCAAAGAAGTTTCTGGAAGACCTGATTGAGAGCTGAGAGTTGGTCCTCTGCGATTCTAACATGCATCGTGTGATGTGGCTCCCTGGAGGAGGAGACCCGCCAGCGAAAGCCAAACTGTGCGTGCTCCCACAAAATGTGTCTCCTTTGCTGCTTCTAGGAATCGCGAGGAATTCTGTAGCACGAGTTGCTCCCAAAAGGACACAAAGTCATTAGCAACATTTACGCCAGTCAGATTCAAACACTGTCGAAGCGTTTGAGAGAAACGGGCGAGGCATGCTTCTTCGAGCTCCCACATGACAACGCTAGACCGTATATACAATACCGCTCCTGTCTTTTGGTTTTTGGGCGGAATAAACGCCGTTTTCGCCATTTCCCATAACTTCCTTTGACGTTCCCTTTTTAAGAAATAACAATTACCGTCCCAATCCAATATATGTGGTCTACCCAATGATGTACGTGTCATGCAGTGGCTTTAAAAAGGGTATATTTTTGGTGGCCCATAAAATCTGGCGGTAGCAACCCCTCCTATCGCTGGGGGTGACTGCAATGAGATAGTCCACGTTTATAGGTCTCATATCTATTTTTTCTAAAATCACTGTAGGATTTCTACATCATTGGATAGATCGCCCACATTGGATTTGGAAGGTAACTTTGGTTTTTTGAATAGGTTCCTTTTAAGAGAGTTGTAGGAAAACGGCGAAAATGGCAGTTTTTCGCGGCTATTTTGCCCAAAAACCAAAAGACAGGAGCGGTATCATAGCTGAAGAGACAATGGTTTCCATTCAACCAATTCCTTGACAGTCGCTTATTTCGTCCCTTAAGGAATTCCTGGCGGAGCAAAATCTCCAAAATTAAAGATGTTGAAAGGGTGGTCAACGAGTTCTTCGATACTCAGTCTCGCAGTTCTGGGAGAAGAGAATCGCTGACCTGCCTACTATGTGGCCCACTACTGACTGTACTGACTAACAGTGATGATTATATTGTTGACTAGATTCCGTTGTAAGCTGAAGAAAAAATAGGGACGAAGAATGCCGAGTACCTCAAGGCCTTTTACCATCCTAATATATCGCTGCAGTTGGTTTGAAACCTCAAAATGAATCAATATGAACTATCTTATAAATTTGACGGGTGGTGTACATGAAAGACTTCTATTAGAGCTCGTCGGTCAGGCTGTGTTCATCCCGTAACTTTCAGCGGCCACTATCGGGAACGCGAAGGACTTCAGCGACGTGGATCTGGCGAAGATCAACCGCATGTACAGCTGTCCTGCTGAGAACAAGCTGCAAACAGCACCGTTCGCTAGGGCTCAGGTAAGTTGCCGCTGAACACTCCAAGACAGCACTCCGTCGTCTCGTAACGGCAACGGCAACTCTTCAGCACAGTCCAATCTACTCAGCGATCAACAAGTACGACGATCGGCCGAAGCTGCCGTCACAGTACTACGACGGAATGCAGAACTCCATCACTAACAACAAGCCACAACGTATTTCATTTTCCTCGAATTTTCCTTTCCTGCACGTCTTTGCGACTGCCTTTACTGAAGTTTTATTTTGTATTCACCTCAGGTGTGAGAAGAAGAAGTCAATTTTTAAATATCGATCTCCAGCACTAAACCGTCGAAGGAAGTGCTCAGAAATAGGATATCTCTCTGTCTCTTTCTGAAGATGGTGCTATAGACAACCAGTTCGAGAAGTCTTTCTCCACCGGGGTTTATTGACCAGATACGTACACCGTACACCTCCATGGACCCGTCCACTTTTCCGTTCTCTGCTTGCAGAGGTGGTCGCCTTCTGGAACGAACTTTATGGCCTCCACAACGGCTCTGCCGAGCGCATACCGACGTGACGGTTCACTAACCCTCTTTCGTGGCCAGTCGTCTCAGTTACAAAATTCTGTCATCTATTCTTTTTGGGCAGCCAACTCCACAACACCTACCCCGACCCCATTCCCCTTGGTGTCCTCTCCGCTGTAGAATGCCTTCATCCCTTCAGCCTCCTTGATCTCGGACGATTTCGTGTAGGTATAGGGACTTCGATCTTTCGATAAAGGATCCCTCTGCATTCCTGGTTAGCGTTCCCACATTTGGAGTCACTAGTCAAACTAGCTGTTCTAGCTCCAGAGAACCAGCGCTGGGGCTCTGTGCGCCATTTCCGGGCAACGTTCTAGCCATTAAACTTTTACCATTTCAACTTTTGATCATGGCTTGTGAAGAGTTTTGTCCACCAGCTATCTCCTCATCCTCTATGGACCAATGACCAGACGATGAAACAGTTGTCACTGCAAGGAAAGAAGCCAGAATAAGAGCCCACAACTGCTTCTAAAATTGTAAATCCCATAACTTGCCTTGTTCAGCCTCATCTCATGGAATCCACAGAAGTTTAACACATTCGCTTCACAGCGCCAAGTATTAGGTTGTCCAGAAAGTTCTCAGCGTTTTGAGTGCTTCACTTTGAACTACCATAACTTCCTCAAATCTTATCGGAATTAGTCGTAATAAGCACCGTTCGAATTAGCACAGCTTTGCCAACGGGATACCAGTCGACTTATTCCATCAGCGAAAAAATTCGGTGGTCGAGATTCGACTAAATCCACAAAGCTATTTTGGCTTGGTCCTGATCGATGAAGGTCTTACCAGCGCGAAAGTTCTGAAAACGTTTGAAAAGTTGGTAGTCGGTTGGTGAGAGGTCTGGAGAATATGGCGGGTGAGGCAGAACTTCAACGATTAATTCGCTCAATTTTCGAATAGTGATTAGTGAAAGGTGTCTGCGGGCGTTATCGTACAAAAGAATCGGGTCTCTTCTATTGACCAATGCCGGCTGAAGTTGACGCAATTTTCGACGCACTTCGTCGATTTCCTTACAGTAGGACTCTGCTGTAATCGTTTGGTCTGGTGCTAAAAGTTTGTAATGAATCACACCAGCCGCCGACAATCACACAGTGACCATTACCTTTTTGGTGGAGGTTCGCCTTTGGAAAATGCATAGGAGTTCGTCGACGTCCAACCACGGTCCGGAACGTTTCCTGTTATCACACAGAAACCACTTTTCATCACAAATGATGGCTGATCCAAAAACGGACTAGTTTTGTTGTGTGAAAGTAAAGAAGAAAATCTCGAAACGTGACAATTTTTGCCGCTCATTCAACTCCTGCGACACCTACTTTTCGAGCTTCTTCACCTTCACAAGACGTTTCAAAGCATTTGGAACAGCACTTTTACTGGCGTCTCGCTCTTCTGCGACCCCGCAAACTGTATGGGATGGTTCAGCTTCCACCAATTCCTTCAACTCTCGTCCAGGTTTGCTCTAGGTCGATCGCTACGGGGGTCATCTCAGAGGCTGAAATCTTCCGTCCGAAATTTGCTAATCGCGCAGTGGTTTCTCCAACACTATTAGACCCCACACCTGATTGATTTGTCGAGCTGTCCCGGCTGCAGATTATCCCAATAAAATAAAGGATAAAGGACGGCGTTACTCAATCCCTTCTGGAATGCGCCAGCGTATTCTACTTCTACGGGATGTCGTGGAGGCCACATGAATGCGTATTTGACCATACAATGACTTGCGGTGGCCAGCCGATGAACAACTCAGCACTCTATCCTTCCCAGACGAGTATGGTACCAATTCACCGACCCCGGAGGGATGGAAGGCTTGGTTGGCCTGGGCGGGAAATCCGAACCAGGAACTTGGTATCGTGTGCACGCGACAGTCGGGCCTCCTCCGACTGCGCTACACCCGCCCCAGATTATCCCAATATGAAGTTAAAATAAAGTATCGTTCGGAATCGCTCCCTCGACATACCCTTCAATAAGCCCTTCAAGAGCAGAAATATAGGACAACGTTGAATATAAATTATTTATTCAGATAGAGCGAAAAATTCTGTACAGAAAGTGGAATTAATGCGCAATGCAAATTGAATTTTTACACAATAATAGACGAATGAAAGATAGTAGCACAAAACGCTGAGCACTTTCCGGGCAACCTAATAGCCTATAAGGCCGAGCTTCATTTCCCTTTGCCTCGAGACAATGGTAGCAGGATGTTTCCTCTGCATGCGGTAAACCCTGCTGGTCGGTCCGGTCGCTTATCGACTGCTTGACTACCGTTATTTCCTACCGCCCTGTGTACCTAAACGACTGTATATGACTGAACAGCATTCAGGATGCGAGGACAAGATCACCGTGTGCTGGTGGACGGCGGACCGCTGCCGCGCACCCGCTATCTACACGATGATGACGCAGCTGTGTCCAAAGACGTGCGGGTTCTGCTGATCGCCTCTCGATCGACGTCGTGGTAGATGAACGACGTTGCCTTGCGCCCTCTCCATTCCATGTCAGTTCGTGGTGTGACCGTGCTATGTGGCAGAGCTTTTTAGGCTTTCGTTCACACGTCTCTGACTTCCTCCCGATGAACTCACAACCTCTCTGTATATACGGTAGCCGAGTGATTGCTGTTTAGTCTTTCGTTGACTAGATTCCTTGTCCATTACTTCATTACGGGTTCTATTTGTTTCTATTATTAACAGTTGTAGAGCGTAACTCGAATCGCTAGTGATAAAGTCCTACTAATCACTCCTGTTTTGGACGAACAGTGTTCGCTTAAATCCAAACCGGAACAATACAGTTGTCTTCAATTACATAACTGCGTCGGGTTAATCCGTTCTTGAGCAATAGAGAAGCTCGAAAAGCCCACGTTGCTACGAGACTGTACACAAATCGATTGCGACTTCTCAGGTTCATGTTCAGACGTTCACTATCCATCATAGATTCAGGGTGAACCAAAATAACGTGGGCAAGATTTTTTCGTCATAATTATAAAACAACCAACAATTCGAGAAAACGAACTAAATTACAACAATACAGACATTAGGGTACGTCATGTTCAAGTGGTTTCGTAGTGGCCTCCCTTGGAGCGGATGCAGAGGGGCAAAAGTTTCTCGAATTTTTCCGCGATGGGCCGCAGGTTATCAGGAGACAACCGTTCCCACTCCTGGCGCAAGGATTCCTTCAGGGACTCGAGACTGCGGTGACGTTTGACGCCGACCCTAGTCTCTAAAATGCCCACACACTGTAGTCCATCGGATTCAAATCCGGAGAATACGGCGGCCATTTCGATGGCGTGATGAAGTCGGGGAAATTGACATTGCACCACGCCTGCGTACTCTTCGCCCTATGTTCGGGTGTAGAGTCCTGTTGGAACGTCCAATGGGCATCACCGAAGTGCTGCTGGGCCCATGAAAGAACTACGGACTCAAGAAGGTCTCGCTGGTAGACATCTTCGTCGATTTTCACCCCTTTATCCACGAAAACCAGGGGTCTCGTCGCTGGCGGAGATTCCGCCCCAAACCATGACAGATTGTGGGTTCTGGACGATAGCAGAGGTGCTTGGAGCCTCTGTAGACCACATCCTACCATTTTGGCGTCTGTGCGCCTGCTCCACGGTGAACAGCTTCTCATCCGTGACAGAATCTCTTCCCAGGTGCGATCTGCCGCCCTTCTTCTTCTTCTTCTTCAGCGTTTGTCCCGCTTCGTGGCGGGGTCCGCTATTCTGGTGTCATGACGCCACCTTTCCCGATCCAGCGCTAGATCGGGGTGGACAGTAGCTACTTTCAAGTTCGTATGTAGCGTATCAGCCCAGCGCTGCTTCGGGCGCCCTCTAGGATGCTTTCCTACTACCTCGAAGTTAAGGCCTATCTTGCCGACGCTGTCTTCCCTTCCACGCAGAACGTGGCCGTACCATCGCAGGCGAGCTTCGCGCATCTTGTCCGCTATCGGCGCGACACCGAACTTCTGCCGAATGACATCGTTTCGGATGCGGTCCATGCGCGTGACTCCAGCCGTCCAGCGCAGCATCTTCGTCTCCATGACGCTGAGGCGCGTTTCAACTTCCTTGGTCGCTGGCCAACACTCAACGCCGTACATGGCTACTGGCCGGACGACTGCTCTGTAGATCTTCGACTTAAAGCGCTCTGGTATCTTCTTGTCACAGAGCCACCAGTCAACGAGCGCCACTTGAACCAAGCTGCAATTACGCGTGAATTCACTTCGACCATCAGTTTGCCGTCAGACGCGACTGCCGATCCCAGGTACTTAAAGACCGCAGTGCGTGGGAGCTCGATGCCGTTAACCTTGATGGAGCTGGACTCGGTAACGTCCTTCGTTAAATACTCGGTCTTCTTCACGTTCAGTTTGAGTCCAAATCGCTCCAAGCGATCACACCAAGTTTGCACCTCTCGCTCGAGTTCACATTTATCTTCGCTAGCGAGCATCACGTCATCGGCATAAAGCAATGTCCAGGGGACGGGCTTCTGAAGATCTCGTGTGATGGCATCCATGACGACAGCAAAGAGGAGTGGGGAAAGCGCAGAACCCTGGTGTACCCCGACGGAGATGGGAAACTCCATCGAGGTTCCAGCTGCAGCTTGAACTCGACTCTTTGGACAAGAGTAGAGGATTCGCACCCACTCTATGACACTCTGCGACCTGCCGCCCATCGTCGAAAAATTCGCGAAACGTTTGGCCCTCTGCATCCGCTCCAAGGGAGGCCACTACGAAACCACTTGAACATGACGTACCCTAGTGTCTGTATTGTTCTAATTTAGTTCGTTTTCTCGAATTGTTGGTTGTTTTATAATTATGATTAAAAAATCTTGTCCACGTTATTTTGGTTCACCCTGTAAAGACTTGACGAGCAAAGGAGGCACCAAGCAGAATCCCCGCGTTTCTAGCAACGTCCTGTAGGATCAAAAGCAAATAAAATCAAGGAAGCACAAGCACCTACACGCTGGAGTCGTTGGTCATCCGTTAGTTTGTGAGGTACCCATTTACCGTGCCTTGCACCTTCAATGATGACGGTTCGCTGCCATGTGGCTATAGCCCAACCTCCTTGCCACATCCCTGATATTAGGTTGTACAATAAGTCCCCGATGTTTTTTCAACGATTCACTGCGGATTGCGGCTTTCGAAAGAGAATGATTTGCTCTATCAGGCGTGTATTGCACCTCTTTTTCATCCTGAATTTTGTCAATTTTTAGGTCGTTGAAGTGAAAAGTGAAAAAGTAGACATTTGTTCTCTCCGCTTAGGTTTGTAATTTTTGCGCAGTTTTTTATAGCACTTGGAAGACAATGTTCTGTACTACAAGAATATGTGTTGGTCCTATTTGCTCACCTGTTCTTTATTGATTTTTAGGCCATCAAATTGGGACGTCTGACTTTTCCGTCCAAATTTTTATCGACAGGTCATGCTCTGAACTGGACTTTTTTGCTTGGTCGAAAGAGAATGTATTGCTCTATAAGAATTTGTTCGCGTTTCATTCTAATTTCTGTCGAATATCAACAACTGAACAAGGAGAAAGAGTTGTTGGTGAAGATGGTTTTTCTCTTTTTGGAATTTTGTTGATAAAGGACGGCGTTAGTCAATCCCTTTTGGGATGCGCCAGCGCATTCTACTTCTACGGGATGTCGTGGAGGCAATATGAATGCGTATTTGGCCACAGAATGACTTGCGGTGGCCAGCCGATGAACAAGTCAGCGCTTTATCCTTCCCAGACACGTCTGGTACCAAATCACCGACCATGGTGGGATGAAAGGCTTGGTTGGCCTGGGCGGAAAGTCCGAACAAGGAACCTGGTATCGAGTGCACGCGACCGTCGGTGCCTCCTCCGACTGCGCTACACGCGCCCATTTTGTTGATATTTGACAGAAATCAGCATGAGATAGATATTTCAGTTCCTAACAAGAGTTCTGAAAACGTGGAACATCCGAAACTGAACTGAACCGTCACATTTATAAACTGGAACCACGCATAACATTTCAATTAAAACTCATAGTGAACCGTATACAGCTGGGGATTCTCGCCCACACAATGAAATCAGGCATACCATCTTAGCAACATGGAGATATCTAAGAGCGCTCTGTTAGGTACCAGCCTCGACTACATCGCCACGCTTTCTCGAATGAACGAGGCGAGAATGCAAAAGGAGAGTGTAGTCGGCCTGGGTGTGATTATGCTAGAGTTGGTCGGGTGAGTGGGGGTGGGTGATACGTTAGTGATGAGCAACGGACCATAGTACAAGGAACAATTCTGGACCATCTTCTCGAAGTGGAGAACGAAGGGACGGAGACGGGGCGGGGGACAGCGATGGGGTGGACAGCTGCACGGGAAACCGAGTTGAACAGATCATTGGACCGCGAATACAGACAGACGAGTGATTATGCCGCACGAACTATGCACATCAGGAAGTGGAATTGTCGACCATGTTCTCGAGCACCGACGAGGAACGAGCTGCTTCTGCCGCCGATGGTCGTGGCGCTAGCATCGGACTGCAGTGATCTCGCACTACATATTTACATGTGCACCGAGGCACTATAGCGAACGTGACTGCTCGGAGTTCTCCAGCGGGACGGACGGTACTGAAAGTAAGAGCGGTTAACTAAGCGAAGCAGCTACCACAGCAGTGGCTTCTTGGCTTCTGGTTCACTTTAAACTTGTAAAGGCCAAAACGTAGTTCACGAGACGCTTAGAAATACGCCGCGCACAACTCACGCTCAGAGGAAAGTCTGTGGTTACATAAAGATCAATTACGGCTGTTTGCTGGTGAAATTATAACATGCATTCAAGCGAAACACAATCAATCGAGTATAAAATGTAAAATTTCAGACGAGTGCCTGGCGCATTCCATAGCACTCACATGTCAGAAAATTGCTTTCTTGACTTTTAATATGAGCTCGTACCTTCTTCATATCTTTACTGTGAGCAACGTTATCACCTCTCAAAGAGCGTATACATTTTTGAGAGATCCTACAAATAGGAGGGATAAACAATTTGAAAAAGGTCACCAATTTCTAAACGGATTAACTTTGTATTCTTCTACCTCACAGGTCTTATCTAGGTGTATTTCGCCTCAGCGAGGTGCTATTTTGTTGTTATTTTTTCTAATTGTGTTCCTTTCTTCTACTCTCCTCACACAAGCCTAATATTACCTTGATAAATCGTGCCAACAAAAAGCAGTAGTTGCTAATCCAGTTACCTTGTGAATACTTGGTCCAAGCTTTGAGTACCCAGGACTGCTCTCCAAAGAATCTACGAGTAACTACTTAAGTTTGGAAGCCTTTGAAAAGCACTCCGATTCCTACGCCCTTCTCCTAACCACTCTAGAAGAATCTTAGTCATAGGCCCTTGCAAAAGCCGAAAAAATTCCAGTGGGACTGAAGTATGACACGAATTCCACCCATGTAGGCCACACCTGGACGCCACGCACTCGCGTTTCAATAAAAAACACCAGTTCAAACATTCCTGGGCATCTTCTTCCCAGATGAAACACTCTAAAACCTAAGATGAATATAATATCCCGAAATTTTCCTTTAGCTTCGTCAATAACTTCTAGAGCTTCGTTTTTAATGAACGCACAAAGGACGAGATTAGGGTGCTTACGCAGCAGAAGGCCCTCGAAGCCAACGAGATAAAGTTTTGCAAGAATTTAGTGAATTTATTCAATAAGTAATAACAACGACAGAAACGCTGGATCACTATTCACAGTAGTCCTTTATCTGTGGCCACAACCTTCCTCCAACGATCACCTATAGCAGCGATCACGTCTCTCCAGAATGAAGAGGAACGTGAAGCGATCCAATCCTCCACCGCGGCTTGACGTCGTTACGACCGTTGATGCTCTTGCCTGCACATAAAGCTTGGAGGGTTCTGAAGGCATGATAACCACATGGGCTAAGGTATGGAGAGTACGGCGGGTATGATAGCCACATGATACTCAGCCTGCGCAGCTCGTCCTGTGTTGCCTTCGCATGGTGGGGTCTCGCATTGTCCATGATCATGTAGTTTTCCACGCCGAAACATAGAATGAGGGAACAGGAGAACCATCTCTCGCATTGGTCTACAAAACACCTCGGAGGTCACATCCTATCCCTCAGGCAGATGTCATAGTAAAGACAGCCATCTGAGGTCCTTCTGGGATTCCCGTATATCCACTTCTCATCTTGTGCAATAACGAACTCGATCCACGCCGTCGTTCACTCCCGCTTGAAAGGATCCCTACACACGTCCACTCGCCTAAGCCCTAGTTTATACTTGCGCCGCTACTCCGCGCGGTACCACGAGCGCCATAGGTATTGGCGCCGATCGTTATACCCGCGCCGCCCGATCGATATCTATTCCGAATATGGTGCAGCGCCGCGCAGCGGCGCAACTATAAACTAGGACTAAAGCGTTGCACAACGGTAAGGGTCCTATGAATGGTTCCAGGACGCTTAGCCCAGTATCCGCCTCCAGCGAGGATCGCTCGAACAGTCGAAAAAGGAGTACTTGTAGCCTTACCCATTTCCCTTAAACTCTGTGCTGGATTACTCTGGGCGCAAACCAGAACAGCACCGGTTTTTGAAGAGTGCGGACGTCGACAGCGAGAGGATTCCTCCAGGGAAAAGTTGCCCTCATCGAGTCGCTTGTACCATCTGTAGAGGTATTGTAGGAGGGGTCGATGACACCAACTCACGTTGAGCTTGAGATGTAGAGCGGCCAGAACGATAGCAATGAAGCAATATTCGACGGTTTCAAAAGAAAAAGACTGGTTAGTGTTTATATATATATGCTAACTTTCTCGCTTAATATGGTGTTTGAACCGTGGCGCAAATTTGACGCATTGGCGTGCTACCCTCGTTCAAATGAAGGCTCTCAAATTCTTGCAAAACTTTCTGCACACCCTAATACTTCCTCCACAGCAGCGGTGTTCACCAAAACGATGTCTGACAAAGCAAGCTATTCAACCGCAACCATTGCAACAATGAGGCACGTATGCTGCACGCAAATAGAAAGCTTTGCAAACCTTGATAAGCAGCTGTCCGCTTGTCGTGTGCGGGTTGTAGTACGCATATGCCAACCATCCAATCAAGCACAGTGAACATCCGAGCGTGAAAACTAGCGCCGCATAGCCTCCGCCATTAGCTCTTCCTGAAAAATCCGATCGTGCCTCTTCCACTATAATAGCGTGCACTTCAATGAATTCCTGGTCGTTCCCCGAAGCAGCGAAACGTCTCGCTCCAAGCAACCCTACGGATGTCGCGGACTTTTTCGCTCCACTTCACACGGCAAGAGGAATTGGTCGGCGCCTACCGCTTTAATTACCTTTCTTAGGATAGGCAAGGGACGCCTTCGCTCCTCAAAAACATGAAGGATGTCAGCGAAGGCCCTCAGAACCTCCCGATGGAGGCGAATTGATGGGAGCTCAACCCAGACATAAGACGTGCGACATGGACCGAGACTTGACGGATCTAATCCCGAGGGATCTCTTGAGATAGAGTGGCTTGCCCAGCCAGACGGTGATTTCGACCTCTGGCAAATCAAAAAACATGCAAGTCATTCAACTCGAAGCCCAGTGCCCAGGGACCGGATTCACCAACGACTCACAGCAATTTAACAGAGAAAATACAGCCGAAACCCTTGATAGCGCGGCAAAATGTTTCACCATATCGCTTGGTAAGCCGCGCTATCAGGAATTTCGGCTATATTTTCTCTGTTAAACTGCTGCGAGCTGTTGATTAATCCGGCCACAGATCGGTACTTTTTCGATCTGGGCACTGAGCTTCGAGTACTTTGCGAGGTCAAGGAAGGGTCCCCTCTTGCCACAGCTATGAATGGACGGTGAATCTATGGTCATTAACTGGTCTAATTCACGGTCAAAAAAAAAGTAAAATAAATAAGTCAACAACAAAGAGAGGAAGAGCACAATCAAGCAGGTCAGCCAACCTTTCGATTTGTCCGCTCGACGCTCCTTATCGAGAGGTATCACGTCATCCGGTGAAGACGGCCGTTCGGAGGCAGGTGTGGAGCTGAAAATGTGGACCCCTTACGTAACGCACGATGTCGAAGAAACGATTTCACTTGGTTGCGTCTGGAGCGGCTGTTGTTGAGGTTATGACTTATTGCAGAGATGTTTTTGCGGCCAAAAGACTAGCACTAGGCGGAACTCGAACCCACGCCCTCTGCTCTCGCTCTCTGCTCAGTTACATCACCAGCACTATTCGATTTTACGCCCCATCCACGAAGCCACCTAGAAGCACTGACCGTTATGTGATCCCCACACATCCTGGAAGTCTGTCATGTATCTGCCTAGTGCAGCGTGACATTTAGTTGACACCAACAGTGGATGACAACTTGAGACCAACTGGGTTTGAATCAAATTTCATCTTGACCCACAGCATCTTCTAAACTAACCAGGGAAGGGTCTCTGGCGTAGGTCTGAATGGGGGAAATGGGTAGTACTGCGAGAATCTCCACCCTTCATATAGTAGAACAACATGTTTCGTTTGAGGATGTTGGGAAATGGCTTTGCAACCCTTTCTGTTCCTATATGTTATATATGTTGTTGTATAACATTTTCACGTCGAATTGGCCATTTTTCAAATCAAATTGGACACTTTTCAAATCAAATAGGACACTCTTCTAAGCTGGCCTATGAACTTTGAAATAAAACTGAACGTCTTCCAAATCGAGATGAGCTTCTTAAATGTTAAACTAAAGACTCTCCAAGATGGTTATAATCATTTTTTGTTCAAGGAAAACTTAGAATAACTTTTTTGATTTTTTTTTACTTCAGCTGCCGAATGAGTGAAATAATTTTATAAAATTTTTATTTTTTGAGAGTTAAAATAATAAATTAAATTGTGTGTTGAGGCGCAGCAAGGCAGCAATCATGTCTTGCATTAAAAGACTGGATCTCGCCATCATCGCTCATAAAGTTCAACGCAACGTTCATTTGAATGATGGTGTAAATACGGCTTTCATGCAGCAAGAAAGTTAGGATATGTATTTTTTACAATTGTTCGGGATGCACCGCTTGCAGGTGTACCGCATGCAAGCAGAAATTTTTCTATCAATCGAGTGAAAATCGCGAAGCTTCGGACGGGGCATGGCGCAACCTCTGTTTTGGCAATATAAAATCGATTCAAATCAGTTTCGTTAAGCCTCAATTGGCTGGTATCGAGGTAGTAAGCTGCCACAATGATGTTTTAAAGCATTCCCGCCCGGTTAGAGGGAGGTGCGGGTTTGAGCCCCGCCTGGCGCTAAAAGTTTTGATCGCAACAAAACATCATTATGACAGCTTACAATATAAAATCGCCCCTTCCTGTTCTTCAAAGCAAGCTTTAAATCATTGTTTTTTCTCAAAAATTAAAATTTTTATAAAATTCCAAACTATGCGTTCACTTTTTGAGTAGATGAATTCAAACTTCAAAGAGTTACGCTGAAATTTTCTTTAAAAAAAATTCAAAAAAAACTATTAGAACTTTATTTGAAACTCTCTAAATCACCTGTCCCAATAAGTGAACACACAGTTTGAAGTTTCATAAAATTTTTGCTTTTTTTAAGGATAAGCAATTAAATGAAAATTGTTCCAAGCGCAGAAATCATTTATTGTATTGGACGAAGAGCTTGCGCTATGCATTTGACCGAACCATCGCGATTTTTTTCGATTGACAGCTAAAATTCTGTGTGCCTGGAGTAGAACAGATGTAAACGGTACACCAAGACCAGTTATAAAAAATACACTCATATCGCTGTTTCAAGTAAGCACCATTTATACTACCAATCAAAAAAAAATCGCATTGTCGTAGCCAAGTACGTGGTGCGATATTTCTTTTAATGTGCCATATGATTGTTCCCTTTTTGCGCTTCAAAACAAGGCTCCATTCATTATTTTCCTTAAAAATGGAAAGTTTGTAAAATTTCAGTGTTCACCTATTGAGGCAGCTAAATTTTCAAAAAAAGTCAAAGAAAGTCATAAAAAAAACTTTCCTTGAGCAAGAAGTTATTCTGGTCGTGTCGGAGAGTCCATTTTAACGTGGAAAAAGATAGCTTTGATTTGGAAGATGTTCAGTTCGATTCCAAAAGCGCCGAGAATGCTAAGAACAGCGCTCAATTTGATTTCAAAAATGTCCAATTTGACGCCAAAATGGTATACAAAAATATACAAACTGTAAATATAAATATCAGATAGCCTTATACAGTCATTGTATTGACCCAGTCGTACTCAACCAGTGTCCAAAAGCGAAAGCTAGTTGAGGTTACTACGAAGATAACAAGCCTTCAAGCAGAGCCTCCAAGAATCCCATAAACCTCTTACCATTAGAAGAAACTACGACATTTCGTCCTTTCAATCCTCTATACAAACGCTCCCCAACAGCCAACAGGTTTCTGACGGGTGACAACGGCACACTATAGCCTGTGTTATGGTAATTTGAATAGTAAAACGGGCGAATGCTCGATACCACTCTCAGCGCAGCGCCGACAGAGTACTAATCTGCACGTGGCAGCCCAATGTGACTGATGACCACGATGACTGCCGTTGTCTCACAAAAACATGATCAACAGTTGCTTCCAGTTTCAACGAGAAGTCGTTACGTTTCGTGTTACACTGCTAAGTCCTTTCGGAGAGACAAACGACCATACCTATCGTCTTCTACTTCTTCGTCTTCAATGGCCGCATTGCAATACATGTTCTTCCCTTGGTTTTTGCAGTTGTTCTCAGCCCAGTGCTGTCGACGCCGATGGATGCTGAAATGAAGCCATTGAGGCACCAGAAGACAACGAAGGGTGTTGTCTCCAACTTCCTTCTCGATCTTCCTCTGAAATCTCGTACATGTGTTGCTAGCCAATGCAGCTTGGGTCACAGGGAATTTTTAGGTTGTCCGGAAAGTTCTCCCCGCTTCACTTTGAGCCGCCATAACTTTCTCAAATCATATCGGATTTAGTCGAAGTAAGCACCGTTCAAATCAGCACGTTTTTGCCAACGGGTCACCTGTCGACTTACTCCATCAGCGAAAAACTTAGATGATCGAGATTTGACAAAATCCACGAAAACTGTTTTGGCCTGGTACTGATTGGTGAAGGTTTTCCCAGCGAAAAAGTCCTGAAAGTGCTTGAAAAGGTGGTACTCAGTCGGTGAGAGGTCTGCAGAATATGGCGGTGATGCAGAACTTCAACCCTTGATTCGTTCAATTTTCGAATAGTGATTTGTGAGACGTTTGAGTGGGCGCAAAAAAATCGGCCGCTTCTGTGACCATCGCCGGCTGAAGTAGACGCAATTTTTGGTGCATTTCATCGATTTCCTTACAGTAGAACTCTGCTGCGATCGTTTGGCCTGGTGCCAAGAAGTTGTAATGGATCACAAGAGGCCGACCACCACCACAGAGTGACCATCACCTTTTTTTGGTAGAGGTTCGACTTTGGAAAATGCCTAGGGGTTCGTCTGCGTTCAACCACTGCCCGGAACGTTTCCTGTCATCATACAGAACCCACTTTTCATCACAAGTGACGATTCGATCCATAAACGGGTCATTTTTGTTGCGTGAAAGTAGAGAAGAACAAATCTCGAAATGCGACAAATCTTGCCGCTCACTCAACTCGTGGGACACCCACTTTCCGAGCTTTTTCACCTTCCCAAGGCGTTTCAAAGCGTCCGCAACAGCAGTTTTACTGACGTCTTTCTTTTCCATGGTCCCGGGAAATGTTTGGGATGGTTCAGCTTCCACAAACTCCTCCAACTCGTCGTCGAGGATTGCTCCAGGTCGTTCGCTACGGGTCATCTTCGAGGATGACATCTCCGTTCCGAAATTTACTGAACCACTGGCGCACAGTGCTTTCTCCAACACTATTAGGCCCCTCACCTGGTTGATTTGTTGAGTTGTCTTGGCTGCGGACTGTCCCAATTCGAAGTTGAAATATCGTTCCGAACTGCTCCTTATTTATTTATTTATTTTAAGTCGTAGACAAAAGTCTAGCATTGTCACAACACAATACGACATAACGCTGAATCACGAACAGCACACCGACAGTATTAAAAACCTCGTCATAAAACTTAACAATCAAAGATTAAAAGACTTAACTCTTTACAAACGACCTACAAGCTCGAGCAGAGAACCTCGCCAGATCTTCGTACTTCACAAGTAGCAAGTTGAAGTCCTTCAGAAACCTATATGTTAGGAAGTCACACCTTGCCCACGATTTGGCATCCGTGAGCCTGAGTTTGAGCTTTCCTCTTACGGATCTTGTCAGTACCCCGTCGAAGGAATCAGATGGATCGATAGGCAGTTTGTTAGCTAGAATTCTGTACAACATAGTGAAATCCGCAGCTTTCCTTCTACTTTCCAGCGAAGACAGTGAGAGATTTAGTGTTCTTTGCGGCCCCCGCGGAATTGCAGTATAATCCATCGAAAAACACCTCATCATAAGCTTCCTTGTGAAGCTGTTTTGGACACTCTCCAGAAGGTCGACATCTTTTCTCGTTCGGAATTGCTCCTTCGACATACTTCAATAAGCCCTTCAAGAACAGAAATATAAAACAACGTGAAAACAAATTAGTTAGTCAGATAGAGTGAAAAATTCTGTACAGAAAGTAGCATTAATGCACAATGCAAGTTGACATTTTTACTTAATAATAGACGAATGAAAGATAGTATCACAATGCGCTGAGAACTTTCTGGACAACCTAATATTTGGTGGATTTTTACTTATGAGCGCTTGACAGACTTCTCTTCGGCTTCAGAGGCCAACACACTCTTTGCTCAGACCACAACGCCCAAGAATCGCCCGCGTGCCAGTAGAGGTGGGATTCGGAAATAACTGATGAACGATCGTGCCACCTATTCTTGAAGCCCTAAAGCCCTTGTTATACCACCGCCCACCCCGAGCGACGCCTAATGATATGCTTTCATATCGATCCCGTCGCGCCGCCCGATCGATATGGGAGCATATCATTAGGCGTAGCTCGGGGTGAGCGGTTGTATAACAAAGGCCTAAAGGATAAAAGCGTGGCTTTGCAGGGTATCGGAGGACCTTAATAACTATTATCATTATCAGCATGTACGACATCGGCGCCAGCTGATGGCTGCGCCAAATGTAATCATTTTCAATAGGTTTGATAAAGTATGATATCGCAACAACGGAGAAGGAACGCCACTTATTGCTGAGACAGTATGAAAAAATGGGTGGAGCACACAAATAAACCATAGGTCATACCCGGCTTGATCCGTACAGAACGGTCCTCCATGCGTCTTTTTCGCATGACACCACGAACATGTGAAATGCTTCAGCGTTGCATTCGAGCACGCCTCGCACGACTGGAACTGAATGCATGCTGAAATGGGTTCATGCACACAGTATCAACCTATACAAAATGCCCACTAAGCGTGCCGAATTGAATCAGACGCAGCGCTCTGAAAACTTCGAAAAACTACTAAACCTAGCACGCTTTTAGCACAAGTTTTCTCCCAATTCTGGGGCCGGATTCATCAACGACTAACCTGTGGGTATAGCCAGAGACGCAGGCTTCATCGTGTGTATAGGGGGTAGAGGTACCCACGATGAAGCCTGTGTCTCTGGCTCGTACCTCATCTATCTACCTTACTCTTATATTATCTCTACCCCTTATTCCCCGCATACCCACGGATCCGGCCCATGGTATAAACAATACTACCTGACAATAACCAGCATTTACTTGGAGGTCACTCACATCGGAATCAAATAATCAATCATATAAACTGAATCGAAGAACTCACCAGGTTGCGCATCCAAATACACCACCGTATCATTAAGCACTTTCTCTAGTGGAATTTCTATCCTGTGATATTCATAGATCACACGCTTTGGACTCACTGAAACAACGGCAGTACAGAACAATCATCACTTCATTTTCCTGATGTTGAAGTTACCACACAAGATTATGTACTACGGTCGATTATCTCGGATTAAAAACGAGGAAGGCAACAATATGTCCTACAAATGAGTCGAAAAGGAATCGCCTATCTCCAGGAGACAGGATGGCGTAGGCCATTGCATCGTCACGATAATTTTCAGCAACAAAATGCGATAGCACCCGCTTGAGGTCAATTTGCTCAGTGCGTTTGGTTGTGCTACAGTTTTATTTCTACCAACCCGATGGGGAAACCTTTAGCATTCAAGAAATCGCAAGAAATCAAAAGTCTGCTCTGTTAGGCCCCGTTTAGACCTTTAATATACTTCCGTCCACCGCAGCGAGGCGATATTGCACAGCGACGGCGATGCCTCGCGACGAGCAGTCGAAAGAAGTGCAAAAGTAGTGCACAACGGGCGCTTTCCCCACCACGGCCGTCGCTCGTCGCTGAGTACTGCACGGTGACGAGCGACGGCTAACGACGGCCGCAGCGCGGGAGTATGTTCCGCTCCCGCCACTCGGAGGTATAACACCCCTGTGCGACGCGTCGCGGGAGCGACGGCGCAACAAATGACAACCGCATCACACACTGCGCCGTCCACCACTGCAGCGAAGGAGCATCATTGACAGTTGCCCCGAGCGCGTCGCCGGAGCGACGCAGGAGTGTACCATAGGGGTGTATAAACGGGGCCTTAGACACAGAAATCGCTTCATGTATTTGTCTTGGGGCTGTTTAGTGTGCACGCGTCGCGCGACGCGATGTTATGATAGGCTCCCATATCGGTCGTGCGACGCGATGAACCGATATGGGAGGCTATCATAACATGGCGTCGCGCGTCGCGTGACCACTAAACGACCCCTAACGTTTTTTCTATGTTGTATCGCTGATTACTTGACTTCTAGCACATCTGTGGTTTACACAATTTTCACGTGAAGTCGTCAAAGCAAGCTTGATGCCCTCTAGATCAAGGTTGACGTCTTCCAAATCAAAGTGAGCGTTCTCTAGATTAAATTGCTCCTTATAAGAAGGTTAGAAGGATTCTTTGTCTAAGGAAGGATAGGACAAAAAAGTAAGACTTTCTTTGAATATTTTTCAATCACTTTCCGAAAAAGTGAGCACACTCATTAGAATTTCATAAAAACCATACTTTCAATAAGTAATGGTTTTTAGATTACTTTAAAGTGCAGGAAGGCGACATTTTAATGCCAATAAAAGAGACTGCAAAATGCACCCATTCAGAATATCTCCATCTCCTTTTATTTATAGTAAAAATCTCGTTCGTGTAAAATTACGCACTTGTCAACGATACAACAAAAACAGGGCGCGTGTAGCGCAGTCGGAGGAGGCGCGACTATCGCGTGCACACGATACCAGGTTCCCGGTTCGGATTTCCCGCCCAGGCCAAGCAAGCCTTAGATCCCTCCGAGGTCGGTGAATTGGTACCAGGCTTGTCTGGGAAGGATAGAGCGCTGACTTGTTCATCGGCTGGTCACCGCAAGTCATTGTATGGCCAAATTCCCATTCAAATCGCCTTCACTATATCCCATAGAAATAGAATACGTGACGCATATCAGAAGGGATTGAATAACGCCATCACTTATCCTTTATCCTACAACAAAACAATTGCAGAGAACACAAACATCTTCACTTTGCTATTCAACTAAGGGGCGTTTACTCTTCAATCAAGTGAAAATCGAGACGAGCTAGACAGGTGCATGGTGTAATCTCCTATTTGAAAACAATAAAAAAATTGCCGCCTCCCCGATCTGCAAAATAAGCCCAGAACTATAATATTATGTTCAATTATTAAATACAAATTATATAAACTTTCAAAGAGTGTTTTCACTTTTGGGTCAGTTGATTCTAAAAAATCCCAACGAAAATATTTTAACCTTCTCAGAAAAAGCCTGGTTTTACCTAGCAGGCAGTGAGTTCGACTTGGAAGACGTTCAGTTTCGTTTCAAATTCATCAAAGCTGATTTGAAGAGAGTCAAATTTGACTTCAAAATCATATAGAAGTGAGAAAAAAACTGACTATCCAGAATAACCCTTAATCTTCTAGCCTGAATTAGTGGTTTGAGATTAACCTTACCATTAAGAAGCCACTTTATTTTCTTCTCAGAAAGGAAGTATCTTGACTCAAACGATTTCAAAATCTTAGTGGCAATAGGAAGAAGCTTGTAGAAAACACCGCAAGCGATTATTCATCTGCACATCAGCTATTATCGCCGCTAATGATGCCGAAGATTTTACAGTAGCATTCACAACGCGACTTGTGTGGCTGTACAGATGGGAGACCGGCCTCGACCATCCCCACAAAAATGTAACTCTGCTTCAACTATGAAACATTTCTTAGTCGAGAAGTAACGTAAATATCCTATTTTCAAACTCGTTCTAAACAGTTCTTCAAGTGTTAGCATTGTGCCAAATGAGGTCATCATGGTGAATCTTCTTAATTTGTCCGTGGCCCAACGCTTCGAAGAGATCGTCGTCTTCAGAGGTGATTCGATCCACCAAGAGTGCCGATGTCACTCTGCATTAGTAAGGTTAGTAAGGTCGAAACGTTGCAGCACTCTTGGTGGATCGAATCGCCTCTGAAGACGATCTCGTCGAAACGTTGTGACACGGATGAATAAAGAAGATTCACCATAATAACCTCGTTTGCCACAATACTAACACTTGAAGAACATGAAATGCCGATGTTTTACGAAGGCAGAAGATTAGTTTGATTTAGTTCTAAAGGCCCAAGGTTTACCTGTAATTCACATACACAAAATGGTTTGTTTAAAAAAGAGTCGGCAAGCCCAGGTTGAAAAACAGGCGCACTCCTCCACTGAAAGGTATCCAAACGACAATCTTACATACCAATCTCACAAACTTAGTGATACGCCTGGCAAGTGCATGAAGCTACCTCGATCACAAGACGGTTGCCGATTTTCTGCCTTTTAAGATAAGGTAGAGAACTCAAGTGTAGATGGAGCGCTATGACCATTCGGCACAATTGTACGTATTATCGGGACTCCTGAGGTAGAGGAGAGGTCGACATTTTTTTGCCTAAACTTCGCCCAGGGGAAATTTGTGGTGCCATCACGAATCTGACATCCGTTTTTCGTTTTACGCTGGAGTACGGTAAATTAAGGCAGGTACGGGTGACTATGGTGAGACTAGGGTATTCCTGAAGACTGAAGACTACACCAAAACAATCTGTTATGAATGTTTTCCTTAGAAGCTGATTAGATGCCGACTGCTGTCCAAGGGTAAGATATTCCTTCAGACATTCTAAAGCCTTCCTCACCCCTTGGATGAAATTTGGACGAAATCGGTGGGTATGACCTTAGTCACCCGTACCTACCGTAACCTACTGTGCTCCAGCGTAAAACGAAAAATTAATGTCAGATTCGTGATCAGCACACCAAATAACTCCCTAACCCTTAGGCGAAGTTTAGGCGAAAAAATTTTTTCGACCTCTCCTCGACCTCTGGAGTCCCGAAAGTACGTACAATAGTGCCGAATGGTCATAACGCTCCATCTACACTTAAGTTCTCTCGCTTATCTTGAGAGGCAAAAAAATCGACAACCGTCTTGTGATCGAGGTAGTTTCATGCACTTGCCAGGCGTATCACTGTTTGCGAGATTGGTAGCGAGAATTTGTCGATTGCATACCTTTCAGTGGACCTGTGCGCCTGTTTTTCAGCCTGGGCTTACCGAATCTTTTTTAAACAAATAATTTTGTTTATCTGAATTACATGTAAACTTTGAGCCTTAAATACTGTTTAGAACGAACTTGAAATAAGGATATTTACGTTATTTCTCGACTAAGAAATGTTTCATAGTTCAAGAAGGTTTATATTTGTAGGGCGGTCTCCCATCTGTACAACCACACAGGGCCGATCATTCAACCAAAAAACAAAATAACGTGTACGCGAACGGTGTACGGGCATTGATACACCCTACCAGACAACCCCTGAAACCTAAACCACGACCAGTTAGCGACGACCGCATGATAGTCGATTGTTGCCACTGACAAGGGAAGGGTCTGAAGCGTATGTCTGAAGTGGGGAGCGAGTCATATATGGAGAATCCTCATTCCTCAATTGGTTTGAAAATGTGTTTATTTTTTGCCAAGTCGGTAAACCCAAGAAGTAGGGGATCACAATGGGATACGGCGCAGCACGCGTTTGGGGGTCTTGTACGCCCGCGATGCTTCTGCAGCCAGTGGCTCGGAGCGCAAGTAGGTAGAGGGTTGACTCATGCGAGATGTCAGGGGTTTGGCTCCTCTGCGTTGCGGCGCTTTTGCACTTCAACCGATTGGTAGAGAATTGGGGGATTCCGACGTCTATACCATCTCCAGACGTTTTCTGCACATTTTCCAGCGGTATTCAACATGGTGATGTATAAATGTCCAACACCCGTGATACACAGGTTCAAAGTACATGAAGGTGGGCCACTGGGCACAGTACAGGCAACGTATAAAGGCTACAGGCTCCTCATAGTCTGTTTCCATACATGGACCAAAGGCCTCAGGAAAACCATCCTGCTCGGATTTTCAAAGGAGGTGACGTCGGAGGTGGTTCAAATGAGAAACGAGGTGTGCGGATCCCGCAAATTAAGCTAAACAGCATCGATACACTCTTTCCCTCATGTCTGCCTGTCACCTGGAAATCAGAGGTCTGCTGAAGATTTTCTAGAACCTAACACCAACAATGTCCTCCGACGTCGAGTGGTGATCCACCTGCTCACGCTGAATGAAGTGTGGCCCACCTTTAGATAAGGAATCTTCGAGGGGAGAAATCAAGCTGGCCGGACGGATGGCCAACATACTCAAGGACTTCGAAGCACGTCAACTTGAAGTTGACGAAGACGAACAGCTGGAAGTGGTGGAAGAAGAAGAGGAAGATTGGTGTCCGAAAGATGACCTGATGGACGTGGAGACGTGGAGAGGCAAGCAAGCAGTGGGCATATGATAACGTTTTCGGGTGGAACCCTTGTTTCGGAGGAAAGGGTACGTCTTCTATTGGACTTCGGTTGCGTGCTCATAACCATGGAGGAAGACACCGCGATTCACTACACAGGCACTTTGTACCTGTGCATCACTGATGCTGAACATTTATCACAATGTTGAATACCACAAGGTACCGCTGGAAAAATGCGCAGAAAACGTCTGAAAATGGTGTAGACGTCAGAATACCCCAAATCTCAACCAATCAGTTAAAATGCAAAAGTGCCGCAACGCAGAAGGGCCAAACCCCTGACATCTCCCGCATGAGTCAACCCTCTACCCACCTGCGCTCCGAGCCACTGGCTGCTGAAGCATCGCGGGCGTACAAGACCCACAAACGCGTGCTGCGGCGTATCCCATTGTGACCCCCTACTCCTTGGGTTTAACGACTTGGCAGAAAATAAACACATTTTCATACTGAGGGTGAGGATTCTCCCTATATGACCCGCTCCCCCGTTCAGTCATACGCTTCAGACCCTTGCCTTGTGAATCCTTGGATGCTATCCACGTTAACGCATACAGCAGGTGGTGAATCTTGAATTCCAACCCTCGGTATACACGTCAGCATAAACGTCCAGTGTAGTATATGATATTCTTCAAGCAAAGGCGCATGAGAAATTCCCGAGGAATTCAATAACGCCGACTTCTCGCCTCCGCAGTCATTTTCCTTTGTTTCTTTATTGCATCAATTCATGGGCGCTCGGCTCGCGCGCAAGAGCCTAAGGTTGAAGGCAAATTCGATTGAGTGGGGAGCGCTCGAAAAAACGCGCTACACCTGAACGATTCAATCACACGGAACTCCGACCGCCCGCCCTCGAAACCAAGTAAACCAGTTCTCACTACTTTATTTCCCCTACTGTAATTTGATGAATTTCGCGCAACTACTCATATGATGAGAGAGTTCAAACGAATCTTTAACGGCGCATCAGAACGGCAGCCTTACTCTATGGGTCTTCCAAGCCATTTAGTCAGATTTTGTGAGGAATTCTCTAAGGTATTGTAAAAAGCGCATTGTAGGTCTAATAACACAACCATTCCCGCGTCACATGAACAAACAAAACCGAATAACTCTTAACCTACTTGTGCCGTGCGACATAAATTGGTGGTTGTACAGATATGCATCACTAATTCCGCACTTCACCGGATGCTGCTCATCACTGATATTTGATACGTTCATAGGGACCTGAAATGAAAAACAATTCTTCAACTTTAAATCCTATAGATGAACATAGGATTTTTGATCTTTATTCCGGCTCCGTTGATATATTGCCTACTCCTCTGCTAAAGTACCACTCAGAATTAGGGCCCGTTTATACTTCCACGTTGAGCAACGCGACGAAACGTATTGCGGCTGCATTGATCGAGCGACGCGATCGATCAATTTGGCTACTTCACATGCCGTCGCGTCGCTCGGCGTTGGAAGTATAAACGGGGCCTAAGGGAACCACTTGGATGTATGATATTTGCATTGATATTATTTCAGCATGAAGAACTACTGCTCGCTCCAAATGCGTCGTGACAAGGTTGCTTCAACTTAAAAACAATAGAGGACGCGTGACAGGATTGCATTGTGGTAGTGAACCACCACAATGCAATCCTGTCACGCGCCCTACTGCACCCCAAAACGTTCTCAATGCCTTGTTTTTGTTCTCGTGAAAACCCGACAAGAGATTTTAAACTCCGCAAACTCGGGTTGTACGCCAGGGGCTGGATTCATCAATGACTTACATGACTTTAACGGAAAATTGTAAGCGAAAAGCTCAGATAACGCGGCTTATCGCTCACCATATCGTTTGATAAGCCGCGTTATCTGAGCTCTTCGGTTACAATTCTCGGTTAAAGTTACGTAAGTCGTTGATGAATCCGGCCCCACGGTGGCATCAATTAGTTCTCGCTCAAAGTCTCGCGACCTCCTTTGCTTACTTTCTGCAATCGCCACAAACAGTCTGAATTAATGTCTCCCGCCGCCCCTTAATAAAATCGCCACTTATACTGCTGGCTACGTCCTCTCGTGAGAGTTGTAGAAGCAGCAGAGAGTGAAGAGCGAGAGAAAGAAACCGAGTTGCGGCAGTATATCAAAGCAGAAGAAGCCACCCTATAACTCATAGACAGTCCGAAGGGGTTAAGCGGCAGAATTTATCAGCCTTCAAACTCTTACAGTGGACGTCCAAAAGCAGGTCCACTTTTTCTGTAGCTGAAAAAAGGCTAAGCGGTGCAATAGAAACGAGTGCCATCAAACACCG
Source organism: Heligmosomoides polygyrus polygyrus (assembly GCA_947396885.1). Taxonomy (NCBI): domain Eukaryota; kingdom Metazoa; phylum Nematoda; class Chromadorea; order Rhabditida; family Heligmosomidae; genus Heligmosomoides; species Heligmosomoides polygyrus. Next base: position 103,080,575 of record OX377203.1, read on the forward strand.
AAAGGATGAAGGTCAGAGACTCATACGAATGACTCGTTCTGCTGACGATGACTAACATGAGCATCGGACGACGATGCTCTGTTAATGGATGATTGATGCTATGTGCAAAGGCTAGACTGTGGACAGAACGAACGCACGCATTAACAAACCACTGTATTACTATCACTATAATGCACAAAGCATTGGGCGTATACAGGGGTCTCAAAAAATGTACAGGGTGGTCCAAGTGTTACGCGCTAAAAAATCCATTTTCCAAAATTTCTCTCTTTTTTGCTGCGGTGTTACTCGTTCTCTCCGTATCTTTTAATCCACCTATGACCAGTCTTATTCTCCGTTTCTAGGTAAACATGGTTTCCCCTAGGGATCGTTCAGCAGTTGTCGATACATTCAGACGCTGGTCATCCGTTTCCACGATTTCAAGGATATTTAAGCTGCATCGGATGCATGTACACCGCGTCATCCAACGTTTTGAAGAGACTGGAGGGATCTAAAATCGTTCGAGAGGAAGATCACGACGAACTGCAAGGACTTCTGCCCTTCGAAAGGTAGTCGAAGGCATGTTACACCGAAATCTTGCAAGAAACAATAGGAGACTAGCTAAGGAGCACAACGTAATTCGTTCAACTATGCAACGACTGATGAATGATGATCTGTGATTGCATTCCTACAAATCTGCCAAAGGACAGCACCTCACGGAAGTACTGAAGGCTTCAAAATTGGAGAAATGCAGAAAGATGAAGGCCCTTACGCGCGGTGACAAGCACGACCGAGTTCTCTTAACGGACGAGAAGATATTTACCGTCGAACTACTCCAAAACGAGCAGAATCAACGGAAACTGCTGCCAAAAGGATTTGCAAGAGTCGTCAACGTCGGATGATCTCATTTTCCACAGTCCTTTATCGTGTGGGCTGAAATATCGGACCAGGGCAAGACCAAGACTGTTTTATTCAAAAAGAAGTTAAGATCAATGCCGAAGTTTACGGAAGCAAATCCTGGAAAACGTGGTAATACCTTGGGCACAAGAAAAGGTTAAGGACAGGGGCTGGACCGTCCAGCAAGATGGGGCACCAGCTCACGGTACCAAGAAGATGTTGGAATGGTGTGAGACCAATCTATCAGATTTGTGGACAAAGGATGTTTGGCCCTCGCCCGATCTCAACCCTATGGATTTCGCCATCTGGTCAATCCTGGAGCAAAAAGGCTGCCCTTTCAGACACAGTTCACTGGATTCGCTAAAAACAGCTCTGGAGAAGGCATGGGACGAAATTTCACCGGAAATTATCGCGCGCATCCTCAAGAATTTCCAAAAGTGATTGCACGTTTCCATCGAAGAAACTCACTCTGAATGTGGTGTATGATATTTTATACAGAATTTTCTTGCACTTCCAATGCTCTATACTATACTTTTCTTATTTTGGATGGCTTGTGCAAAGTTGTATATAGTTTTCCGCGTAACACTTCATGTGGATCACCCTGTATACATTGTTTGAAAGGTGGTAACTTTGCTGACAGTGGTTACTGGTAAAATTAAGACCTCATATAAGAGCTTGAGAAAGTAGAATTTTCTGACTTTTCCGAGTTCTGACATATGAGCGGTATGGAATACGCCATGCACTCGACTGAAATTTTGCATTTTACACTCGATTGTCTAAGTTTCGCTGGAATACTTATTATGCTTTCTACACAAAGTGGTGCTTCCCAGACAACGCCCGGCAACCCTATATAGATCGCTTTGAGAAACTCCACGGTCACCTTGTTTGTTTGACCTTACTCGTTAGTTCTAGTTCATTCACAGTTCACTACCATACTTGTACGTTTCAGTCTTTCACTACTGTTTTTGCTTGTTTTCACACTGGAGTTTAGTACATGCATGTGCATGTGGTGTCACATGAAATAAATGTAAATGTATGTCAAAAGTAAGGTTAACAGAAAAAAACACGACCCACGCTTTTGTAGACGAATGCTATCGAACCATTCTTGAAAAGCGTTGTTTGAAATGTAAAAGGTCCAGCTGAAACACGCATCGGACTTTAAAAAAATGAACTACTTTCACAACAGCTTCATATAATAACCACTGGCCAAAGACGTGTTGGAACCAATACCGGTTGTAAATTCAACCGCGACATGGAAATACAAAATTTAGAGAAATCGCAGCTCTTACCTTGATGTTGCTCCCTTAGTTGAACTCTCCGCCATTCCACAACGAACTTCTCTCCATCATCGGCGTAGAGGATGCTCGATCCCTAAACTACCAGGACAATTGTAGAGATCTTTACACAGGAAGTCGTCACATACATCAAGCATCGTGTCGAAGTTAGCCATGAGAGGGGCTATGTACTGCGTTGCTGCCAACCAGTTGTGCGTCTGATCTCCAATATAGAGGAAACCTTGAAATTTGAAATATTTAACATAACAGCCTCAGAATGAGCGATACAAGACGAACACCTCCAGTAGCTATTGTAAGGTTCGTCATCATATGACCATAGAAAGGAAATTTGAAGCTGAGCTTCGCACCCTGGAACAAAGAGACGGTAAGTATGGAATCCAGAGGCCAGAACAGCTACTGCCTTCTTACCACAGCCCGTCGATAGGTTCCTGTCAAAAGTGGATGACTGGCGTTTCCCGCAACTCCGACTTTTTTCAGCATTGCATCAATGTCAACCCAATAGGTGTCCATTTGTTGACGCCGATTTAAATAGATGGTTGTTACATAGTACTTGTGATCAACCTGGAAAAGGTAGAAATCTTGCAGTGAACCTTACGCACTTCGAGCACATCATTTAAGTAACGGTTCATTTGCAGTACCAACAGATTGGTTTAATGTATACCATTTTCACGTCGAATTGGACACTTTTCGAACCAAATTGGACACTGTTCTATGCTAGCTCCAGACTTTTGAAGTCAAAGCGAACTCTTTCAAATCGAAATGACCTTTAATCAGGTTAAATTACAGACTCACCAAGATGTTTTGAAATATTTTTTGTTTAAGAAAAACCTCGTATAACTTTCTTTGAAATTTTTTAGTTCATCTGCCCGGAGATGAGTAGTAAGTTTATAAGAATTTTATTTTTTTTAAAGAAAAAACAATTAAATTTTGTCTCAAAGCAATCATGAAGTGCATTAAAACACTGTATCGCGCTATGCACTCGGAAAGCAGGTCGCAACGTTTATTTGACTGATAGTGCAAACACTGCATACATGCAGTAAGAAAGTTAGATACCAGGCCGTCCAACAATTCTTGTCCGAAAATTTCACCATTTTCAATTTTTTCAACTTTATTGAAAAACAAGTCTAATCAACAATATAATCACCACAGTTATCCAGAACAGTGGCCCATCGATTGGGCATGTCGCCGATGGCCTTCGCCCAGAACTCCGGGGGCTGCGACTCGAAGAAGTCCGCGATGTCGGATTTGAGGTTGTCGTAGTTGGTGAATTTTCTTCCGGCCGAATGGTGCTTCAGCGGGCGGAACAAGTGGTAGTCGGAGGGGGCGAGGTTCGGGGAATACGGCTGATGGGCAACCGTCTCCCAGCAGAGCGTCGCCAACTTCTGCTGGGTCGCCTTCGCCACGTGGGGGCGCGCGTTGTCGTGCAACAGGTGGATCGAGGCTCGTCGGGGACGCTTTTCTCGGATCGCGGCGGCTAGTTTCTCGAGCTGATCGGCGTAGATGGAGGCGGTGACCATCCTGCCTTGCGGGAGCAGCTCGAGGTACAGCATGTCCTTGGCGTCCCACCAGCAGCAGAGCATGATCTTCAGCGGGTGTTCCCTGTCCTCGAGGCTCGTCTCGCCGCTCTCGAAACGATTGAACCAGCGCCTGACTGTGCGTTGGGACACTGCATCCTCCTTGCACGCTCTGCAGATGTTGGCGACCGCGGTGCCCGTGTCGTTGCCCAGCAGCCACTCGTAGTACACGAACGTACGAATTCGACCTTGGTCCATTTTAGCTTGTACTGGCAGCTAGACGCGGCGACTGCCCTAGCGTGGAACTCTGGAGAACCTTCTAGAAGGTTTTTACACTTACCTGATATTATAACACTTCTAAGGAAAATTATAGAATTTTGAAAATTTTCGGACAGGAATTATTGGACAGCCTGGTATGTTTCACCGTTTGTAAGAGTGAAACTGCATGCAAACACAAATTTTGCAACCGACCGAATAAAAATCGCGAAGTTTCGGACGAGGGCATGGCGCAATCTCTTTTTTGGCAACGAAAATACAATCAAAGCAAGCTTTGAACCACTGTTTTTCCTCAAAAAATAAAATTTTTATAAAATTTCTAACAATGTGTTCACTTATTGAGTAGATGAATTAAAATTTCAAAGAAAGTTATAGTAAAATTTTCCTTGAACAAAAAATTACTCTAACATTTTTGGAGTTTCTAGTTTAATGTAGAAAAAGTAATTTCAATCTGGAAGAGTTCGGTTTGATTCCAAAAGTTTCAGGCAAGCTTAGACGACTGTTCAGTTTGACGTGAAAAGTGTCAAATTCGACGTGAAAATGGTACATATGCTTAAGGTCCTCATTCTTGGTGTTTCAGCTCATTTATTTTGAGTAAAGTTCTACAATGCAATGAAGCAAGTTAATAATAAAATACGAACTGCTCAGAAGACTAGAGAATGATTCTAACTTTAATTGAAGAGACCGGAAGAATTATGAAAGCACAAGCTTCACGTGGTGTTAATTTTAAGAATGGCCATTTTAAGGAAAAATAACATGGACGGTCGGTTTTAAGGAAAAAACGTGAATTGTGATTTTTTCTGATTTTTTTGTGATGTGACAGATCTCTAATTTGGTTTCGGATTTTCTTACTTAGCAAACAATTTATGAGAAACGTTTGATAGAGAACTTCAGCTTAATTAACTGTTAAGGTATAATAAAAGGACAGCAGGTCAAACGCCAAAAAAAAAACAAAGCGGAAAACACCACATTCAAGTATATTTGCGAAAAAATACAGGATCCAAAGTAAAAAACGATCCAGAGAACTTGAAAACATGGAGTGATAGGGAATGTGAGCTTTTGAAAACCACCTAATTCGAAATCAAAGCAAATACTATTGTAATTTCTCCAACTCCTTTTGTATTCTCCAGGCTCTGAAGAAGGTGGTTACGCCGAAACGTAAGCCGAATAAAGAAGTATACCGATCTTGGCTCAACAGCTTCACACGAGATCCTTCAGCATAAAGAAAAAGAACATGCCAAGATTCAACGACAATCGAACATGGAACATACTATTGTGGAATTTTTTAACTATACACAGGGAACACCACCCTAGAGATCACCTGGAACCTATAACTGACAATATGGTGACCATAAATGTTTCCGAAACGGGTTCAAGAACCAGCATCGAACAAAAAAAAATATAAAGAAATGACAAAGTGAGCCAATGTATATGTGAAAGAAGACCCCAAAGCCTTCAAGCGTAAACAAAATAATTGGGCACTATTGTACTTTCAGGACTCCAGAGGCCGAAGAACGGTCGGAAACAAATGTTTCGCACTTCGCTCGGCGGGTTTATTTTGGGATGCCCATCACAAATCTGACATCCGTTTTTAAAATTTCGACCATTTACGGTAGGTTAAGGTAGGTACGGGTGACACCGATTTCGCCCTAACTCCAGCATAAACGAAAAATGAATTTCAGATACGTGTTCGGCACCCCAAACCCCTCTAGCCAGTTTGGGCGATATCGGAGACTATGACATCGATAGCCCTACTCACAGCTACCTACCGTAATCTACCGTAAGTGGCCCAAATTTCAAAAACGGATGTCAGATTCGTGATCAGCACCCTGAATAAACACCTAGAGAAAGTTTGGGCGAAAAAAATTCGACCTCTCTTCGACCCCTGGAGTCCTGACAGTGCAATAGGGCCAATAATTGCAACAGCTATTCGACTAGTACGAGCCACTTTCGAAATTCAGCAGAAAAAAATGTTAATGAATACTTGACAAACTCACAGTATTGTTCTCCTTCTCAACTTCATATTCAGGAGGGATGCGTGTATTCCACATATCTGGCTCATCTTGTTCCTCTATCGGCGCCTTCTGTGGAAAGTTGTAGGTGGCGCGGCGAGTACGACCCGTTGGCAATAAATGGAACATGGGCGAGGAGTCCTCATACCGAAGAAACAGCGGAAGGTCAGTGTTACCTAAAAGCAGACGACGGTGCGATACGGGGCAAAGAACTATAACGGAACCGCTTCTGTTCTTCTCTGCAGTGCAATGAAAGCAGTCTACAGATGACAGGCTTCATGACCTGCTTCATAGTGTTCACTCGAAATTTCAAGGAACCCAATAAAAATGTCGTAGTTAAATGAGAAAGACATACGAAAAAACAGCGACTGCACTAGCTCAGCATGAAATGACGGCTAATCCTGCTCCCTCTACGTTTCCTGGAACCGGATTCATCAACGACTTACAGCAATTTAACAGTGAAAACACAGCCGAAATCCCCGATAGCGCGTCTTAACAAGCGATATTGTGAAACATTTTCTGTTAAATTGCTGTAAGTCATTGATAAATCCGGCCCTGATGAATCTGGATCGTCGAAAATTTTAACAACACCAGGGGCCAGATTCACCGACCGCTTACCGCCCTCTAACGGTGAAAATACCGCCAAACCTGATGCTGTAATGTCATATCAAGCGTTTAGCGGTATTTTCACCGCTATGGGCGGTAAGCGGTTGAAGAATCTGGCCCCGGAGGGACAACACGACTTTCGCCCATCACCAAACTCGTTTCTTTTTTTCACGCGTAACGACCTACTGGAACCGCTGGGAAATGAAGTTCCGATAGAATGCATCACATCGAGATGTTTTGTGAGTTGCCGAAGAGTGTAAGAAATAGGAAAATCGTTCGTGTCTCATTTATACTTTATGCAACCAATAGCGTACTTTCCACTACAATGGTTCGTTTGTGAACACCACAGCTTTAAATATGAGAACCTTTCCTGCGTTTAACGACAGCATAAGTTGAAGATACGGTTACGTACAATACTTACTTACTAGAAGCACACTTTGTCTAAAACCGTCTCTTGCGTTTCCACCCAATCAGACGGTAAAAATTGGTTTGTTTAAATGATACACTCTTGTTTTCGCCTTTTGACTGAAGCACTCTCACTCTCTCAGCCCATTAACGTAGCTGGAACCAGCCTAAGGGTCTGTCCATAGTCTGCGACAGCAGCGACAAGAGCGACGAGAGCGAAGCGTGCGCGAGTGCGCAGCGCGCGGAAGTATGAACAGGAGACAGTGGTTACTGGAGCGACTAAAGCGACAAGAGCGAGTGGAGCGACAGCGCCGGCGCTCGACTATGAACACTTTTCGGCGGCTCGCGCTCGGTTTTAATCGATATGCATGTTTTGCACGGGCGACGAGTCGCTCTTGTCGCGAAGTATGAGCAGGCCCTAACTATGCACACCCGAGCATATGACACGATACGACGATCTCGCGCACACCACAAATCAACTCCAGATTCGATCATACTTCTTCTAACACTTCTAAACAAATCAGCTTTTAGGTCTTCATTCTTACTCTTACTTATTAACTTTTTATTCATTTATTGACTATTTATCTATCACGCGAACAACGCCGCACTTCGTCTTTTTCAGCGTTTGTCCCACTTAGTTGCAGAGTCCGCCTTCCTGGAATGTTGGCGCCACTTTTCCCGATCAAATGCCTCATCAGGGTACAACCTAGCCATCTTCAAGTCCTGATGCAGCGTATCAAGCCACCGCTGCTTTGGTCGCACTCGCGGCCGTCTACCGGCCACATCAAGGTTAAGAGCACTCTGTCGACGGTGTCATCTTTTGCGCGAAGGACGTGGCCGTACCATCGCAGACGAGCTTCGCGCATCTTCTCAAATATCGGGGTGACACCGAACCTCTGTCGTATGCGCATTCGATCCAAACGCGTAACTCCGGCCGTCCACCGCACCATCTTCGTCTCCATTACGCTGAGGCGCCTTTCAATTTCTTTGGTAACGGGCCAGCACCCAGCTCCGTAAAAGCTACAGGTCGGACGACTGCTCCGTAGATCTTCGACTTTAGGCGCTCTGGTATGTTCTTGTCGAAGAGCACTCGCGTCAAAGAGCGCCATTTGGACCAAGCTGCATTCACGCATGAGTTCACTTCGACGAGTGCAGTAGCATCGGACGCTGATCCCAATTACTTGAAAGCCGAAGTACGTGGTAGCTTAATTCCGTACACGTTAATGGAGCGAGGCTCGTTTTCATCAGTAGTAAGGTATTCGGTCTATTTGACGTTAAGCTTGAGCCCAAATCTCCTCAAGCGATCCCTGTCGCACATAATTTTGAAAACAAAGAGCGCTAAAGAAACGATAACACCAATGTTAATGAAACCATTAGCCGTGTAGTCAGTGTGTCGTCAGCAACGAGTCTCGTCCTACAGTAACAAACACTTGACGAAAGCCTTTACACCTCGACTCATTGTTAGGTAAAAAGCGCATTAAGAAGTGCCTGCGGGTAGCTCCTTTGAACACATGGCGCAGCCAGAAAAGGGACAGGGCCTACTTTGTATGCCATAACTGATCCTTCATTGGGCTCACAGAACGACTCGGCTTTCCTTGGATAAAAATTAGGCTCAAATACCGTTCAACGACACTGCTACACAGAAGAGTCATATCGAACCACCTTCTACAATAAAATCAATCACGAGCTTAAGGCTTCCAGTGTTGTAAATCTTCCTACAAAAATCGTTGCTGCGAATGATATTGTTCTCGTCTGTACTGACGGGGTCTTTGAGGCAAATAGTGGACGAGATGCATAGTGGCATTCCACCATTGCTACTTTGCTCACAAGGAAAGGTTCCCAACTCAAGGTGAGCTTTTGCGATGCTATTTTGACAGGATGTAGGGCCGTGCGAGTGGAGTCCAGAATTGCAATTAGTTTTTGTTGGAGGCTTTTTTTTAAACCTGAAAAGGGGTCCAAAAACGTGTGCGCAACATTCATCAACCCCTGTAACACCTCACGAGACGTGCTCCGTGGCGCATTCGGTACGAGTACCGCCTCACTCACAAAAGCACACCAGCAGGCATTTGAGTTCGATTCCGCTACTTAATTTCGTACATATTAATCTGTTGTTATTACGCTTTATCATGATCACAGAGGTCAATCTTAAATCATCAATGCTTGCAAGAAACTAAGGCTGTCTATTTTCGCCTTCATATGTGCTAGTTTTTCAACGATGTGCATCTGCACCATGTCATTTCTATGGAAATGAAATGGTCTTATTGATCTTCCATTTTAGTCAACAGTTATGGTACAAAACAAGTGAAACACAAGCGCATGTCACCAGCAGCTTCTACCAAATGCCATTGGAAACAATCTTCTCCCTAGCAAGGAACGATCACTTCTTCGCTGAACGCGTAGTCCGTGGGTGTAGAGAAGGTTCCTGGGTGAACATCGACGCAACCAATTCCACCCTTGTAGAAAAAAAACTAGCACATATGAAGGCGCAAATAGACAGCCTTGGTTAGTTGTAAGCATTGCTGGTCTAAAATTGACTCCTGTGATCATGAGAAAGTGTAACAAAACAAACTAATATGTGCAAAAACATTGGAAGCACGCGGACTCGAACTCAAAGGCCGTCGGGTGCTCATATGAGGTGGCACTCCAACCGACTGCGCCACAGAGGCACATCTCGTGGGGTGTCATAGGGGTTGACGAGTGTTGCGCACACGTTTTCACACCTCTTTTTTAGGTCCTTTACACAAGCGTTCAGTAAAACCAACTGTAATTCTGGGCCGGCTTCATCAACAATTAAACCCGTGGGTATGAGGGGTATAAGGGGTAGAGATAACATAAGAGTCAGGTAGAGATAAGGTAAGAGTCAGAGACGCAGGCTTCATCGTGGGTATCTCTACTCCCTATACCCGCGGGTTAGTCGTTGATGAATCCGGCCTCTGCACTCCGCTCATACGGCCCTAAATCCTGTCAAAATAGCATCGCAAAAGCTCACCTTGAGTTGGGAACATTTTCTTGTCAGGGTGGCATGCGCAATTTAACGTGACTTTGTCGCACTACGTGGAACCCATGCAATACCATCAACGCAGTGTGGTATCCCGCCCTTCCTTTTTTGCTCTAAACGTTACAAAAAAGATGGACATCGCAGTGGGGTACACCAAGGGTCGGCTCTGAGTCCGTTCCTCTTCCTGCGGGCGCTTGATTCTATAGTGAAGCACCTTGAGGAAGGCCCTCTCAGAACGATCCTCTACGCGGACGACATCGCCCTAGTAGCCGACAACCAGGAGGAGCTGAAGGAGAAGGTGCAGCTATGGCAGAGCCCTCGCAGACAACGGCCTTCGGCTGAACGTGGAGAAGACGAAGTTCATCAGCTCTGAGCAGTGCGGTGGAAGAGTTCCGTTACCTCGGAAGTGACCTACTCGAGGAAGGAAGTGTGGACGAGGCGGTCAGGGGACGGATAAACGCAGCCTGGCTCAAGTGGAGGGAGTGCTGTCTGCGATTGTAGATGCTCTAGGACGCTCAAAGGCAAGCCCTACAGAACAGTTGCGAGGCCTCGCTCCTCTACGGCAGTGAGTGCTGCGCCTTGGGTAAGGCGCAGGAGCGGCAACTGCACGCTGCGGAAATGAGGATGTTGAGGTGGGCATGTGGATGGACCCACCGGGCAGATGACGCCCTTGATGGGATGAGGTGGCGACAGATCACAAGAACAGCGGACCCTGCGACTGCGCGGGACTAAACGCTCAGAAGAAGGAGAAGTCACAAAAAAAGATCGAAAAAGAAGGTCGAAAAAAGGTCTAATCGACCTAGGATGGCTATGCGACCAGTTTCTCCTCTTCATGTTGAATTAGGACTGGTAAGTACAGCTTGCATGTTATCCTCCCTCGAACATAACTGTCAGGAAGTTCTCTCTCCAGGCGGAAACGCAGTACAACGGAAATAAAAGGTGAAAGTTATAGGGAAGTAATGCATAAAAACCATTCGAACCCTCACCTGCAACAGACTCGAGAAGTGTGGCGGAAATCAGAAGTAACAGTGATGGAACCAGCCGACCAGTCATCGAATAATTAGATGATGATGAAACTTGATTAAGCTTAATTTCAACAGAATAGTTAAGGTTAGTGGAGAAATGGAATGCCTGAAAAGCAGTAACTGTTCTTAGTCCGCGGAGTCACATTAGACGAATCATGTGAGACAAAACGGCAATGTATCATCGGACTTCGACTTCACGACGAATCGCACAAACGAATCAAAGAACGCTCTGTCACATTTAATCAGCCGGGCCTCATCATCATAGTCACGTCATAGAAACACATCGCAGAAGAGGAATGTGAAAAGTGAAACATATATTGACTAATGCATTATCTCTTCATCGAAATCCGTCTCTATAGAATCCAACTCTATAGAGACTCTATAGAATAAATATAAGGGAAATTTATCTCAGATGGGAACAAGATCAATGGAAATGAAAACCGATTGTAAAGATGAACAATTAAAGGGTAGTTTATACATCCTAAACATATAAGAATACCACTAATCACGGAAGAATATCCAACATGCACAAAATCAATTGATCTGCGGCTTCTTAAAAATAGTTCGGTCGACCTTCACTTGATCGTCAATCAGTCGATACATGTAGGTGACAACACAGTCGGCTTGTACGTCCAGTAGGGCAAAGGATGGAATAATCGGACTGAAACGGACAAATGAGAGAACCCAAATGGAAGAAAGGCGAAAATGAATTGAAACGGACAGGTCCGTTTTCAAGCAGCAGCAAAACTAAAGGGTATCTCATGGAAGTATATTTGAATGATCGCACGTTCTTTACCCACGAGTGCATCAGAAGGTTTCTGGGCTTACTTCGAACTTTTCTAATGTGTAACATGAGAAACTCACGCCATTTTTTTTAAGTAAAGGATGTCGCCCCATTTACCCGGTTGACGCATCTAATTACACATTCAACGAGGACTGCACGACTTTTATTGACTGGGTTTGATGAGCCTACCACGCACCCCTACTCTGAGGAACCAGGAGCTATTTCGTCGCACTATCCCCTTCCAATTTCTTCGAGAGGCCGTTGACTGCCTTATGGAGCAAATGTTCCTGGCTAGCTTGGGAGGAGGAAGCAGTGGAACACGTAGGAGGAAAGCAACTGTCCAAATTGCAGTTGATCCTCACAAACAAGGACTGCTCCGAGCCTTCCTTTTAGCCAACAATTTTGCTTGCCTAAGAATATTTAAATAAACGGTACATGTCGCGTAGGTGAGCAGCATTGGTAGGTGGGAGGCCGCCAGACAATTGTAACCAAACAGAGCACAGGCCAACACATGCGAGCCCATCAGGGTACCAACTGTATATGCCCTCTCTGAATGGCACGCCCACTTCATGCTGTCTGATTGGTTTAGGCGCTCGCATCTACCAATGCTGCTCACCTACGCGACATATACCAAATAAACTATAATGACAATCTTACGGATTGATGCGATTGCTCGAAGTTCGAAGCCGATGCTTATTGGTGAGAAAGTTTCTGGCATAAGGCACATACATACAGTAAAACGGCAAGGAATACGCACCACGACAGATTAAAAGGGAGGGAGGGGCCATTGTAATCTTGGGCGTTGGTCGGCCGGAAATGAGGTGCAGGGGAGCTAGGACTCTTTATATGTGGTCGTGTCCTGACTAATCATATGCCACGATGGTCTTCAGCGGTCACGCCGCTAGCCCCTATAGAGTGATAAGACTCATTGCATACTTCTTTTCCTCCCTATTGTTGATCGGTGGCTCCCAGTGTTTTATTTCTAGCGCTTCCTTGATCTTTCTTTCCACTGGGTCTGCCAGAATTTTCTGGAGGATGGAAATCTATAATTGCGGCGATTAAATAGTTAAACCCGATTAACAATAAGGAGCAAATAAATAATTAAATAATTAAGTCGGATCAACAATAAGGAGGAAATGAAATAAATATGAGACTTATCACTTTATAGGGGCTAGCGACGTGACCGCTGAAGGCCATCGTGGCATATAAATGACTAGACACCACTCGATCACATATAAAGAGTCCGAACACCCTCTGCACTTCATTTCCGACCGACCAACGTCCAAGAATACCTTGGCCCCTCCCTCCTTTTTTAATCCGTCGTGGTCCGCATTCCTTGTCGTTTTACTATATGATGTGCTAAGTAGCATTACTATATTCAGACCTGAAGATGAACTTATGCCCGAAAGTTGTCATCAATAAACATCAACTTCGAGCTTCGAGCAATCGTATCAATCAAACAGAGAATATGAAGCTCACGAAACTATCTATTTTGAACAAGTCAAATGTATCATTAGTATTCCAAAATATAGATGGAACTTAACGGTCACAGTCTCACTTCATCTCGCACACCTTGCCTTTTCAGAACATATAGGAGTAGGAGGGGGAGCGTGTAGCGCAGTCGGAGGAGGCGGCGGCTGTCGTCTGCACCCGATACCGGGTTCCTATTTCGGATTTCCAACCAAGCCTTCCATCCCTCCGAGGTCGGTGAATTGGTACCAGACTTGTCTGGGAAGGATAAAGCGCTGACTGGTTCAGCCACCGCAAACCATTGTATGGCCAAATTCGCATTCAAATCGCCTTCACGACATCCCGTAGAAGTAGAATGCGTGGCGCACCCCAAGAAGGATTGAGTAACGCCGTCCTTTATCCTTTTTATAGGAGTAGAGCTTATTATCATAAGAATCAGCACGGCGTCCAATATTAGAACAGCAGAACTCGCCATGCATGGAAGGCAGAAAGACCTCAGTAAGCAGATAAAGACTATCGACAATAGGTAAGCCCACGACAAAGAATCTATAGAGAAAGAAAGCAAGGCTGATTGAGATTATTGGACGAAACGCGGCTTAGTAGATAACTGACGGTTTACTTCGTGGCATTTTGTACTTTGGAAATATTTTAAAGATGCGAGCCTATAGTAACTAGGCAGGTTTAAACAACACTTGCTGAGCCGTTCGTCGCCCTCTGTGGGTTTTGACCGCTGGGTCATGACCCGTTAGGTTACTAAGGCAGTTAGTCTCAAAGGCTCTAAGCCATTCACCCACATCCAGTACAGCTAGGGTGTCGGTGGGCTCATTTGTCCACTGTTGACGGTTAGCCCACTCTTAAGGGGCGTAGAGCATTCCCGTCCGGTCAGCAGGAGGTGCGAGTTTTAGTCCCGCCAGGCGCTAGAAGACAAAACATCGTTGTAGCAGCTTAAGGGTAGACCTTTTCTTGACGTTCTACGATGTCGTTGTCGTTCCTTTGGTCTTTCCGCCTTCTGGGTGGTTTGCTATACAATGACATGGCATTAGAGAGGATAGTTTCTCAAATGACGTCGACTTTTCCAGGCTCCGAAGAAGGCGACAACGCCGAAACGTCAGCCGCAATAAATATTTGTGACAATTTTGGCTTAACTAAACAATCAGTTCAATCAACACTTGAGCGTTCTCCAAGATTTCTGTAGAATAAAGATAAGGATAAAGGACGGCGTTACTCAATCCCTTTTGGGATGCGCCAGCGCACTCTACTTCCACGGGATGTCGTGGAGGCGACATGAATGCGTATTTGGCCATACAATGACTTGCGGTGGCCAGCCGATGAACAAGTCAGTGCTTTATCCTTCCCAGACAAGTATGGTACCAATTCACCGACCCCGGAGGGATGGAAGGCTTGGTTGGCCTGGGCGGTAAATCCGAACCAGAAACCTGGTATCGGGTGCACGCGACAGTCGCGCCTCCTCCGACTGCGCTACACGCGCTCTCTGTCAATCAATCGATGCTCTACCATACTCGAGAAATACTCATCGACTCGGAAGACTGTTAGTGGGGCATACAATCGCCCTTCCATGGTATCGAATGGTGATATGGATTTTGGCAGGCCAGATCGATCGGGATGTGATGATTATATGTTCGGTGCCATTCCGGACGATGAGGAAATATCAAGCGATGGGGTCGCTGAGGAAATTGATGCCGTCAATGACGAAACATTTGGGGATGATGTGCAGGTGCCCCTCGATAGCGAGCTAGAAGACTATGCTGCGCAGACGGCTTCTCTTCGCCTCGACGATGGAGCGCTGTGGGATACGCCAGGGTGCTCCAAAGCACCAGCCCCTGATGCTTCTAATGTCCCACTGCCAGATTTTGATGTGTTTGGAACATCGTCTTTCTCTAGCTTTGGCAGTGAAACGATGGCGAAGTTGGATTCACTGTGGAGCGAGAGATCGCATAACCTTTACGAACTTTGGGATGAACAGAAAACCAACACTCGCAGCGCAGCCTCCAATCAATTGTCGTTGAATCAGGAGGAATGCACTGCAGGTCAAGCTAAGAGTCCTTCTAGTTACTCTTTTCTGGGACTGACTTCTCAGTGTCTGATTAATTCGATGTCCGGTAATTCTGTGGCCCAACAGCATTCCGCTGCTTTGCCCGCGATGCCTCTCGGTGGCTCTACGTTGGAAGATCTGGAAAGACAACATCTGCAGAGATCGGCAAATGTGTACAAGAACTCTGCTCCGGTCTCTATGCCACCTCCAACAGTCACTGCAGCTGATCTTGAACGTCGATTCCTTGAAGAAGCAGCCGCTGCACATCCACCAACAGCAAGCAGAATGATGCCGTCATGCAGTTCCCCTCAGGTTCCACCGTTACCTGCTGCACGTAGTCACATTCCTCCGAGAATGCCACCCAGCGAACCTCCTGGTTTCGTAGGAGTGCCTCCAATGCATATGCCTCCAATTCTGCCGCCTCTTCATCCGATGATGATGCCGTTTGTGCCGTTTTGGCTCGAGAATATGGCTGGTCGAGCTCCGTGCCTTCCACCGGGATGTCCACCAGTGCCTCCGCTTTTGCGCATGTTCTTCGACACAGTGAAGGATCCCAGGATCGTTATGGATATGATAAGGGCTTCGCAGCCTGCTATGATTCCACCTCCTTTTCCAATGCCGCCACACGGCTTCGACAGGCGAAACCAGTGGCAACGAAAAGCTCCGGGTATGCCGTCCGGTCGTACTATAGAGGATCTTGCCTTTGATCAGTTTGCTGGGTATATGTCTTGCAAAGAACGGGAATGGCTGGTGAAGATACAAATCCTCCAGTGCCAAGGTACCGGTAATCCGTACGAAGACGATTACTATTACACGCACTGGCGCGATAAGCAGATTGCCAAGGGATGGAAACCAGCCAAAAACAGCCCTCAAGACGTGTCTCCGGATAAGGCAAGGGAGAACGAAAGAAGGTTGAGGCGAATAAATGGCTCCAGGAGTTATATCGATTCATCCAGAGAGTCGAAAGAGATGGTTCCTCTGTAGAATACCAAACAACAACTGTCTCCCGAGGTCCTGATTCCAACCAATCAAGGGCAATTAATTGAAGCACCTCAAAATTTGAGTAGTTGGTTACTATCAGATCCGTGATGCGTCTACAACCACAGCAGACAACTGACGTCAATCTTAGCAGCAGTGTTGCAAAAGTGAAGAAAAAATGAGAGATTGATAGATTTCGGTCACGGACGGCGTCCAAGAGAACGACTAAGGTAGAACGGAATGCTATAGACACATCAAAAGGGTACAATGGAAACGAAACAGGTCTTCGTGTCGACGCCGAAGTGCGGACAAGAACTGGTCACATGTTGTAATGAACGACAAAATCTAACTGGAAATGAACAATGGAAACTATAAAAACCTTTGAACGCTGGAGTCAGTTGGGGGCACGGCGAAAGATAGGGCGCGATTCCGTCAGTGCACAACTTTGGGGAGACTACCGCATGCTATATACCGTACCGCTAGCACGAAATAGGGTTCTTTATAAACAAGCGCAGATGCCTAAGTGAAGGATTGTGAACCGTTTCTTCTCGTTTAGGTAGGTCAATGAGACTGTCTGAAGTCGGAAAAAAGTTTACGCTCTATTTTTGAAATGAAGGGTATCGCTCTTGTCTTATGAGGAAATTGAGAGAAAGAGCGAATTCAGAATGCAGCTTTAGTAAGTGCTGGTGCCCCTGAAACGCGCCATTCCGTCAAGATGACCCGATAAGATCGCAAGCTATATGCGTCCTTAGAATAGCAAGTGGAGAGAACTTCCCATGGGAATGGGACCGACCACCCTAGGCATCATCTGAACTGAGTTCTGTCACAGAAGCTGTTTATGCCAGCGAGAAACAGAGCGCACCCGTCATGCGTAACAGAAAACGCGCCCGTCGCGCTGCCTGGATTCACATAGAAGCGTCCGCCCTTCTCTTTGACGCTGCACTCGTGAGAGTGGCCGCTGACGAGGACGTCCACATCGAGTTGTCGCGCCAGTTGCTCGAGCATCTGCAAAAAAAGAAGCTCATGCTGAGACAGAGGACAATGCTGCCAGTGGGAAAACTCACGGATTCATCTCCCCATGGTATAATTTGGTGACCGTGTATGAGTCCAATGCGAAATTGGCCCACAGTGACCACTTTCGTGTCTGGGTACTTCAGTGACTCGTCGTCAAATTCACCACGAACCACATGCACGTCCGACGAAAGAGACCTGTAAAACACTGCTGGTATCATAACGATATACAGAAAGTCGGCGCTGAGATGCATAAGCACTGCGATTTGCAAAGAATTGGAACTTTTCGCCCAAGTTTGCTAGCAATGTCTTCGTTGGTAAATTATTGACACTTCCAGAGAGACTTCCCTTCATTCCTAACACTCTTAGGCACAACAATACATTAGAACTATTCTGAGCTACTACTAGAGTGTATCTAAACTTGATACTGAAAGGCCTCGTTTCGCCGCTTCAAACGACCCTTCAATTGTCGGTCCTACTCTTAGTGAACAGCAAGCAACAGTCTGGAGTGTTGAGGTGTCCTGGAGCCAGATTCATCAACAACTTACAGCAACCTAACGGTGAAAATACTGCCGAAATGCCTGATAGCGCGGCTTCTCAACAAGCGATATGGTGAAACATTGAAACATTTCAGCATATCGCTTGTTGAGAAGCCGCGCTATCAGGCACTTCGGCAGTATTTTCACCGTTAGATTGCTGTAAGTCGTTGATGAATCTGGCCCCTGGAGTCTAACGTTCTGCTTTTCTTGAGAAGAAGAAGACGGCATACACATGCTCTGCAGCAAGGCAACGCTGCAGTCCATGTGTCTAGCCCGACCAAAGATTGGCTCCACCGTCACAACATTCAAGTAACGGACTGGCCGGCCTGCGCTCCTGACAGCAGCCCAATGGAGACCGTGGTTCGACGAGTCTACGCGAATAACCGACAGTTCAATGGCGTGGTGGCGATTTCGATTACATGGGACACCAGCGAAGAAAAAATCGTGCAGAACCTTGTCAATAGCATGAATAATAGGATGCATGATGTTATAAGAAATATAAGAAATATGGTGGTCCGATCGACTTTTGAATTAGTAAAAATGTTTGTTTTTTCACAATTGGATGCATACTTTTAAAACACAATTTTCTTCAAAAGTCTGATACTCGTGTGAGACGAAAAAAGTTCTGAAAGTGAGTGATTACCTATTTTCGATTAGTAGGAATCTAGTGGAGCTAGTGCGGGCCATCAGAAAAACACCCGAAACGAGATATGGGCAAATTTTGGAGCGGATACATACTTTTGAAACGCGTATGTGGACAAAGATAAAATCTAAGCCATTCATCAAAACGATACGAAAACAGCATTGATAACTGTGATACATGCCCATGCATCAAATTGGCAACTAAATTCGTTGCTCTCTCGTAGTCACATTTTCTAGCAAAGATTATAAGCTTATTTGTGCATCAATTCTCTTGCTCTTTCCACTGTTTAAAACCACGTAGTCTGCACTTTTCGAAACTACTTCTGTTGTCCTGCCATTCCGATTTACTGGGAAGTTTTTGAGTCTGAAATGAAAGGACACAGAGCCGCTTTTCGCGAACGTCTTCTTCATGAGTACCAACTCGGCCAATCTGCAACTGAAGCCGGACGAAACATATGTGCAGCTGTAGGAGATGGAGTTCTCCAACGATTGACAATGTTCAAATGTTTCAAGAGGTTCCGTGAAGGTAACGTCAAATCTGAGGACAAGCGACACACCGGACGACCGATTGTCCGTGATTAGCTGTAACTAGCGCCATCGAAGGAAATCCGAGCTTGGCAACTTGTATGTTGGCGATCAACTTTAGGCCCTCACGTATCTTTATTGAGAAGATCCTGCACAGCGTTGGCTTTCCTATAAAGCTCGGTAAATTGGTGCCTCACGACTTGACCCTATCGTAGAGGAAGAAGCGTGTTGATGCTGCGAAAGAATCGTTGGGTCACAAGCAGAAACCATTTCTCCATCGACTCGCAATATGTGATGAAAAGTAGATTTCGCTGGATAATCGCCAACGTCTAACCAGTGGCTTAGAGCAAAACAGATGCCGCTGCCAACAGCTAAGACTGACCCTCACCAGAAGAAAGTGATGCTCGGTGTTATCTTCTGGGGACTCATCGAGAGCGGTTCCAGTATTGATGTCGAAATCTGCTCTTCTCAACTTGACCGCCTGAAGGCTGAACTCCGCCAGAATTGGCTACGACAGCTCTTCAGAAGTGACATTATCCTTCAGAAGGATAACGCCAGACCACACGTCGCGAATCGGACTCTTCAAAAAATCGAAGACCTTGGCTGGGAGCGTTTAACTCATCCACTTTACAGCCCAGACCATGCGCCGAGTGACTGCCACCTTTGCCGCACGCTGCAGCACTCATTGGCTGGAAGACGATTTACCAGGTCAAAATGCACCTCCAAGGATTTTTCGCCTCAAGACCAAAAGAATTCTACGGCCGTATGACATACCAGCCACCTGATAAATGGGAATCGACCTTACTTCGATTAAAGTTCGTTATTAGTAGAATAAACACTTTTGTTGAAGATGCTTGAGAGTCCACGAATTTAGTTGCCAACCTAATAACTTCAATAAAGCCAAAAAGTCAACTTGATGAAATTTGAAACCCCGGCCACTTTATCTTTCCTTCACAATAATGATGCAACATGAAACCCTAATTCACTCTCGGAATCGCTACGGCTATCAGTTAAATTCGAAGACCACAATCACACTTTACGTCACCTACCACTAGATGTGGTTAAGCTGTTGGGAACATGGACTTCAAAATTATGGACACCATTTCTACCTTACAGAGTGGATGGTTGCCTTGGGTATACGCAAGAGGTATGGAATGCACGCGGCCTGATCATACTCCGCGACAGCAGCGACAGGAGCGACAAGGCAAACCATACCTATCGATTTTTCCCAGACAACGGCTCGGCACTGATCGATACGTATCCTTCACCCTGTCGCTTCCGCCTCAGCCGTCGCTCCCGTCGCGAAGTATGAAGAGGCCCAAAGACTGAGGAAAGGAAACGCAGGTGTCGCGAGGTGTCCATAACTATCAAAGCGTTCGTTTGGGTGGCTAAAGTTTTGCCGCAAGCCTGTACCCTTACCTTAGATAATCGACGCTTTCTCGATTGCACAAGTTCCCTGTGCACAGCACATGCTGCATCTTGTTCGGCACCAGCAACTTCCTGAATTTTGCCGACAGATTGTGCTCGCGGTGTGGAATGTGCAGGTCTCCAATCAGCAGCACTAACTAAACCAGTACACACATCTTAGATATCTTGATGGAGATACAACGTAGAGCTAGGGGACTGATTAATGTATGAAGACTAATGGGTAGTACGCGTTCGCATCTAAACCATTCCTACGCCGTTTAGGAAGAAGAAGTCGATTTGCGCCATGGAACTGACCATTCGTGATCCGGAAACAGGGCTGGCTACCCATCCGTGAGTGCCTATGGCTTGTTGAGTTAGTATGTGAGAATTATGGAAGTCTAGCAGTCGCCCGCCCGCCCTGGACGGCGCACACAAAACATCCCCACAATATCGGACAGAAAGGGAATGAATGATCTACCATAATAAAAACCGTTTTCAAATCAAATTGGACAGTTTTCAAATCAAACTAGACATTGTCCAAATCAATTTGGAAAGTTTTCAAATCAAATTGGACAGTCTTCTAGGCAAGCCTGACGCTTTTGAAATCAAACTGAACATCTTTCATATCAAAACGAGTTGCTTCCCCAACAAAATAGGATCTCCTAGACGGTTACAATAACTTTTTGTTCGAGGAAACTTCGGAGTGATATTTTTTGAAATTTTCAGATTCACCTTCCCCAGTAAGTGGACTGTTTGACTTTTTACAAAGCTTTAACTTTCAATGAAAACAATGAATCAAATTTTAAGATAATCCATTCTCTAGACATCGTACCCTCAGACATACACGTGATCCACTGCCACAGCTGCGATTCTCGATCCTTCACAGGAATGTAACAGATCCAGTGGAGAGGATGATCAAGGAAGCGTTTGAAATAAAGCACTGGCGACCACCCATTAACAAGAAGGAAGGAATGAAGTGTGCAATGAACCTTATCAGTCCCTAAGGGCTAGTGATGTGACTGCTGAGGACGATGGCGACATTGAGAGACGAGAGACCGGTCACTTCCCGCGATTCTATATAAGCAGCCCAGAGACCCCTGCACCTCATTTCCGGCTAAGCCACGCTATTCGAAGTCATAGGCTTTCCCCGCTTCCCTTCCCGATTACCCAGCCAGGTCTGTAGTGTGTCAGTCGTTTTGTTGCTATTGAGTGTATGCAGTGTATGATGTATAGGCGACATGATACGTTTAGACCTGAAGAAGGGCTTAAGGCCCGAAACGTCGTCAATAAAGATTCGACTACATCGAGCTTCTTCTTCTTCTTCTTCAGCGTTTTTCCCGCTTAGTTGCGGAGTCCGCTTTCTTGGAATGTCGGCGCCACTTTTCCCGATCAAATGCTTGATCAGGGTGCAACCTAGCCACCTTCACGTCCTGATGCAGCATATCAAGCCACCGCTGTTTTGGTCGCCCTCGTGGCGGCCTACCGGGCGCATCAAGGTTAAGACCGTTCTTTCGGACAGTCATTATTTGCGCGAAGGATGTAGCCGTACCATCGCAGAACAATGAATCAAATTATAAGATAATCCATTCTTTAGACATCGTACCCTCAGTCATACACTGATCCACTGCCACAGTTGCGAGTCTCGATCCTCCATAGGAATCTAACAGATCCAGTGGAAAGGAAGATCAAGGGAGTGCTTGAAACAACACTGGCGACCACCTATCAACAAGAAGGAAGAAATGAAGTGCAATGAGCAATGAGGAATGTGCAATGAGCCTTATCAGTCTCTAAGGGCTAGTGATGTGACTGCTGAGGATGATGGCGACATTGAGAGACGAGAGACCGGTCACTTCCCGCGATTCTATATAAGCAGCCCAGAGACCCCTGCACCTCATTTCCGGCTAAGCCACGCTATTCGAAGTCATTGGCTTTCCCCGCTTCCCTTCCCGATTACCCAGCCAGGTCTGTAGTGTGTCAGTCGTTTTGTTGCTATTGAGTGTATGCAATGTATGATGTATAGGCCACATGGCTCTTTTAGACCTGAAGAAGGGCTTAAGGCCCACAACGTCGTCAATAAAGATTCGACTACATCGAGCTTCACTTCTATGATAACGAGGATATAAACATAAAGCTCCGGGCAGCTCATAAGGAATTAAATTTTGTTCAATGGGGCAGGAAGGCGGTCATATGTGCCTTCAGAAAGAGATCGCGCCATGCACTCGACTAAACTGTCGCGATTTTCATTTGTCTGATAGTGCTGCCTACTTGAAACGGTGATGTGAGGGTATGTGTGCTTTCTATAGCTGCTCTTGTTGTAACATTTACACCTGTGTTACTCTCGCAATTTTTGCTATCAAACAAATAAAAATTACAGCGATCCAGTCGAGTAGGTGACGCGACCTCTTCCTTTAATACACTAAATGATTTGCCGGCTTCCTGCTCATCAAAATAGAGTTTAATTAAGCACTCTCCTTAGGAAATGAAATTATTATAAAATTTCACAGTGTGTTCACTTACTGCGGCAGGTGAATCCTCAAAAATTCAAAGAAAGTCCTAATGAATTTTTCTCGAACAAAAATTGCTCTAGCCGTCTCGCGGGGCCTATTTTCTATGAAAAAGCTTGTTTTGATTTAGAAGATGCTCCGTTTGATTTCAGAGGCGTCAAGTTTGATTAGAAGAGCGTTCAATCTGGCGTGGAAATGGTACAGCTTATAAACGCCATCCTCCGTTCCCTCTTCCTTATTGATACGATTTGACAGTATCAGTCTGCACGTCACACAATATACAGTATGGAATAGAATACGTCACGTCACGTCCCATCCAGGAAACCCCGTGATAAATAAGACCACCCAGTCATCAAACCTTGTAAGACAGTGAACTTACTCTAGCAATGGCAAAATTTTCCAGAATAAAAAATAACGGTCGTCGGGGTTATGGTATGCACGCTTCTCGCGGTGACCAGTCACCGCTACAGCGGAGGGAAACCTGGAGCCACACGACTGTTATCGGCCGAGGAGCGTAACCCCGAGGCAGGGGGGCTTTGAATTAGCCAGAAAAGTACCCTCATAACTCTTTTGACTAGAAGAACAAAAATGAAGGAAAGACTATAAAACCACCGTCACGTACCATTGCAGCGAAGCAGTTGGAATACTGTGCCTTCTTTTCTCCACACTTCGCTCCACGACGGTCTAGAAATACGAAAGGTATTCTTAATTGATAAATGTTTTTAAAACTAACAGCTGAGCAAGCTTCACAACACCAAGAACGCATAAGAAAGCATGATCTTTATGCCAGTGTGAACGATTTTTCTTATTAATCAGAATCATCTCCCAAAAAATAGAACTGAAACTGTGGTTGAAAATATAGAAGATTCTTTGCAAAAGCTGGACATAGACTACTCGAATAGCATCTTAACAATAAAGCTGAGCTTCGTCAGATAGTATCTGCAGAAACCTCAGCTCGACGCTCTTGAAACCAGGGCATCTTGAACGTAAGTTTTTAAAAACTCTTTGCCTTGCAGATTTGGGTTTGGTATAATACCTTTCATCTTTCAGGCCTTGAAAAAGACGATTCATCGAAACGTCGGCTGCAATGAAGATTTTATACCAAACCTGGAGGGCAAATTTTTATTTAAACTTAGCATCTGCAGAATTCGAAATAGCAATCGAAGCCTGTTGTGATCGTAGAAGTGGTTCAGAAAGATATCATAGGCACGAATGCTGGGGCCGAAATTTTTTTTTCTTCAACGCCCTCCCCCCCCCCTTGTTGGCTGCGCTTCAACCACACGATGCAATACAAAATCGATCAAACACTACACGTCATGTCCAGTTCATAAATGATTCAGTTTCATTCAGAGAAAGAAAAAACCGTGCTATGCTGCATCAATAATCAGTCAGACGACTGCGCCCGAAATGCTCACTAGAGGGCGAATGACCGCAATCAAAGCGCGATATCAATCGGAAGGGAACCGATCATCATAATGTGAAACATGGGCATCGTGAATCTGACATTCTGAATTCCATCAAGTGGCGATGCCCGTTCCTCCACATGGTGCCACTGAAAACTGCTCGCCCTGTGAGCTAAGCTGAACACGGACACTCTATTGCAGGCGACAGGCCGGCCCACGAACACCTCGTGTCCCTTACACGGTGTTGGTGGCTTATGCTTTTCGAGAATGTGCTACGACGTCCGCAAGAGTCGATGCTCACTCGCCAAACCCGGCGAGTGCAAGAAGTATGGGACTGTTCATACTTCGCGACAAGAGCGACTCGTCGCCCGAGCAAAACATGCATATCGATTAAAACCGATTACATGTGAACTGGTCCCCGAAAAATTCCGTCACGCGCGAGCGGCGAGAGTCGGACGAGCAGAGTGACTCTCCAGATTGGGCTAGGGAAGGGACTCCGGGGTGTGGCGAACAGGGAGGCGTGGAGTGCACGAGACGACACGACGAAAAACCGCGCGCCGCCTCGGCACTATGCCAAGCGGACCAGTTCTCCGGCAACGGCTGGTTCTACGCACGGCGCCACATGCCACGCGCGCTGCGCTCTCGTCGCTCTCTTCGCCCGCGCAAAGCATGCAAATCGATTAAAACCGGGCGCGCGCCGCCGGAAAGTGTTTCTACTCGGGCGCCGATGCTGTCGCTCCAGTCACTGATCTGCATCTTAAGGATTTCTCCTCTGAGACAGAAGTAGGTCGAGCGATGCGGTGCAGCAAGAATCTAGCGGTGGCGAGTGAAAGAGAAGGAAGCAGCTGTGATTCCTCGTGTAAGGTTACCAACAACCATGTTCTGGCATTCCGCCAGAACTGTCGGTCCCCTCTCTTCATCCTAGTCCAGAGGTACTTATCTCTTCTCCATGGGTGCTTATCTGACACTCCATGACGAGAAGTCTGTCATAAGTGTTTGTTTGGCGTGACCTCGCCTGATAGAAAGAGGCCACGCCTGTGTCTGTAGGATTGGTGACATATACATCAACATATTCTACCACTGACCACTACGGTCCTGTAATAAACTTCTTGTGTAGCCATCATACTCACAGAGGTAAGCACAAAGGAGCCATAATACTCCTAGTGCATCAGAGCGCCGTCATACGCTCATAAACCGGGACATTTCTGGTGCATCGGCTAAATCTAGCCAAGAAGTTAGCCTAGTCTAACTTGTTCTCTTCGAAGCAACTAGTTTGCTTCACACCTTGCACTTGTGCGAGAAGAGGTTGGGATTTTTCCATACCTTGGTGCTAATAAGCCCTAAATTCCGTGCCCTGCCCAACAGCAGCTGCGCAAGAGGTTGGCCTAGCCAGTCCTTGGTGCTTCTACAGCCCTAAATTCCGTGCCCTGCCCAACAGCAGCTGCGCAAGAGGTTGGCCTAGCCAGTCCTTGGAGCTAATTCAGCCCTAAATATCGTGCCTTGCTCTACCGCAACTGCACAAGAGGTTCGGCTAACGAAACCTTGGGTCTCTAACAGCCCTAAACTATCCGGTTTTGTTCAAACAAAACAAAATAGCCGAGGAAATGTCGCTCTTCTTCCACAAGAAAGCGATATTGGCTAGCGCAGAAGCCGTTAAAGGGCTTTTCGATAAGTATAAAGCATATACACAGAAGATCGTATATCCCGATGACGATAAGAAACGTCAAGAAGAATGCACAGCTAATTCAGTGCTTCTTAGCTCATGTCTAAGTCAAGTAAAATTGGCGAGCGAAACTATGCACAGCAAAATTGACAAAATGGAGGAATTTTATCACTCCACGAAATCAAAATCTGAGCAAAAAGAAATCCTGGCAGACATAGAAGAGTTCGATAAAGAATCTCAATATTCGGAAGTGTTGAAAGAAGCGACATCATTTGCTTGCAACATTGAATCGCGGATAGCATATGCCAAAAGTGAACTGCAAAAGGTACAGCTAAGGCTGAGAATACCAGCATCACATCCAGGTGCATCCCAGCTCAATGATGGAGATTCCAACTTCATCAATGATCAAGGCAGTAGTGCCACACAACTGACAAGGGGCTCACGATCAGTGAGGGTACCATCAGTAAAACTACCGGCGTTTAATGGAAACCCAGAAGAGTTTCCCGAGTACTGGGCGGTATTTGAAACGCTAGTACACGACAATAGTGAGATCTCCACTATTGAAAAAATCGCCCTACTCAAAGAAAGCCTCAAAGGTCCAGCAGAGAAGGTGATTAGAGGTATAAAACCTATACCCGATAATTATCAGTGGATGGTGGATGCCGTAACCAAAAGGTTTGGCAACAAACCAACAAATAGATCAACGATAGTGCAAAAACTATTCGATTTGCAACCTGCGTCAAAGCAAGGACATAGTTGTCAAGAATGCTTTGACACAATAAAAACCCTAGTCAACCAAATGGTGTCAGCTGGGTACGACATTCGGAACACGTGCGATCCCATGTGGAGTGAAACTATACTACAGAAGTTTCCATACGAAATTGTGCGAGACATCCTCGTTAAAAATCAAAGCACCGATACCCTCAAAATCGAGGAACTCCTGGATGCGCTAGAAAAAGAAATCTGCGCCAAGGCTTATGTGGAACAACGACTAGGTTCCACCTACTCGTACAAAGAGCGTGACAACAGGGCTCAGCGCCACTGTCAATCAGTCCTCTGCATATTTTGTGGTAAGACAAACCACAATTCTATGGTGTGCAGAACCATGACCGACCGCCAACAGCGTCGGGCAGTCCTGAAGGAAAAAAGGGCTTGCTGGAAATGTTTCCAAACAAATCATTCCAGCAGTCACTGTCAAAAGTCCAACTGCACAACGTGCGGCAGCACACATCATCCCTCAGTGTGCACGGCACAAGACCGGTCCAGGCAGATCCCTGGAATCTTAAACCCACCGCAAACAAATCGGTGGCCGAGAAATGATAACCATAACGGTAATATCAATAACAGGGCAGCTCAAAGGCCCCAGATACCAAATAGAGAGCGCACTAGCGCTGGTATCGACTCACGTCGTAATCATTCGAGCGGAAACCAACCGCTCTATTCCAATCAGAACACTGGAAATGAGGTTACATTTCCTGATCTGTCAAACAGAAGTGAACAGCTAGTTCTCATGACAGCTGAAGGAAACGTGTGGAATAATAAAGACAGCAGTCTTGAAAAAGTACTGTTTTTCTTTGACACTGGTGCTCAGAAGACAGTGATACAAGAGTCTCTAGCAGAAAGACTTGGCCTTCCGAAAACCACTACGGAAACCTGCATTATGTCAGGAATCGGCGGTTATACGGAGAAGTTTGAAAGCCACATAGTATCTCTGAAAGTATGTACCGCTCACGGCAAAGAGATCAACCTGGCTATTCAAACTAAGCCAATCATAACAGGAGGATTTCCTTCGGTTAAGTTAGCAGAAATTGATCAAGAATTTCTACAAAATGAAGGGATCTTCATAGCGAACTCAAAGGTCCGTGGAGAACGCCAACTGCCACATATCCTTGTTGGACTAGACCGTTACTATGATCTAGTAGTTTCGAATACGACCGATACACGAACTCCATCAGGTCTGCATATTGCGAAAACAGTATTCGGTCCAACCATCTATGGTCGCGGTATCATGGACACAACCGATTCCACAGCCATGTCGCATTCAATGACATCTGTATTGGAGATTTCGGATAGTGATAACATCCAAAGAATGTTTGAACTAGAAAGCCTAGGTATCGAACCAATGGAGAATACGAAAGACGATAGCGCTTTCAAGTATTTTGAGGAGTACTCCTCATTGATTACCTTTGCTAATGGGTATATCACGGCGCCATTCCCGCTAAAGGACAGCGTAAGTGACCTGAGCGACAACTACGGGGTCGCGATCAAAAGGCTTGCCGCGCTGCAGAAACAGCTTCAAGCAAACACTGCACAGCAACAGTGGTACTCTAAGATACTGAGTGACTACGAAAGTCAAGGTGTGATCGAAAGGACATACGACCTTGACACGAACGCCATTGGCAAATACTACATGCCGCATTCAGGCGTTTGGCGAGAAACAAAGAAAACCCCCCTCCGGATTGTGTTTGACGCATCGTCAAAAAAGAGAGGAGAGCAGTCTCTCAACGACGTTATTTATAAAGGCGAGTCGTTTGTCAACAAAATCCACGACATATTGATCGCAAGTCGTTTAAGCAAATTTGTGCTGCTGTGCGATATAGAAGCAGCGTTTACACAAATTCGCATACCTGTTCATCACAAAGATCTGTGTCGATTCCTTTGGGTAAAACAGCCCAGCCTACCTCTTACCCAGGGCAACATAGTGGAATACCGTTTCACTAGACTACCTTTTGGAGTCACAGCTTCGCCAAGCATATTGAACATGGCGATCTTTGCGTACCTGCAGTCACAAAAATGCAGCTTAGCAACAGAGATAGCTTCAAATCTCTACGTTGACAATATTTTGTTAGTTGCAAACACTGTAGAGGAAACTTTGCAGAAGTATGAACTATCCAAAGCATTATTCGCTCGGATAGGAATGAATCTCAGAGAGTACGTTTCGAACTCTGAGCTCGTTAATGCAAGGATCCCCTCCTATGATCGGTTACCTTCTGGGTCGATAACATATCTTGGTGTGGACTATGATACCATAACCGACCGGTTCACTGTGAAGGCAACGTTTCCATTAAAACAAGATCCTACGAAGCGTGATATAGTCAGCCAGCTGAACTCCATTTATGATCCGTTGGGAATTATCAGCCCGCTTCTCATCCATTTGAAGTCCACAATGAGAGAGATCGTCTCATCTAATCTTGACTGGAACAGCCGAGTTCCTCACGAACTACGTGATAAATGGAATAGGCAATGCAGTGAAGTCAATAACACTGTATTAAGTGTACCACGACTGTTATCACCATTCTTGGCGACTAATAACAGCAGAACCGCTCGCCTTTGGGTGTTTGCAGATGCAAGTAAAGTGGCGATATCAGCGTGCGCTTTCATCCAATCACAAGAAGGTGATACCGTATCACAAATCATGTGCGGGAAGAGTCGACTGACTCCAAAAAAGAACGAGCAAACAATTCCTCGTTTGGAACTTCTTGGTATCCTGATAGCAATGAGATTAGCCGTCAGCATTGAGAAGACTGTCAACACCAAAATAGCTACAGTTAACGTCGTCACAGACAGTGAAGTAGCACTGTGTTGGATAAAGTCCTCACGAAAGCTTCCTGTATTCGTTGCCAATCAGTGTATGCGAATACGCAAGCTAAAGGGGCAACTTGAGACAAACAACGTGATGGTACAATTTTACCACGTACCCACGGCATACAACCCAGCTGATGCTGGCACAAGAGGATTGTCAAATGAACAAATTCTCGACCACAGCTGGCTCCAAGGCCCACGTTGGTTAGAAGGTGAACTCAAGTCCAAACTTTTGAAACCCATAGACGTGATTCAATCTCGCGGAAGTGATGAGGAATGCGACAGGCCAGTAATAATTAGCCTTCCACACGCTAGCAGTACTCACACAGTTGAGCATGTCTTTGACCTTTCACGGTTCTCCCGGCTGTCTACAGCCCTACGCTCAATAGCACGTGTTGGGAAGTTCCTTCACCACCTCATTTCGAAAGTGAATGAGAAAAGGCAATCGCCACTCCTAATCGGGGTGATCGCAAAGTTTGGGCTCCAAACTGAAATTGACGCTAATGACATGAATTTTGCTGCAACACTGCTCCATGCTGATGTTCACAGGAACATTAATGAGAAGGAACTCAGCAACAGGTTCCGCAATATGCAAATTGTCCGCGACAAATACGGCGTTATAAGGCATATATCGCGAATGCAGCACGCATGCATTCCAGCGGACTCGAAGTCCCCAATCTATCTCCCAAACAGAGGAGATGCAACAAGGCTCGTATTAACAGCCATTCACAATGATAACTTTCACTGTGGCAAAGATCAGACCTTATCACTGGCCAGGCAACAGTACTGGATCCCTCATGGGTCTGGATCCTTTAAAACCTACCTAAGAAATTGCACGGTCTGTAAAAGATGGCAAGGACTACCATTTGGTCCCCCCGCTATGCCATCGCTACCGGCAGATAGGGTGGTGATAACAAAACCATTCCGAAATGTGGGATGTGACTTTATCGGTCCGTTCACATCAAGTTCGGACGAAAGCATGTACATCTGTCTGTACACATGCTTAACGATCAGAGCGGTTCACCTAGAAGTAGTGGAAGACATGTCCGCTGGAGCCTTTCTGAACTGCTTCGTGCGGTTTATTTCTAGAAGAGGTGTTCCTCACTTAATTCGTTCTGATTGTGGAACCAATTTTCGATTAGGCTCAAAGATAATCGAAGAACTATCAAGTTCCAACAGCTCAGGGCATTCCGTAATGAGCTATAGTGCCGATAACGGTATACAGTGGGTTTTCAATCCTCTCGCTAGTCCATGGATGGGCGGTGTCTGGGAAAGACTGGTCGGTTCCGTAAAACGGTGCATGCGCAAATCAATCGGCCGAAAGAAACTAAATTTCGGCCAAATGTGCACGGTCGTTGCTACTATCGAAGCAACTATCAATACACGACCACTTACAAAGATAAGCACTACCGATTTAATGGAGATCCCATTAAGACCGGTCGATTTCCTTCAAGGAAACGTAAAATTTGCCGTACAAGATTCTAAGACATTGAATGACCCGGATGACCCATTATATGAGACGGAGTACATAAAAACAAGACAGCAAGCCTTGGAAGCGCTAAGCTACTCTGAACAGATTGCCAACAAATTTTGGGCAAAATGGAGCTGCGAGTACCTCACCTTGCTTAGAGAATCGCAAAAGCTTTATCTAAAACAGCGTAGGCACATAGCAAGGTCGATCCCAGAAAAGGGTGAAATCGTCCTCATAGAACAAGAGTTGTTGCCTCGAGGATGCTGGGTGTATGGGAAAGTGGTTGATCTAACCGTCAGTCACGATGGCCTGGTGAGATCAGCTAAAGTCCTTACTCCAAACGGACATGTCCTGCAGAGACCTCTAAACAAGCTATATGCCCTCGAAGTTCGATGTAGCGAAAATACATCAGACAATGATGTACAAGCATCCCCATCACGTGAGAACACATCTGAACAAATCCGAATACTTCCGCCCAGGTCAGCAAAAACCAAGGCATACGAAGTCATCAGAGAGTTCGAGAACAGCTTAGAAGATCCTAGCTCCACTCAGCTCGTGGCATGCGAGCAGGTGCCTGACTCACTTGACATCATCACATTGACGTCAAAGCAAAGGGGAAATCCACTTTCCTTTATAAAAGGAGCAAAAGCAAATATAATGCTTATGATAATCACATTTGCTGCTCTGCTAGCTAAGACAGACGCAACTTACGCTAGTTGTGAGAATGGCATAGTGAAAATACCTGGAAGGAATGCCACTTTTGAACTATGCTTCAATGAAGTGTGCAAAATATTCCAAGGCGATGGACTTGGAAAGACTTACAAGCTTCCAATCTCCCCGCTATACAGCACAACTGACGTTAAGTTGAAGCATGGAGAAGACACATTTGTCACAATCTGTGCTAATCCCGATTTCTGTTCGAGATCCAACACGTTACTTAGCATATCATTGCTAGGAAATCCACACTGTTGGCCGGTTGGAGCAATTGCAAGCGTAGCCGTTATCACGTATCTGATAGCTCTATTCATGTTTACGCTTGTTGGTATCATCATATACCTTATCAAGAGCAGGAGTAGTGTGGCTGCACCAGCTGTCCAGATTAACTGTATCAGTGGTGACCACGTGGAAAATATTGGACTTCATTCCTGGAATCCTTCCCCACTGAACGGTGGTATCCTTATCACACTGTGCATAGCGATTATCACATGTGGGCCGGTTGAGAGCTGCCAACACGGGTTTACAAGACATGCAGCTGACATTGTTTGTAGCCAAGGCGGTGTCTGCACCTACGAGTTCAGTAGAGAACTCCTGTTCAACAGGATTCAAAACGAACAGTGCATTGAAATCCGTCACGAAAACAGACCGGTGGGACTGCTCAAAATGAGGGTTAGATCAATCACCCTCAAGTGTGCTAAAGTGTCCAAATTCTTTACAAAGAGCACGGAACACAAAGTGTACACCAGCGTGAGATGCGCACAGGCAGGATCCTGTACCGGGAATGTGTGTGACACACTCGGACGAAATGATACCGTTCCTGAATTATCTAGGGCGCGAAAGTACCCAGGGTATTCCGGATGCCAGTACACATGCGGTGGTGTTAGCTGTGGATGTTTCCTGCTCTCGCCTGCCTGCACATTCTATAAGGTGGCTCACATCCCCATTTCAAGGGCTGTATTCGAAGTTATCGAATGCAGAGAGTGGATACCTGATATCCAGGTTGAGCTAGAAAGCACCCTCATGAAAGAAAATAAGGAGGAAACTCTACTCCTGGAACCATATATGACAAGTACGTTCCATAACTTCAACATTACGGCTGTCTCCGTACAAAAACCTTCACTGGCAATACTTACCAGAAGGTTTGCTGTGTCAAGAAACACGTCAGTCCTTCTTCCGGACCAGTTTGTCGTACCGGTTGAATGTCCTACACGCCTCGACGCGGTGAATAATTTCCGCAACTGCGCAAATAAGGTAATATGTGACTGTAATACTGGCTGGACTAAACACCATTGCCACTGTCCTGACAAAACGCTTCGGAAAGTTGCTATGGATGATGGTCACAAATTGCCGCTAATTACACCATCTGTGGAAATTCACAGCACTGAAGATGGCATAGTCGCTTTCATGACAGACATCGAGACCATAATCACTGTCCAGTCAAAACATTTGTTGGGTAGCACTAGTTTCACCCAAGAGGAGAAATGTTATGCGTCACTTGACGAGCTAGCTGGATGCTACAGCTGCATTCAAGGTGCGGTTGCGATATCTCATTGTGAAACGAAAGATCCTACAACGATCACGGTACATTGTGATCATCACTCATTCTCCATAGAATGTGGACCCTCAAACCCAGAAACCAAGGTGAAGTTCAGCTTTGACACAGCAGTGGTCAAACATAACTGCTTCACCTACTGTGGAAGCGAGAAGGTCATGCTGAGCCTAAATGGTACCCTAAAATACCATACTCTATCGTATGAATCGGTATTTCACTTCAACCACGACAGTTATCGTGAACCAACCTGGATGGAGTCATTGGCAAATATACAATTGCCGGATCTCCATCCCTTGGTCGAGATCGCTCGCGCTCACTGGAAGTCGGCTCTTGGAGCTGTGACCGTAACAGTAGTACTGTCAGTGTTATCGTACTTGTTCGGTCCA
Source organism: Heligmosomoides polygyrus polygyrus (assembly GCA_947396885.1). Lineage (NCBI taxonomy): Eukaryota > Metazoa > Nematoda > Chromadorea > Rhabditida > Heligmosomidae > Heligmosomoides > Heligmosomoides polygyrus. The sequence goes on from OX377203.1 coordinate 103,114,266, forward strand.
GTTATCCTGATTACACTGGCAAAAATAGCGTTTGCTCTTTGTAAGACAACCATTCATTTACTGCTCTGGGTATTTTCAATGATATGGAGGTCCACGAAAAGTCTCCGTAACATGAAGGAGCACGGAAGCCAATAACGGACTCCATCTTCGCACAGGATTAGTTGTACGCATCCGTGCACAACTTCTCACTGTGCTTTGCTTTCCCCTTAACTATGTTTTCTGTAATTTTTATCTCTAGTATCGCCCATCAGTCGACACCTCAATTCTATCAACGTCACTCACCAGTCATACCACCTCTAAGCCGAACACACAACAAGGACGATGGACGATCAACTCGAACCAATGGCAGAAGCGAAGCCATGGGAACGACCATGGGCCTTCCATAACCTTTTACGATGGCCTATAGCAATTTTCGCTAATTTTGTCATGTATCTACAAGCTAGTGATTCGCTCCTTGTATGCCATTATACTACCATAGCTTCCCCATTACATATCCATTGTGTTCACCTCGTTTTTCTTTCCTTTTGTTGCCCCGGAGTGTTCTGGCATTCCGCCAGAACTGTCGGTCCCCTCTCTTCATCCTAGTCCAGAGGTACTTATCTCTTCTCCATGGGTGCTTATCTGACACTCCATGACGAGAAGTCTGTCATAAGTGTTTGTTTGGCGTGACCTCGCCTGATAGAAAGAGGCCACGCCTGTGTCTGTAGGATTGGTGACATATACATCAACATATTCTACCACTGACCACTACGGTCCTGTAATAAACTTCTTGTGTAGCCATCATACTCACAGAGGTAAGCACAAAGGAGCCATAATACTCCTAGTGCATCAGAGCGCCGTCATACGCTCATAAACCGGGACAAACCACGACTGGGCGCAAAGCGACTCGGAGGGGTCACCTTGCAGTCAGTGGTTATCCACCTTTGTATGAAATCATATGAACACTCATTTACAACGAAAGTAGCCTAGCCCAGTTCACTACAGGGGTAGACCACACCGGTGCAACGTATTTTTTAAATTTACTGCAACAAAAATGTTTAGTAGGGCGGCATCATACGGTGACCCCCTCCGAGCCGCTTTGCGCGCACGACTGTCTATGAAAGTTGGAAGACAGCAACCGACCAGATACGCCATGTTGCAAGATTGGAACTCGGCATCACGAAGCCTGAACCACGCAAAGTCAACCAGCATAAATGGCTGTGGAGGGGCGATGCGAAAGCGAGGGTTTGAGAGAAGAAGTCGCTTTATTATGTGTCTCTCGGCTATGGCTTTTGCAAAAGCCATTCATTACAACAATGTCTACGGAAGGCTCGAGTCATGCAGTGGCGAGCGGTAATAGTAGCGACATGCTAATACCCGTCACCTCCAAACCGAAGATATCATCATTTTCTGTCAGGCAGCAAAAAGGCGTTGATGCGATGGCGTGAAATTTCCATTATAGAACTTCTTTATCCGACCATCCCTTCAGTGGCTTCTGTCCACGGTCCCGTTCACAAGATCGCCTTGGAGAAAACCGAAGCGTCCCTGAAAAAGATGCAGGCCCTGATGCAACCGACCTACAGGAATCTAAGCTCTAGTATCCTGCTGAATGGTTGGCTGAGTTCTTTAACCAGAGAGTTAAGGAGAAGAAGGTACCGGATTGTTGGCACAAAGTGCAACGATTCCGATAGTTCGAGGAAGGATAGTCCTGTAGACTGCTCCAATTACCGTCCGATTCGCTTGCCTTCGGACAGCATGAAGATCTTCGGGGGAATTCTAGACAGACCAATTCATGAAAAATCGTCAAGCTCTCCGACAATCAGTGCGGCTTCGTAACTAGTAGTGGGACCATTGATGCTATAGGCTCCGCCCGCCTCCTGGTGGAGAAGCATCGCGAGAAACGGAAGCCGATGCACGTAATCTTTCTCGACTTGAAGAAGGCCTTCGATCGCGTACCGAGTGAGGTTATTTGGCATGTCTTGAGACAGCACAACGTGCCTGAAGAACTTACAGAATTGGTGCGAATTCTCTACTCTTGTACAAAGAGTGGAGTTCAAGCTGCGTAGCAAACGGCGCTCAGCGGTGACCTGCGACCAACTGAGATGAAAGCACATCAGCGTCATGAGGTCGGAAATCCTGCAGTGACCGGCTGGTGGCACGCGCATGGAGGCATCCGAAAAGATGCCATTTGGCAGAAGTTCGGTGTCGCGCCGATAGCTGACAAGATGCGCGAAGCTCGCTCACGATGGTATGGGCGTCATGGGTGGAGAAGGGATAGTTGAAAGTGTCAGAAGTAAAGACAGCGTCCGCAAGATTTGTTTCGAGTTGAAAGTGTCAGGAAAGCGAACCAGGATGCCCAAAGCAAAGCTGGTGTGATACGTTAGGGCCTGTTCATACTTCGCGACAAGAGCGATTCATCGCCCGCGCAAAACATGCATATCGATTAAAACCGAGCGCGCGCCGCCGAAAATGTTCATACTCGAGCGCCGGCGCTGTCGCTCCAGTCGCGTTTGTCGCTCTACTCAGTCCAGTCGCTGCTGTCGCCTGTTCATAATTACGCGTGCTGCATTCTCGTTCGTCTTGTCGCTGCTGTCGCGAGGTATGAACAGGCCCTTACACATGGATATGGAAGTAGATCAAGCGCAGAATCCGGAAAGGTGGCTTCACGACCCCAGAAAAGCGGACCCCCTCGAGAATGCGCTACAAAGGGCCGGTTCATATTTCGCGGCAGCAGCGATGAGAGCGCAGCGTGCCCAGCGCGCGGAAGTATGAACAGGCGACAGCAGCGACTGGAGCGACAGCGCCGGCGCTCGAGTATGAACACATTTCGGAGGCTCGCGCTCAGTTTTAATCGACATGCATGTTTTGCACGGGCGACGAGTCGCTCTTGTCGCGAAGTATGAACAAGCCCAAACGCTGAACAACAAAAGGAAAAATGCTGGTTTCCATCAGCTACTGCACCATGTATCAAAGAGCCAAACACTCTATTTCCATGTGAAAGTGACGAAAAGGGCTTGCAATCTTTATGCAATGTTTAAACAGCGACAACAAAAACAGCTAACGACAATATAGTGAACAATTCTTAAACCTAAACACCCGAAACAATACATGACATTAAAAATTAAATTAACCAGTTTGAAACTTCAGAGATACAACGACGCGATCATATAAGGCAGGCACATAGCATGTGCGAAAGATCTGGTAATTCGATCATACGGTAGCAGCCAGCAGATGAGATTTCAATGGCACATTTCTATGCGTAAACACTCGCATGACAAATGCGGTCGCAGTTGTCAGCGGGAGATACTAAAGCCCTTCTTTTTGTAGCCCATCAGATCCAACCACCTCCTGATAGTTTTTGTGCAGCTGAAATAGGCACTAGTAAGTATTGAGGATAGACTTAGACAAGGCCCATAAACAATAGCAACAAGCCCTTATACTTACTAGACCACTTCAGCATACTCATACGACCTGGCACTCTTCACCAAGTGCCGTGCTAGCGACGCCGCTTTAATAATGCATTTCGATCGAAGTGCTCTGTTGCGATAAATAATCCCTCGAGCCCAGTAAATCTGAAAAGGGCGACCCTATATAAAAGCTTCCTTCAAGAACCTTGCACTACTTACTGTTCCATTCGCATTGATCTCATGAACAAAACCGTTCACGCGGAGTACAGGATGGTCAGCATCGAGCACAAGATAAGGATCCACCAGCTCCAGTAAGACCACATCGGCCAGAAAGAAGCTGAAAACCCGACTGCAGTTCTGTTTTTCAGGGTCTACACGTCTACTAAAACAGCACGAAAACAAAACCAAGCTGCACTCACTCACCTAAGTTCGCCGATGCCGAAGCCAACCTCCCGCGAAACCCTAAAAGTCTATTAGAAAAGACGGAAATTTGTCCAATCCTTTTTCTTCCTAACAAAATTTGTGCATATTCATTCAAGGGTTACCTGCCTAAACTAAGGAACGGGAGGGACGATCTGCCGGAAAGCGGCGTGGAGCAAAGAACGCGGACACTGCCTGCGGAGCCAATTAGACTCGTCTCGCGCCGTGACATCCGCCGCTTCGCACTGAGCCAAGACAGCCCTCGTCGCGGAGGCGGTGGTGACCCAGCCAACCACGGAAACCTGCAGGTCGACCAGATTCGGTGTGATTACAGTCGATAGAGAGCTAGGAAGCTCAGAGGGCTTGCAGTGGTAATCCAGTGATTCGGATTAATGTGAACCCTACCATCTTCTGTATCAGAATTGTGAGCTCCATCGAATGAGCAAGGAAAGAATCTTGCCTCAGCGAGTCCTAACGCGAATTTTTCAGGCGTTATTCATTTTTGTTAGACGTCAGTTTTTGTTTATACCGGGATTAACTGCGAGATATGCTTCCAAGCTGAAATTGCACGAAGAATCCAATTAGATAGACGAGATACCTTCTAAGGAAACCCCAAGTGGTCAACCTTTTTTGGACAATAGCATTATGATCCTTCAGTACGTTGAGCACGTTCCCAGTTTAAAATTGCACGATGAGTTTGATTTGGTCGTCTGTAGACCATCTAAGGCGAACCCAAGTACTACAGTTTTCTCAAAGCGTTTCAGCAGAAAAAAAAATGTTTCCTAACTCATTAATTGGTGAAAGTGACCTTAGTCATGCATAAAATGCATGATATTGGTACTCCTTCGCACAAACACTTAATATCTCGAGGATATAATTTTATCGTACTGCTTTCAGATACCTGATGAAAAGAAGTGAATTATTGTTAAAATGAGCGATGCTCAAAGAAGACATAATCTAGACAGAGAGATATCGAGATGTTATTGCTCCACTAAACAGGCTCACCGGCGGTACCATTCCAGACGAATAAATCACAGAGAAATGAAAAACTCAGCAGGAATATCAGGGCAGGGCACGCCCCTGGACGAGCAATTTGAAAGATTATGGGCACTATTGTACCTTCGGGATCCCAGAGGTCGAGGAGAGGTCGAAAAAATTTTCGCCCAAACTTGGCCTAGTAGGGTTATTTGGGGTCCTGATCACGAATGTGGTATCCATTTTTCGTTGGAGTACGGTAGGGTACGGTATGTACGGGTATCTAAGGCTGCCGAGGTCGTAATCACTGATTTCGCCCAAACTTTGCCTAGGGGGTTATTTGGGGTGCTGATAACGACCCTGGCATCCGTTTTCGTTTTACGTCGGAGTACGGTAGATTACGGTAGGTGTTGGTGACTAAGGTAATGGTCACCGATTTCACCCAAACTCTGATACGAAAGACAGATGTCAGATTCGTGATCAGCAACCAAATACCCCCCCCCCCTAGGCGAAGTTTGGGCGAAATCGGTGATTATGACCTCGACAACCTTAGTCACCAGGACTTACCGTCACCTACCTACCTATTCAGACTACAGTTACTCTCGAAAGATGTATCATGCCGTGCATTAAAAAGTTCGACAGAAAAGTCAGTTACGAAATATTTAATGGAAATCATGTTGAAACTAATTATTTAGACTTCTGTTAAAACATCTCTCGTTTATCTAGTTCGACTCTTCGTGCAATTTTAGTCTGGAAGCATGCCTTACAGTTCATCCTGATAAGGATAAGGATAAAGGATAAAGAATGGCGTTATTCAATCCCTTTTGGGATGCGCCACGCATTCTACTTCTACGGGGGAGGCGATTTGAATGCGTATTTTGCCATACAATGACTTGCGGTGGCCAGCCGATGAACAAGTCAGTGCTTTATCCTTCCCAGACAAATCTGGTACCAATTCACCGACCCCGGAGGGATGGAAGGCTTGGTTGGCCTTGGCGGGAAATCCGAACCAGGAACCTGGTATCGGGTGCAAGCGACAGTTGGCGCCTCCTCCGACTGCGCTACACGCGCCCCAGTTCACCCTGATATAAGCAAAAAGTGATATTTAACAAAAAATAAACAACGCCTGAAAAAATCGCCGTTGAGGCGGGATCCTTTTCTGGCTCATTCGATAGAGCTCGAAATTCTAATACAGGAGATGGTAGGGTTCACATCAGTCCGAATCCCTGGACTGCCACTGCAAGCCCTCCGAGCCTCGCAGCTCTCCATCGATTTTATTCACACCAAACCTGGTCGACCTGCAGGCTCTCGTGGTCGGCTACTCGGACATTCGGGTTCGACGAGCCGAACAGTCTCCTCCCAGCCACGCCCCCTTCAACAGAATATCAACTGCAGTTGCCAACAGAAACTGCGGTTGCTATTCTGTTGCAACAGCAACAGTGTGCTGCTATCCTGTTGGAGGCGTGAATACACATGTGAATACATGCATATGTGTATACATATATACATATATATGCATGCGTACACATGTGTATATGCACAGATGTATATATGTGTTTATGTAATTATATGTGTACACATAAATACGTACGTATTACGTACGAGCTGGTTAGACGTGGATATATGGCTGCCCAAGTATCGGGAATACGAAGGCACGGTTATCGGAGCGAAGGAACGATTATCCTGTAACCGTTTAGCAACCGAACGGCAACAGCTACTTGCAACAGGATAGCAACAGGAGCCGCCCCTCAGTTGACCGGCTTCTCGCGGATAGCAACAGCGGTTCCCCCAATAGCAACTCGAGCCTCGAGACCGCGTGGCTGGTGTTGCTATTCGGTACGGCTCGTCGAACCCGAATGTCCGAGTAGGTCAACATCGCTTCCGCGACGAGGGCTGTCTTGGCTCAGCGCGAAGCGGCGGGTGTCAGAGCGCGAGTCGACGCTAATTGACTCCGCAGGCGTGGTTCGTGTTCTTTGCCCGCGCCGCTTTCCGGCAGATCGTCCCTCACCTCTAAGGAACGATAACAGTTTCATGTACAAAATCTTAGCTAATAGCCATCATATTAGCGTGATTCCCAACCCAAAAGAGTTATGCCTGGGTGGTGGTGATGCCGATAATGATGAACGCTTCCGCGGAAGGAGAGGTGGTCACAAAGAGGGAGCGATGGACTGATTAGCTTCCTCAATATATTGCAAGCACGAATTATTCTTCATATGTCATTAACAAAACAGAGGGTGTGACACCACTAACAAGGGAAGGGTCTGAAGCGTATGTCTGAACGAGTGAGCGAGTCATATAGGGACAACCCCCACCCCTCATTTAGTATAAAAATGTGTTTGTTTTTTGCCAATCGTTAAACCCAAGGAGTAGAGGTCTTTGAAGACACTATGGGATACGGCGCATCACGAGTTTGGGGGTCTTGTACGCCCGCGATGCCTAAACCGGCAAGCGGCTCGGAGCGCAGTGGAAGTGACGTTGCTTCACGCGAGGAAGGTCGGGGGTTTGGTTCTTGTGCGCTGCTGCATTTTTGCATTTCAACTGATTGGTTGGGATTTGAGGGATTTTGAAGTCTATACCATTTCAGAGGAATTTTGCATAATTTTCCAGCTATACGCTGTGGAGAGTGCCTTTCTTGCGACTTGTTTACTACTGACTGGTTTTTTAACCCCAACGTCTTCGTCAACTTCAAGTTGACGTGCTTCGAAGTCTTTTAGTATGCTAGCCATCCATTTGGCCAGCTTGGTTTCTTTTCTCGAACGTTCCTTGTCTAAAGGTGGACCACACTTCAGCGTGAGCAGGCGGATCACTACTCGAGCTTCGGCGGACATTGTTGGTGTTAGGTTTTAGAAAACCTCCAGCAGACCTCTGATTTCTAGGTGACAAGCAAAGATGAGGGGAAGACTGTATCGATGCCGTTTAGGTTAATTTGCGGAATCCACAGACCTCGTTTCTCATTTTAACCAACTTCGACCTCACATCCTGGTCTCTTTTGAAAATCCGAGCAGAATGGTTTTTCCCGAGGTCATTGGTCCGTGTTTGGAAACAGACTGTAAGGAGCCTGCAGCCTTTATACGCTACCCGTGTGGTGCTCAGTGCTGCATAACGTCATTGCAATGTCACTTCCACAATGCTCCGAGCCGCTTGCCGGCAGAGGTATCGCGAGCTACGAGACCATCAAACTCGCGCCGCATTCCGTTGTACTTCAAGGACCCCCTACTCCTTAGGTTTAACGACTTGGCAAGAAAGAAACACATTTTCATACTAATTGAGGGTTGGGGATTCTCCCTATATTACTCGCTCTCCCTGTTCACACATACGCTTCAGACCCTTCCCTTGTAAGACACGAGAGTAGGCATATTCTTGTGAACAGGATAAGTCAAGAGACGCTCGAAAAGTGTTAGTGGGCAATATGAACAAGCACCCCTGACCGTAGCTTATCGACGACGAAAGCTTACAAATAAGAGACCAGGGAAGGCAAGCGCACATTGTAATATTGCAGCCTTCTTATCATAAAAAAACAACAAGTTAGCTGGCTAGCTGCATTAATAGTCCAAACGCAAGGTTTTGTACAGCACCGCTAGTATTTTCGTCAATAATCAACAAAACTAAAGGACAGGTCTTCTATCTTCCAAGGGAAAAACTAAAAATGAAAAGCGCGCAGCACTCACCTGGAAGGAGAGCACAAGTATACGTGCAAAGTTCTCGCCAATGTCGTTTTACGGCTTAGATCTCCTTCCCAAAGAATAGGAGTTCCTAGCTCGCTATCATTCTCACGACATCGAAACACACCAAATTCCTTAAATCACCTAGTCCAGATCTTAATGCACATACAGATCCTTACGACATCAATTAGGACACCGTCAAAGAATAAAGTGCTACCTGGTAAAGAGATTCATGGTAAGATCGGCAGGAAATGCAGCCTAGTCCGTGAGTGGTGCTTGCCTAAACAGCAAAAACTGATCGCGAAACGCAGACTCCACTTACAGGTTCCCGCTTCACACCGCTTGTTTGCAATACCTCGAACTGTTCTCAACCCATCCACAACTTGAGTATAGGACCAAGTGAATGTTAGGCTGTTAGTGAATAGCTCAGTCGCTTGATGGTGCAGCTTCAAGCAACCCGCTAATATCGATTGGACGGCGCATGCGATCGATATCTGCAGCTTTTACAACGCCGCACCACTTGGTGATGAAATCTAGATCAGACTATACCCTACATCCCGGTTATCTTTAAAAATTTAGAGCGAAGATAGTATGAAAAGTCTTCGACATCATATAACCAGCGCAGGGCTTTAAAATCATATGGAAATTAGAAATAAGACATAGGTCATTCGATGGAGCGTGGAATATGCTAATTCTATCATACACAGCTGCTCTCTGAGCGAGCCATGGCCTGTCAAAGCTTACAGTGTCGAGTATTGTGTCGAGTACTGACTGGTTGACAGTGAACGCTGGCGGCATGATGATACTGTCACCCCTTCATAGGACAGAGGTGGAGAATTGGCTGTCACCCTCTTCGGCAAGCATTTTAATCCTACGTTTAGAGCTGTAGAGGCATCAATGTTCTAACACGTTTACTTGAGCCTGAGCGGCTGGTAGAGAAGCTATATATGTTGTTACAGGATGTTTTGCTGCAATCAAAACTCTTGCGCCAGGCGGGATTCGAACCCGCATCTTCTGCTTTCCGGGCAGCGATGTTCGCCTTACACCACCGTCGCTGTTTGACCGCACATAACATCCGCTATATCCTCGAGGTCGGTCAGCACCCAGCCGTGATATCGGAATGGGCCGGCCATTAATATCAGCATGGAACCGGCTAACTGAAGACCTTACTAGTAACAATGTTTTAACACATTTACTTAAGCCTGAGCGGCTGGTAGAGAGGCTGTATTTGTTGTTACAGGATGTTTTGTTCTCTCCACCATCAGGCTTAAGTAATGTATTAAAACATTGTTACTAATAAGGCTTTCAGCTTAGCCGGTTCCATGCTGATATCTGCGACCGGCCCATTCCGATATCACGGGTGGGTGCTGACCGACCACGAGGATATCACGGATGTTACTTGCGGTCAAATAGCGACGGTGGTAAAAGGCGTAGCATTGCTGCTCGCCAGGAAAGCAGAAGGTGCGGGTTCGGATCCCGCCTGGCGCAAATGTTTTGATCGTGACACAACATCCTGTAATCACATGTATAGGCATCGGTTTGTGACCGGCATCTCCCGCTTCCGGCGAGTGATGGCGCTGCATAAAGAGCCGAAGTCGCGTGCACCCGAGTCAAAGATAATTTGGATCCCGCCCAGGTCACCTAAGCCTTCTATCCCTCCGGGGTCGGTAAACTGGTAACATACTCCAAAAAATACGCATTCAAATTGGCTCCACAACAACCCGTATACTGAATTACTTCAGTATCTCTCAATTACACGATAACTCTAATACTGTTCATTTCTCTCAAGAATGTGCTCTGTTCTTTGAAGCCGTGAAGTTACGGTAGTTCTGTTCTCACCGTTATTTGATGAGCCGCTCCGCGGCGGAGAAGTTCCCACCGTTATCTGATATAGCTGCCCTGCGGCAGCGCAGTTTTGCACCGTTATCAGATATGACTCAGGCTCCGCCTCGCCGCATTCCTGCGGGACTAGCGTATAAAAGGCGCGAGCTGTAACTGTGAGCCAGTTCTTCCTGTTCTCGTCTTCTAGTTATTCTTCCTCTTCTCGTCTTCTAGTTATATGGTTACATTAGTTCTCTAGGCACACTACAAATACACTATAAGCTATCATCCTCCTCCGCACTGCACAATAAGAAGCCAATAAGAACAAGCCGCCATTATTGTTATTAAGGTAGCCTTTTGATTATTGTTGTAATTATTGGTGTATTTCGTTATTTCGTTATTGTCGGTATATTTGTGTGTAAATAAAGTTTAATTACCCAAGTTTGAGGTCGAATATCGAAGTCCCGCGTGGCACGGTATATATATTGAGACTACAGTATCGACTTATCGTTTAACGACTATACTCACATATTCGACTTCAACCCGTATAAGTAGAATACTGGTTGCGTTCCAGGTCACAGAGTTCATTAGTGCCGTCCTTTCCCCTTTGCATGTTTACTCATATAATTATAGTTCCATAAAATCACTTAGTTCTCTATAATACGGGAAATTAATACCACTTCCCACCATGAACGCTTTTCGCTACAACACTTGGTTCGGTAGCCCGCCACCCAAGGTTTTCAACAGATCTGTTTTCAACAGTTCAACAAACGGCAGTCTTTGCACTTTAATTATGTCTTAAATAAATCTTACAGAAACTTACCCTGTATTGAGGCTCATATACTTCACTCATCAACAGCTTAAGCTCATGAACATTCATGCGAGAACGCTGCCGCATGCGAGCATACGTTGACCTCCACGCAGTTCTTATGTCTTTTAATGCGTAAAGAACACTGCCGGGCTCCTCTGGAGGCGAAGTAGTGTTGACGTCTATCTCCTCGTCCGATTCAGAGGTGGAACACTCAGTCACCGTTACCTGGAATACAGTTAACCTATAATTACCGTCACTAATAGGCATTTCCTTGAAGGAAGTTGAACATACAGTCTAACAAGTAATGTCACGTAATTGAAAGTTTTCTATGTAACCATTTACTCAGCGAATTCGAAGAAATAAGCAACAGATGCCCACACCTACAAGTCAGCCTTTCGAGCTGTAAATGTACATAGGTAGCATCAGTGTGGTTTGCAGGGATAAGAACTATTAGGGTGGGCCGAAAGTAATGAGACAAATTCAACAAATTTCTTTATCTCTTTATAACTCAATTACAACTCAACGGTGTTGAGGAGTGTATTAGCCATTAAGGTCAATGCCAGAACTGCTTAGGCCTGGTGTTGATCCACTGCTCGTTATGGTAGTCGAGGTCTGTTTGGGTCCTTGTGTCCCTTCTGACCATGAAGTACTATAGGCTCAAGAAGTAGTGGTAGTCGCATGGAGAGATGTCCGGCGAATACGGTGGGTGAGGCATGTGAACGTAGCCCTGCCGAGCAAGCTTACCCGTGGTCACTTTTGCCCGATGGGGTGCGGCATTGTCGAAGAGAAGGAACTTCTTGGAGCGCTGCGACCGAATAAGTGCGAGTCGCCGGTCCATCTCTTCAATTTCGTCTACCCTGGCCTTGGAGGACATTGTGGTGCTCTTGGGAAGCAGCTTCCAGTATACCGATCCATGGGCGCAGACCCAAAAGCTCAGAAGGCGCATCTCGCCGTGAACCTCCCACAGAACGAAGGTTGGTAACAGGTCACCAGGCCTCACCCAGACTCGCTGCTTGGCAGGGTTAAGGTAGAAGACGTTGTTCTCATCTTGCGTGACTATTGAGTCCAGGCTGCTCGGGGTTGGGAATTGGGCGAGATTTGCGCGACACAGGTCGACTCGTCAGACTGGAGTTTCGGCATGAGACAGACTAGGACTTTAACATGCTTCTGGAAAGGGCGAAAGTGGTCACTTCTCAGGTAGCCTTCAGTAAGCAGCAAACAAACATACAAATGCGAGAAGCACGAAGCCGGACTCCATTCACGACATATACAGTGGCGTCCAAAAGTTTGTGAACGCTTGCATTTTTCGACATAACTTGCTTCAAAAAGGTCCAAACAGAGTGAAATTTGGATATGTGGTAGCAAATTAGACCGCAATGGCGATCCCTTGATCTACGTTCGTTATTATCGACTTTTGCAAGTGCAAAGTCAGACGTGCGCGCAACGGTCAAAGGTGAGCTGCTAAAGCATTGAGCGTAGTTATCAATACATTTTCTTATGAAGCCAATCTAGTAGCATTTTGATATACTGTGGTCTTTAGCAAACTCTTCGTTATGCGGAGAGAAAAGAATATCCCTGCTGAAGTACGAGAGGCGATTTTTCGACTCGTCCAGAAAAAAGTCTCTTATCGACAGGTAGGACTGCTTTTCGGATGCGGGATTTCGACAGTTGCTGCCATAGTCAGAAGAATGAAACATACCGGAACAGCAGAAGATGCTCCGAAGTCAAGCAGACCACGTATTACGACCTCTAGAGATAATTCTGTCATCCAGAGGATGACGAGGCGTAACCCGTCGCTGACTGCCCATCGATATAAAAAAGTCCGTAGCCACTCACCATAGCGTAGATGTGAGCGTAAGCACGGTAAAACGTCGACTGAGATGTGCTGGACTCTATGGACGACGCCCCGTTAAGAAAGCCTTCATCAGCGAGGAGAATAGGAAAGCTAGACTCCAGTTTGCCAAGGAGCATCTGAGCTGGACGATAGACGATTGGAAAAAAGTGCTTTTCAGTGACGAGAGCAAGTTTAACCTATTTGGATCCGATGGACCACACTACGTTGGACGTCCAAAAGGCGCGAGGTACGACAGAATGTATCAACTACCAACTACTAAACATGGCGGAGGAAACGTTATGGTTTGGGGATGCTTCAGTGCACACGGAACAGGCCCTATTCACCACATCCAAGGAGTTATGGACTCCAAACGCTACCAGGAGATTTTGAACAATGTTATGCTTCCATACGCTAAAAATACCTTCCAAACGCCGTGGATTTTCCAACAGGACAACGACCCGAAACATGTTTCGAAGACGGTGAAGGAGTGGTTCAGTGCAAATGGAATTCACCTAATGTCGTGGCCTTCTCAGTCACCGGACCTGAACCCAATCGAACACCTTTGCGAACACCTTGCTAGAAGTTTAGCAGGTCTCACAGCAAGAAACAAGGCCGAAAAGTTTGAACAACTAAGGCAGAAATGGGAAGATATCGGACCCGACGTGATCAACAAGCTTCTAGAGTCCATGCCAAGGAGATGTGAAGCTGTAATTAAAGCAAAAGGGTTTGCAGCTCGCTACTAGTACAGCTACATTGTTTCTGTGTACAACTTGCCTGCATTTGGTAATAAAGAATGTTGCCGAAGTGTTGTAACCTATGTGGTAGATTTCACGTTTTTCCTTTTTTATACTTGAAATATGGAGAGGACTAATATAGAACAGCAGTGATGATGCGATATAAGAATGTTTGTTACTTGTCACAACATATCCAAATTTCACATTTCTAAATCTGATTTGAAGGGAGTTCTGGCGCAAAATGCAAGCGTTCACAAACTTTTGGACGCCACTGTATGGGCACGTCATGGACAGTCTCACTACTTCCCCCCCCCCCTAATACTGTTGAATTTTCGGTTCCGTGTTCCGAATTCCGGACACTTTCCGCTTTTTATATCGGAAGACGAAACGTAAAGGATGACTCATTTACCATGAATCACGAATCAGCTTTGCCTCTTTTGTATCGACAAATAATCGTTTTAATTTAAACAGAAGGCAGATAAAGTAGAACGACCGCACATAATCTTCTTTAAGGCAGTCTTCGAGGGGGTGGTGGATTTCTGTTATGATAGGGAACCAGAGCGATAATCAAACTAATTCATATTTGGATAGGAAGCAGGATTCAGATCAGATATTATCCTCGAAGAAATGTTGACTGGCAGCGTAGGCTGGCTCGCCAGCCGGGAGCGTGCATATCCCAAAAGTGTATGCATTGTTTAAGTGGTTATGATGTTTATCCCTACAACATGTTATTTAAGCCTAAAGCTCATCCCGGATAAGGGTGGGTGCTGATCGGTCCCACGAGGTGTGGATGTTGCATTCGATCAAACGGCGCCGGTGGTGTAATGGCGTAGAGCATTCCCGCCCAGTCAGAGGGAGGTGCGGGTTCGAGTCCCGCCTGGCGCTAGAAGTTTTGATCGCAACAAAACATCGTTGTGACAGCTTAAGCCTAAAGCGTTTGGAAGCAAACGTTTTGTCGAAAATGGCTCCGTTTACTCATCCAGTCCACTGCTATGTCCACATGATGTGTGGTGCAAAGCATTCTCAAAGCCTGTTCATACTTCCCGACGGGGGCGACTCGTCGACCGAGCAAATCATACGTATCGATTTTTGCTGGGCGATCGCTCGGCAAAGATCGATACGTATGATGTGCACGGCCGACCGATCGCTTCCGTCGCGAAGTATGAACAGGCCCCTAGTTCCACCACCTGTGGTATAAGATCAAAGACTTGGAGAGTCAAGGGAAGCTAATTTGTGGAAAAGTTTATTCACCATGCACAGATCAGCAACCTTTCTAGTTCCTTGTTTCTAGAGAAAGTAGCGACAGGTTTTACGGAACTTCGCACGAGGTATACGCCAATACATTAGCACTATTTTTCTGGTAAAACTGCTCCGAGCTCTTTCAAGAAGGGCTACGTGCGTTCTCTTGTGTGGTGAGAACACCGTGTTGCCGCACTCCAAAATTGGCCGTACATATAATTTGTACGCAGTCAGCAGTACACTCTTATTTTAAAAACTCTGAAATCTCTGCAGCAAAATATATAGCAGAATACGCTATGTTACGCAACCTTCTCTTATTTTTGACCTTTTAAGTCTTAGGGCTGTTCATACTTCTCAAGCGAAGAGCGACATGAGCGACTGGCCGCCCGTGCAAATCATACGTATCGATTTGTGCTGGGCGATGGCAGGCCATCAATCGATCTGTATGCGCTGCACTAGCGACTCACGTGGACCGTTCCGACCTACCTGGGGCCGGAACCATCAACAACTTACAGCAATTTAACGGATAAATTACAGCCGCAATCCCTGATATCAAGCCGCGATATCAGGAATTTCGGCTGGAATTTCTCTGTTAAATTGCGGTAGGTCATTGATGAATCTGGCCCCCGGCCAGTCACTGCCGTAGCGAAGTATGAACAAGCCCTTAAACGACGTCATGTGACAGTCTCCCCGTGGGGAGTGATTAATTCACTTGCTGTTGACCTACCACAGTTGTCGCTCTTGATTCGGTATTTAGCAGGATGGTGCCCAGCAAGGTATTTTAGAACGGATAAGTTGGATCACCCACACTCCGGAGTTCCTTCCCTGGCCTAATTCTGTGCAATTCAGAAATCGTGCTTATTTGAATGTTCCAAGACCACGGTCTCACAATGGAGCGGGCACCAGCCCGCTTAGTAGCCTTAATTCACTAGACGGTATCCTCTCTTTGATTAGGCCTATTGGGCAAGTCGTGTAAGAGTTTTTCTATCTGCTCTCCACGATTGCTGTTCTGTCGCCTAGGCTAGCAGGGTACTACACCAACGACTTTATGCAGTGCTACATTAACGCATTGACGATAATCGCATTTTGCGGCAGAAAGCCGCCTGGGACACGCACACGATTTTTACGCGCGCGCTATGAGCCAACGTCCCTCGCAGACCACTTTTTTGTCTTATGCGTTTTTTTTCTACCAAACCTCGACCAGAGGAGTTACTTAGGGTGCTGATCACGAATCTGATATCAGTTTATGAAATTTCGGCCGATTACGATAGGTTACGGTAGGTACGGGTGACTAAGGCTGCCAAGGTCGTGATCACCAATTTTCCCCAAACGTCGCCCAGGGGGTTATTTGGGGTGCTGATCACGAATCTGACATCTGTTTCTGGTATTACGGTGGAGTACGGTAGGTACGGGTAATCGCCGACAGCCTCAGTCACCCATACCTACCGTAATCTTCCTTAGACCACCGGTACACCAAAAACTGATGTCGGATTCGTGATCAGCATAACATCAGATAACCCCATAGGCGAAGTTTGGACGAAATCGGTGACCATGACTCCGACAGCCTTACTCACCCGTACTTAACGTACCGTAATCGGCCCAAATTTTGAAAAAGATGTCAGATTCGTGATAAGCACCCCAAATAACCCCCTTGGGCAAAGTTTGGGTGAAAAATACCTACTTGAATTGATTTTATTGTCAAATTGGTCCCCTTCGGTAAAATTTTTAAATTCGATATCCAATGAAAGCAAAGACAATTTTCTCGCTTATTCCTGTTGGACATTCTCCTATCACAAGTAATTAAGGAACAGAGAAAACATCTATGAAAAGCGACGGCAGGAGTACAAAAAAAATAGCGCGAAAAGGTATGAGCCACCGGTGGCTCACATTGTCCCACGCGGACAGACACGTATGAGCCACCGGTGGCTCATATTGCCGTCAATGTGTGAAGAAATACGGCTTAGATCGAATTAATTTGAAGTTGGCCTAAGGCTACTTCCAGCTGCTTTTCATCCCTTCTTCCTAGTTTTACTAGTGCTTAACATGATATACTCTACAAGTCAAGGCATAGCTTTTTGCTAACGCAGTACAACTACATGGGTTACATATGACGTAATCGTTCGAATAACTCAAGAAGGTGATAACAAACCTCTTCGACCTCTATCAGCTGTGTTCCTGTGTATGCTGCAAGCGCGATTTTGTCAGTTTCACGCAAATTTCGAACAGAAACCGTGCCGGCTACAACCGCAAGCGCGACATAGCAGTCGTAGCAGCTTTTATCGTCGCAGCAGTACTTCACATGAAACATCGTAAAGTTATGTCGTTGCTCATAATTATACAAACAAAGAAGGTAAGAGCGAATAAGCTCACGATGGGGGACGGGAGAGCCGCATCGGCAAGCAGACTGATCACGGAGGTCTCCACTTCGCGCTTCGATCTCCACTGAAGTACTTCACTCGCGGCAGGTTCACTCGATCCTCCGCTTCCCTCCTCGCTTTCCAGCTCCGGCATAATCTGAGAAAGGCTGCCGCTAGCAGCGAAAGTGTACTACGGCGCATAAGGTGTAAAATAGTACGAGGAACGCAACAATCAGGTAATCTAACAACGGCTACGAACAGATTTATTGTCTAGAGTGCAACATTAACGCAGCGATAACAACATAGTATATACATCCTAAAAATTAAAAATACATTCCCCTTCCGCAGATCACAGACGTCACTCCCGAAACTATTAGTGAATCGGTTTGATCAAGGGAAGAAAATGGGTGAGAAGGATGGAAGGCATTGATGACACTGAGGAATACATTAACTCCGGAAGGAGGAAATCTTTAAGCAAAGTGATCGACTATGCCAGCACTTTCGAGATCCAGTCTTCACTGCACCGCATTATTCAGATCGATATATAGACCTTCAGGCTAGACTTTTTCTGGCGTCGGATTGGGCTTCCTCGCTTGTGCGAATCCCGCAGGTCCCCCTCTTTTCTCCAGAATCTCGCTAAGAGTCTTTGGAAATATGGACATCGCCAAGAATCGTTCACCCATTTCGCCCATGAGGAAGTTATAGGATTCTAAAACAACATTTGGTAAACTGAAAAGAAGAGAAAACCAGCACACACGACGTAAAAAAATCAATGGCCGACTTACTTATGAGGGACTCCTGCTTCTCCTTCTCAGTGCAGGACTTCAACATCCGTCGCAATCTCAACTCGGCACCAAGTTGCGCTAGGAATTCACTGCAAAAGGGGTAAAGTTCAATTTGTAGCAGATTCTTAATGAATGTAACGAAAGCCTTATATACGTAAATGATACCGCTGAGAATTTGGACCATATACAACAGTGCGATCGATGATTAACGACCTGAGATAACCAAAATCGACATCGGCCGTCAAATCGATAGCGCCCGGTTCGCTTAGGGGATGGACCTGAAAAATTCGTGCTTGAATCCATGGCTAGTCAGCCAAATTTGCGTTTGAAACCACGAACTAACCGGTTTGAAACCCGTACGTTAGTAAACGACCATGAAAGGGTTTGAAACCGTTCATGAAATGTTTTGGAACCGAGCACGAAAGGAGGCCACGCCCCCGCAGCAAGTGTTGCTATTGCGCAGCTAGGGCCGTGGTCGCCCTTTCGTGCTCGGTTCCAAACCCTTTAATGGACGGTTTCAAACCCTTTCATGGTCGGTTACTAACGAACGGGTCTCAAACCGGTTGATTCACGGTTTCAAACGCAAATTGTCCCGAGTAGGGCAAGCGCACTCATTTCCACATTTTCGAACCCCAAAAGGAGCTCAGCATGAGAGTATTGTTTTAGAAGGAAAACTACAATTTTACTTGCATGCCAAGTTTCGCTTATCAGGGACGAATCCGAATGACTTCGTCTTTTCCACGAAGCTCAAAAACGAGTTCGCTGATGGAAAAATTACTCTTTCGAAGGAGGTCGATACAGAAGTCGGTGAACACCCCTACTTTTCTGAGACAAAAACTACTTGAACGGTTAGACCTTCAGAACGAAGACCGAGTCCCTGTGGCAAAATTCCAGGTTAGGTCAAATTTCTTTACATATAAAAACCTTCCGAAGTTCAACAAGTTACTTACTGAAGAGCAAGATACCCTAAAACTGTTTCTTCAAGCTTTTCAAAATCTTCTTATTCGCAAAGTGTTTGTTCAAATTTGATGGATGCTACTCTGCTTAGATTTGCTTGTCATTCAGTTGGAGTTGCTTATTTTATTCCATAAAGGCAAAGTAAATTCTTTATCTTTTCTCGGCCTCCTCATATTGGTTTTTCTAAGTGTTACTGTTTGTCTGATGACATGTCCTTTTTCGATCGATTACCACGTGTGTTTATGTTACACGTTAATAAATAAATAAATAAACGAGCAGGATGAGCTGTGTGGTCCTTCAGTCGTGTATTCAAAAGCACCATAGTAGGCCAACAGTGAGCTAATCTTCAGTTCTTCGTACCTTGTGATACGCATGTGGAATGGGGGTTTGGAGAAGATGAGGCTCGTTTCCAGGGTCGCTAGCCCGTTCTCCATGTCGATGAAGTTATTTTGTTGGATATACGACGAATCACAAACGGATCGCCAAAGGAGTACCCCAACTGCTCTCTCGATGCTTTACAACATTAACATCCCACGCTATCGTCGGAAGAATTCCAAAAGCGCCTCTAGCTGGACAGTGCTTGCGCATGGTCGATACCACCTCAAGATCGAGCGACACTCAGTTAGGACCGGCATAGTATGTACGAACTGATGCGGAGGCAGTTATAGGCTGTAGGCAACAAAATGAGGAACTTCATGAAGGAAGAAATTAACCTAAAGCGCATAAAGCTTATCAAAGAACTCAAACGCGCTCTATCGTCCTGGCTGCGACTCATTTCTTAAGGTCCAGAAACACCAATCTGGGGCCGGATTCATCAACGACTTACTTAACTTTAACGGAGAATTGTAAGCGAAAAGCTCAGATAACGCGGCTTATCAAGCGATATAGTGAGCGATAAGTCGCGTTATCTGAGTTTCTCGCTTAGAATTCTCCGTTAAAGTTACGTAAGTATTTGATGAATCCGTCCCTGCTTGTATTAAAAAACAGCATTCCGGAGCCTCAATTTAACCCGCAAACAACTAAAAATGGTAAGCGCTGCTGACTGTTTCCCTTTATCCTCATTATACCAACAAGCAACTAAAACAGCTTCAAGATATAGTTCCATAATTCGCAACGGAATACAACACAATGATATTGCAAACCATGAATAGATACCGCTGAAAAGACTTAATATATCAATCGCGTGGCTCGACATTCTTGAAGCCTCGGCAAAGCGTTATTCATTTGTCTACCTTCCTGACTAGATATAAAATATAGATCAGGGGCGGGATTCGTCAACGACTTAAAGATATTTGACAAAGAAATTACAGTGGGAACTCCTGAAAAAACGCGATTTCACGCGACTTATCAAGCGATATGGTGAAATGTTGGCGTTATCAGGATTTTTCGCGGTAATTTCTCTGTCAAATCTCTGTAAGTCGTTGATGAATCCGGCCCCAGGTTTCTTCAACGCCTCGTGCGTTTACACCAGGAGTGTGCATAACTACGATTTGCGATTTACCGCAAATCGTAATTATGCAAACTCCTGGTGTAAACGCATGAGGTCCACAGATTTTTCGGTTTTTTTACGATTTACAACACTTTGGGTCGCAGATCATTAATTTTAGTAAATGTGATCTTTGATCGCAGGGCACTCATACCTAGTGTGCTCCAGTTTGAGTATACTTTTGCCCAATTTTTGACAGTAAACACCTCCAGCAGGCGTTCACAATCTGTGTGTGTGTAGAGTATTTGAAGATCTTGCTCTTATCAATTTTTGGAGATTAGACGAGTGGAACTGCCTATATATGCTCAAACAAGCAAGAATTTGATTCCTCGGCTGGCTCAGGAAAGGGCTCCTTCAGCCATCTCTAGGTCATTTAATGCCAGATAGTTATGCAACGGATAAAGAATTGATGTATTGATGTATCTTCGAGTGATGCGAGAAATTGCATTACGCAGGCTAAACCGACATGCAAGTACCACCAAAGCAAACGTGGGGAAGTGAGAATTGCATGGTGCATCTCGAATCAATGATCACTACCTTGTGATAAATCCCTGTCCTCAAACTCAAGCAAGATTACGAACTATTTCAAAAGGCTACTTACCAGATTATGCTTCTTGTATGCCCTAAGCGACAACTCTTTGCGAGATCCATTATGGCCGTAATCAATAACAATTCCAAAGCCTCCATTGTGGACTATTCTGAAAACTGGTAACTGTGAACGCTGCTGTATTTTCACAGCTAAATCTCAATCCTACGATTGCCACTTACCGTTCCGTAATCTGGTTAACAAAAGTGCCAGCTTCAGGGCTGCATTCCCAATGAGATCTTTCTTTGTCTCCACGTATATCTTCAGGTATGAGACCTCTGAAGCAGAAAATGAAACAAAACACTTTTCATGAATGTTTTCAAGGACATTTTCAGTGCATCATCAAACATACCGTGTGTGTATGTTCTCTCCTTTTGATCTCATAAAGCACAGCTCATTAGCCTTATCAATATTGACATAAATCTAAAAACCTAACCCCTTATAAAATCAGTCTCAACCAACGAATCAGAATTTTGAAGCATTACAAAGTACCTCATTCCACATTCCGTTTGCACCACGACTGAACTGATGTACAGGCAATGCGTCAAGAAATTCGTTGGCGACGAATACAGAGAACTAGAACGTTATTTATCAAGGATGCTAGTTCAGTAATAGGGTTCTGAAGCTACCTGCTCAGGAACGTCTTCAATCGTCTTATACCAAGAAACTGGGACTCCTAACTTTGTCTTGTTTCTCTTCACTGCACCATCTAAAGAGAGGTAACGTTACATAACGACTGTAGAGCATTGCCTTAGAATAATGGTAGGCGATACCAGAATCGGAGCTGCCTGAAGGCGATGAGGGGCGGCCGCAAAGCAGTCGTTCCTGCTCCTTTATGAGGGCATCCGAAGTTTCAACCAAATGCACGGACAGGCTTTTCTCCTGGAAGCAAAAACATCTAGCGATATACCGCTTTACAACGGTCAGTATACCACAAGCATTCTGATAGAGGGATCTGCAAGATGCAGCTGCATAAGCAATGGAAATACACCATGCCCATGCCGCCATAGTCCCTAACAAGGGAAGCCCATGAACTTCCCCAAAAGATTCTCAACGAGGCCTATATGGTCTTGCAGGGCATCGCACGAGGATCACAGAACTGTGATTCGTTTTTGCTACGGGCCCCCGGGTGGTTATAAAATGACAAAAAATGGTATCGCTTCAGGGCGGGCTGGTAAGGCAGAAGTGACATCTGGAATGGCCCAGTCGTCTCAGAACTTGACCTACAAAAGATTTGGAGCTTAAATTAAAGTTAGATTATAGTGAAATGATAATTTCCTAGGTTTCCTAGACGAAGCTGCAGTGTACATTCATCTTCTCCAATCGCTCCCCTGATCGCTTTCTTCTCCAATGTGGTCGGACTTTATTTTCCAACCTCCGACTTCAACTTTCGATGGAAAGTAGTGCTAGAAAAGTGATAATTTAGAAAATTCGACAAATTCGTGGTCAGCAGCTTAAATAATTTCCATAGGCGAAGCCTAGGCGAAATCGGTAGTCATGACTTCGTCACCTTTATTGACTTAGCCAATAATACGGTAATCTACCGTAGCCAAAATGTACTCTTCAGTTGCAAAACTGGGAGCAGTTTACAGAGCAAATCGCATGGATAGCCCCGTAATCGAACAGTCGCCCCCCCCCCCTTCCCGTAAGTCCGCCTCGCTACCCACTTGGCCATCGCTGCCACCACCGTTGCAAATGAATCATTTAAATATACACTGGCAGCTTCGTCTAGGAAACGTAGGAAATTATCATATTACTATAATCCAACTTTAATTTGAGCTCGAAACATTTTGTAGGTCAAGTTCTGAGCACAATAGCGCCATTCCAGGTGTCACTTTTGCCTTATCAGCCGGCCGTACAGTGATACCATTTTTGCCATTTTGGACCATCCAATGGCCCGTAGCAAAACCGAAACACAGTTTTGTGATCCTCGTTCGATGCCCTACAAGATCTTGTTGAGAAATCTTTGGGGGAAATTCATGGGCTTTCCTTGTAAGTTCTGCAGTTACTCCTTATTTCCATCGAGTGGAGGCAGGACTAGCACACACGTGACACGAGTCACGCAATGCGCAGGAAGGATTACTGCTTTCCACATGCAATGGGTGCAGTTCAGCCGGCCGAAACTACTCATATAAGTCACTATTTTAGCCTCTTTAACTACCAGTCGACAGCCAGATAAATCACTCCTATTGGTTCCTTGCGCTCGCGCACATTCCAAATAAAAATTACTTCAAAGCGCTGCCTCCGCCCCTGTCGCTACATATGCAGCGGTTCTGTTTCGAATCGTTGAGTCTCACGCAGCCCTCCGATAGTGTCTCCCACCTTAGGATCTAGTCTGCACCTGTCAATTAAAAGGAGAATGCGTTTTTGACACCTTGAACACCCATGGGTGGACACCGCGGGAGACTAAAACAACAGCGTGGCCTATTTCTATGAATTTCAGTAAAAGCGCTGAACATTCAACGGTCCGCACCCTCGAGCGATGAGAACCAATGGGCTATTGTAACGCAAACGCGTAACTTGAGTGAATAAAACGTTGCTGGCAATTGAAATATGACGATCACAGAAACGACAGGTGACATGGGCACTAAAACAGTGCCCACATACCTAAATTAGAGAAGCCCAATTCTTCAAATGGCGTTTAAAGTGAAAATAATGAAGTGAATGGACTTTACGACAACGAACAGCAAATATCTGCTGAAGTAACTAAGCGGTCGGATAAATAGAAACGTAGCACAGGAAACAATTTTTTTGTTAAGGCTACTTATACCCAAACAAGGGGATAACTGTAGTTGTCTTTGCAACTACGTGTAAATGCGCTACGAACTGAACAAGCTCACTGCATAGCCTTCACCTTCATAAAGGGAAAAGATCACCGGTTAGTAACTCATCCACTACAGCGACGTACCCATTCAACAGCCACGAGATATTGCGGAGGAACGATGACCTGAAGGGGAGGGGGAGGGGGGGGGGGGGGGAGGTTGTGGGGCCACTGATTCATCCTTCACCTAGTAGTCCCGCGCCAATTCACACACCTCGGAAGCACAAAGCAAAATTCTTGGCCTTCGGAATGGAAATGAAAAAAATGGACCTGAATTAGATTGATTCGAGTCGGAATGCGACGCGAGAGCTGGAGTCTCTTCTTATTGCATTTATAGTTAGGTCCTTAGAATTCCCTGTAGTCTGCTCCCTCAACGATGCACCTCAGAATTCTGTACTACCATGGTGATAACATGAACGTTTCAAAATAGAACTACCTTAACCAGAAGTTCGGCGATTAGCGAGCTGTAATGTAGCTGGTGTAGCTCCCATAAGGCCACCGCCGCTGGGAGTTCCACCAGCCGCACCCCGAACCACATGTTACCCGGGGGATCCGGGTATAAAAGGCGTATACAAAATAACGTATGGCTCGCTGGCCGTGGGGTTTCGGCTCCGGCGCCTGCCCGCCACCGAGGAGTTCCTGAGCCTAGTTTCCTCCTCCCCCCCTGGCCTCATGTCCGTGACCTTTATCACTGTCCACATGCGCCTCAGTTGTTAATAAAATCTCTATTTTATTGCCGTTTTTTGTTATGGAAGGGCCTAAGAGTCCTGTGATCTACACGTAAATAAACTTGAGGGGACAGGTTTATTACAGAGCACTGAGTATGTAGCCGAAATAGGTCAGTACGCTTAGTGCCAACTATCTTAGGCGGGTGGTATAGAGGTGGCGCTAAAGAGTCCCATACCGCCAAAACGTAGGTCAAGAATCGAGCCACAGTGCCGAAACTCTGGCCCAGAGACTTTGGTGAGCCCTGTGTGAGTATAAGCAAGTGTGCTATTCTGCACCGCGAAAGGGATGGAGATGTTCTATGCGCTCGCTCAGATATAATCGAAAGTGAAAAAGTAAATAAGGGAAGACACATCGAGCTGGAATAGGCAAAGGTGTTCGCTTCTGTTCTAACTCGTTCTAATCCCTTTTCTCGTGGTTAATTGCACTATTTGTGCCTCTATCTGGCCACCCCACATCTTCTCAAAAGTATCGCGAACCTGGAATTTCTCCAGGGCTGAAAGCATGTCATGCATAAGCTGTCCTGTGCCAGGTCCGAATTCAACAAGTTGCCAAGGCCCTGGAAGCAAGGTTAACCCAAAGCAACCAAAAACTAGATCTACTTATCTCCACTTAACAGCAAGAAAGGTAACACACCTTTGTGTCCAGTGTTTGCGAGTTCATAATAGCACCAAACTCCAAGGAGCTCTCCGAACAGTTGCGTCAGCTCCGGTGCTGTAATAAAGTCACCTTCTTGGCCGAACACCTGGAACAAGAGCAAAACACTATTCCCATCTTGAAAAGTAGATAGTTCAAGATGGATTGGACCGGATACATTGAGGTAGCACAACAAGCATCCTTGACCTATGTATGGATAACGAACCCTCAGGACGTGTTTCGCTTCAGTGAGAGACTACAACCCATACTGCAAATGCGGTACAGAATTTAACGGCCTCATGGCACCACGTGTTCTTGTATCACAATTATTACAGCAACAGAACCACTGGCGTTTTACACACTACAAATTAGAGCAAAACCGCAACCGCACCCTGTAGTCTTTCGGTGTCTTTTTGTGTCACACATTTAAAAGAAGCCAAATAGCATATGATACCTTCTGCGTGTCAGAAAACCCTCCATAGTATCCCACAAGAGGAGCGCTGACAGCAGTCTTCATGTACTCTGCAACTGTGATGGGGCCGGTGGCTCGAATTTTATCAACGATGAATCGCTTCAGAACATCACTAGGATTCTGAAAATGAAGGATTCATAGTAACTCCGAGATTACAGCTGCAACAGATAATATCAGAGACTTTGAGTTGATACCCCCAACAAAGACCACTTTAACTGTAAGGTTTGTAAACAAACGCAAACTAGTCAGAGCACCAGATTAATTAAAGGAATAAAAGAGACTTATCAGTGTTCATGGGAAAAGTGAGACACTCGTAGGGGGAACTAGCAGACGCTTCACATCAATTTCGATTCGCGGGTAGAATCCTGCGGATGATCCTTCCGGTCGTGTTGCCATTCGTGCCAAGCAATGATCATTCGCTTCGCGAGAACTGCATGGCGAACCACAGCGTCGCTTAGGCCTCTGTTATACTCCCGCGGGAGCATCCGCGGAACGTCCGCGGACCAATGGTGCACGGCGGAGGCGGGCGTGGCGAGGCGCGGCGATTGGCCAGGTGAGGAGTCTCGGCGCGATTCCCGCCCTTCCGCGGATGCTCCCGAGTCACAATAGTGGTGTTTTCCCTTAAGTTAGGCTGGCAGCAGAGTCTTGCGGGTGCCGCGGACCCGCCATGACAACGGCGGGTGGTGCGGCTCTGCGATTGTTACTGTACGCAATACTGCGTACTTTTGCCGGCAGTTGCGACCTCTGGGAATGTGAAAGATGTCGTAGGGAAAACGCTTTTTCTTTTGTGAAGAAGCGTTTTCTAAGTTAAGTTAGGAGTTCTTGAATCTAAGCCCCAAAATCTAATAGAACACTTCTTATAACTCAACAGTTCTGTGCCATTTTGCGCTTGCTTTCAC
Organism: Heligmosomoides polygyrus polygyrus; assembly: GCA_947396885.1. Classification (NCBI taxonomy): domain Eukaryota; kingdom Metazoa; phylum Nematoda; class Chromadorea; order Rhabditida; family Heligmosomidae; genus Heligmosomoides; species Heligmosomoides polygyrus. Next base: position 103,140,873 of record OX377203.1, read on the forward strand.
TTTTGTCGATCTACCCTCACTAAAACTTCCTCGCTTGACAAGCAGCTCGAAGATAATGTGGTAGCCTTTGTGATGACAGCATTCCCCCCCCCCCCCCCCCCCGATGCCTTGTTGAGTCCGGGAAGTCTGTCCGATGCAGTTATAGCTCATATGGTAGGATACTAAAAAGAACGGTCTGCCTTGTTGTTGCATTTCTGTGCAAGGTTTTCCCTAAACCTCAGAGTAACTTGTGACTGGAAGGCCACGGAAATTTTCAGTGCAATTAAGGTCACCTAATATCGTGCTAAAGTTTTTTTGCGTTATGTTTTGAGTGCAGGATTCCATACACCTTCATTTGTCGACACTAACGGGATTATACTGATGGTTGTCAAGCTCCTTTATGAACAGAAGTTATGCACCAGCCCACTTTATCCCTAGCTTGTAGATTCGTTTTAAAAATGTTTAGAATAGATGGACCATAATGGACACCCTTCTATCACGCCCTCCGGCGGGTCTCACCCGCAGCTCCTGGCGCTGCGGGTGAGAGCCGCCGTGAACTGCGGCAGCCCTCGGGGACCTTTGCGTGCGGCGGCTCCGCGACAACTCGTCCGCGCCGCGGCTTCCACCACAGTGGCAGCGTGGGTCCCACTGCGACCGGAGTAATATGGACGAGTTCTCGGGGTGCTGCCGCGAGACTCTGTAGAGGCCCTTACGATAAGCGGCTACACTCGTTCGTGAAACAGTTTATTTGCGATAACAACACTGAACAAAAACACGTGCACAAAGTGGTGCCCTAAAAGTGGATTCCGCGAGGTGGAGGTGGTTTTTTTTGGTGTGGGTGAGCGATAGGAGAGTGTCGGCGTGACACAGCGCGGGAGTCCAAAGAAACTCTGGTCGAGACGAAGATCTCTGAAATGGACGCGGGGTATTGGTTTTATACGCATTTTGGCGCGCGCTCGGCAACGTTCAATAGATCAACCTTTGACGCGCCCTTTGACCACGCTACGACTCACATACTCTCTCTCACACCCGCGGAAGTATAACTCAGGCCTTACGGATCTCAAATTCACCAGGGGCCGGGTTCATCAACGACTTACGTAACTTTAACGGAGAATTGTAAGCGAAAAGCTCAGATAACACGGCTTATCGCTGACCATATCGCTTGATAAGACACGTTATCTGAGCTTTTCACTTACAATCCTCCGTTAAAGTTACGCAGGTCGTTGATAAATCCGGCCCCAGGTTTACGATTCATCCTGGGGCCGGATTTATCAACGACTTACGTAACTTTAGCGAAGAATTGTAAGCTTATCAAGCGATATGGTGAGCGATAAGCCGCGTTATCTGAGCTTTTAACGCGGCTTATCGCTCACCATAAAGCTTGATAAGCTTACAATTCTCCGTCAAAGTTACGTATGTCGTTGATGAATCCGGCCCCTGGAGCTAATACCAGCGCAAACGCAAAGTGGCCATAGGGCAGAGCAATACCTGCTCGAACGAAAAGGTGACGGCGAATTCACACGCAGCAGTGATTACAGCACTGCTGTGGAATCTCCCAGGAGTTTGTTATGACTCCACCATCTACACCGCTAATGTCAATGTGCTTATTCTGATCGATGGGTAACAACAATACACTGAAATACCTCTCATAACGATGTTTTATGGCAAAACTCTAGAGTCAGGTGGGACTCGAACCACAAGATAATAAACGGCCGATATCAGGAACGGCTCACCGTAACCTTAGGCGTCGGGTGAGACGTCCTTTGTGCAATCGCAGAACTAGGCTAGGGAAGGGACTCTAGGACGACGAAAGCAGCTTTCGTCACTCAGGGGTAGTCCGCAGCAGGTTTCTGCACTCTTCGAGCGACGAAACGCATACGGCTGATAAAACGCGCAAAAAATGCCTCAAAGTTGTGTGCACGTCGAAGCTCCTCAAATCCCAAATGGTCAGTTTAAATGCAAGTATGCCAAAACGCTGAGGTACCGCTGAGGTACCGAGCCCCCACCTCCCTCTCATCAAGCGACCCCGCTATCCACTGCACCATGATCTGCCTGCCGGGAGGGGCATTGCGAGTGCACAAGAGATCGATCGAATGTCAACGTGGACGCCGACGCGCAAACTCTAAGCTAGGAGGGCGCAGACAGGTTTGTACCACAGTTTACGCGCTCCATCGCTAACCGATGTACGGGCCTGTTCATACTTCGCGACAGCAGCGACAAGAGCGCAGCGTTCGCAGCGCGGAAATATGAACAGGCGACAACAGCTACTAGAGCGACAAGAGCGGCTGGAGCCACAACGCCGGCGCTCGAGTATGAACACTTTTCGGCGGCGCGCGCTCTGTCTTAATCGATTCGCATGTTTTGCACGGGCAACGGGAGCGACGAGAGCGTAGCGAGCGCAGCGCGCGTGGCGAGCGTGGCGTGCGCAGCGACAAGAGCGACTGGAGCGACAACGCCGGCGCTCGAGTATGAACGCTTTTCGGCGGCGCGCGCTCGGTTTTAATCGATATGCATATTTTGCACGGGCGATAAGTCGCTCTTGTCGCTAATTATGAACAGGCCCTACGGTAACCATTTGGCGTGCATTCGTCAGAATCGGTTTACACTGACTGGGCGGGAATGCTCTACGTCTTTACACCACCGGCATTGCTTGATCGAACGCAACATCCAGACCTAGTCGGATCCATCAGCCCTCCCTTACCCGTATAACGGAACGAGCCGGCTGCTGATAACAGCATGGATGTAGTTAAGCTGAAGGGCTTGATGAAAATGATTCAATTCATTTTCTTTAAGCCTCAAGTGGCTGATGACGAGGTTGTAAGCTCTTATGATGGTCCTTTGGTGTGGTTAAAACTCAAGCTACAGGCGGGACTCGAACCCATGCCTCCTGCTGATCGAGTAGGGATGCTCTAAGCCACTACACTGAAATAGTTCCCTAAACTTCAGCAAGTTCCCTAAACGTCAGCACCAATTCAAGCCTATACCCTCACTATAAGAATTGTGATAATCGCCTTTAGCTACGGCTTAAGAATCCCAATACGCTTTGCTAAACAGAAACAGACGTAGAATATATGATAGCAAAAGCTTCGCATTCGGGGTGTCCAATATTGCAACAAAAACTTACCTTTTTCAAATCGACGTTCTGAGTGACTGTTTCGCTTGAATTTAGCCTCAGCCATGACTTGAAGGAGGAGGCACGTCTCAGGGTTCGCCAAACTGTGGAGTTCATCTCAAGTTACCAGTGCACTGAACTCTAAACAAAATTTGGGGCACTAGTTAAAAGTTCCGACTCCACCGACAAGACTTCGGTCGAAAAAAATTTTTTCGCTGAAACTTCGTCTAGGGGAGTTATTTGGGATGCTGATCACGAATCTGATATCCGTTTTTCACGATTCGGTCGGAGACCACCCATGTCAACGGTATGGGTGGTCTCCGACCGAATCTTCGTCTAGGGGGGTATTTGGGGTGCTGATCACGAATCGTGAAAAACGGATATCAGATTCGTGATCAGCACCCCAAATAACCCCCTAGACGAAGTTTCAGCGAAAAAAAATTTTCCGACCGAAGTCTTGTCGATGGAGTCGGAACTTTTAACTAGTGCCAAAATTTGGCACTATTGCACTTCCACGACTTCAGAGGTCGACTAGAGGTCGAAAAAAATCGCCGAAACTTCACCCACGGGGTAATTTTGGGGGCTGATCTTGGGGAGGAACCCGACATCAGTTTCTTGCATTACAATAGAGCACGGTAGATTACGGTAGGTACGGGTGACTAAGGTCATGATCAGGAATTTCGCTCAAGCTTCGTCGATTATGAAGGCTATCTGGGGTATTGATCACCAAACTGACATATTATGGCATTTTCGTGACTGTCTTCAGATATTCCAGGAACCTTCAGAAATTCACTCTGAAGCGTTTTTTTACCTATCGAACCTACCGTAACCGGTATTCCACCGTAATACCAAAGATTTCATGTCAGATTCATGATCAGCGCCCCAGATAACCGCCATTGACAAGATTATGGCGAAATTGGTAATCATGCCCTTAGTCACCCGCATTTACCGTAACCTATCATAATCGGCCAAAATTTCCAAAACGGATGTCAAGTTCGTGATTTGTCAATTTCTACCTGAATAACCGCCCGGGCCAAATTTTCTTCGACCCCTTCTCGACCACTCGAGTCGTGAAAGTAGATGGTGCCCAAAATTTTAGTTGATCACCTGGTCCCGATCACGAATCTAACACCCGGTGTCTCAAGGTGTTGGGTTAGGGTTGAGCAACGTAAACAAAAGAGAAAGGGGATAGATTTTTGGAGCGCGAAACTCGAATTAGAACACGTTTTCGTTCGCGTGGACGCTTGACACTGAGACTTCTCATATCTTCATTTTGGAACTCCGGGCGCACTAAGCGCAGGATCAGGCAAGGAAAAGAACTCCGGAATGAGGTTCATCTGAGCACTCTGGCCAAAATTTCTAGTGCTAACTGGACCCGGGAGAGGTCACCTTATGGCTGCCAATATTCTCGTCTTGTGATCGCGGCTCAGTCGTGGTAGGGTAGATTCCGCAAGCTGGTCTGTTGTGTGCTCTCCTCCGCGACAGACCAGTTTTACACAAGTGGTCAGAATAAACATCAGACAAACGCCGTCGGTGCGATATCATTGATCGGATTTCCACTTCTGTGCCGCAATGCACGTGTGCAGGACGTCGATTGGTGAGAAGCGTGCTCTTCCTCCAACTTCGAGTTCTAAGCGGACATCTATCCCGAGTCCACCTTAGTCTCCTTAGCAATTTCCGTGGGGTCACGATCACCAACTACGAACAATTCATTCTGTAGCGTTTTTTGTCTGCACCTTCCGACAATATTCCACTGTAGTACTAAAAGCGGACAACAGATTCGTGATTAGCATGTCAGATAACCCACATAGACGAAGTTTGAGCAATTTTTTTCTGGCATCACCTCGACCTCTAGCCGTAAAAGTGCAATGATGTCAATTTTTCTAGTAAAATATCCTTCACGCTAGTTATCAAGGTACAATTTGAAAGAAATCGAGAATGCTCCTTACCTCAGGACTTGTTAGAGCTGCGTTCATTTGTCGCATATAATTCACCGGCCGTCACTAGCGAGCATAATCTGTAATTGCGGACCACATCCAATCGAAATTATTTTTCCTTGGAAGGCTTCGAAAATATTTAATGAGTTATTTTCTTGCGATTTTTTTACTATAGTTTGTGCCCCAGTTCACTGTAAGGGTAGAACACACTATTGCTGCAGAAAAATTCCGGTTTCAAAAAGCAAATAGGGCTGTACTACATGGTAACCTCCCCCGGACCCTATTTGCGCCGAGTTAGGTAATCCTCACATAGACCTCACAGTACTTCCTTCGTTCCTTCCTAGGTCACTACTCAATACGGGACGTGTCATAGTCTGCGTCCTAGATGAACTTATTCGCCGGGCAAGATTCGGAACTGCCTATTGTTAGATAGACAGGTTCTTTAAAAGCTGTACAAAGGATGAAGTGTCCACATGTCTACACTTATACTCAATGCACGTCTCAATGCACTTAGATGCACATAAGTAGCATCCTGATTCCTGATGGTGACCTACTTGATGTGTACAGAATTGTGACTCGCCGACACACTTACAACCGAAAAAAAACCCGTCCGAGTTGTCCGGTTTGCAACGCCCACAGCCGCGCTACTCAAACCTGGTTTTTATTAGCCGTAAAACGCCCTTACTACAAGCTCTATGGAGCCAGGGATGAAGGACATTAACGACGCCCTATGGGATTTTCTGCCCATCAGAACCCTCCCCCCGACCCAACTTGCGCCGGAGAAGCGTGGAAGCGTGCAAGCAAATGTCACTAGCTGCAGCGACTGATTAGGGCCTGGTCATACTTAGCGACAAGAGCGACTGGGCGACTGATGTAGCATGGTGTATATACTTAAATAATTGCGTACTCCACACTCTGTCCGCGACGAATGTAGTGTGAAATGCGTAATTATTTACGTACACCACACTACATCCGTCGCTCTTGTAGCTCTCGTCGCGAAGTATGAGCGGCTGCGGGACATTATGTACGAATAGTCGCCGCGGGCGCGGCGAATAGCGCGGCGAGCGCCAGTTAGTTTTATAACTCGAACTCGATTTCTGAACCAGAGCATGTTTTCCCGCAGCTCCTGCAACCGCAGAAAGGGATATCAACAACTCAAACCTAGTGTTCGCAGCTGGTCATGAGCTCCCACGACCGCAGCGGAGCTCATCGCGCACGCGGCAGTCGTTGTCGCGGACGCGGTGACCATTCGTACATAGAGACCGCCCCTCAGTATGGACAGGCCCGTAGCAAGAATTCGGTCCCGTAACGATTTCCCTGAATTTCACTCCAAAACTACGGTGGACAACTCGGGCTTCTTTCTCGGTTGTAAGTTTATCGAACGCTACAGCTTACTCGGATTTTTCCTGATGGTTGTTTAGCGCTACAATGGTGATGAAGGTCGTTGATCGTTCTTCTGATCTTCCGCATGAAAATGGTCTATGTTCGGCGTCTTACAACAGTAAATCGCTATCTCCCACAGTTCCCATCAATATCATCTGGGAGAGCGGATCACACGTTCTATGCAAAATCGCAAACAACTTTATAAAGAAAACTTGGGCGCTATGGTAGTTGGGGGAGGGGGGGGGGCAGCTTATAAAGAGTTCTGCCAACACGGAAAAAAGAAAACATTAACACCGGTTGCAACTTATCAATGCTTTTCTTATCCAATGGCGTATGGTTACGAGACAGCGATCGAAAGAGCTCGTCGATTATACGTAGAGTTCACAAGCGACAAACGCGCGACACACTAAAGAAAACAAACAATGCAATGATATAGCTCAGTTCTGTGCTCGGACAGGGGACTACAGCCAAGGTGTGGCTCGAGTGACGCACCCGTTTTAAAACTGGCTACATTCTGGAGTTACCTCCCTAGTCCAATTCAGAAGCAAGTAAAACGCAGATCTGTAATCGAAAAAAGGAGATACCACTGCATTTACATTCGCTGTGTGTAGCTATTCGCTACGTCTTCACGCCACGGCATTCTGTGGTGACCCCCTCCAACTATCATAGTGCCGAAAACTTGCTCTTCCGTGCGAAAATCAAAGAGGAGATACGTCACATGCAAGGGATTGGATTGGGGCGTATCCCTAGAGAGCTGCGTCCGAGCATTCGACCGCTCCTATTGGGAACGCACGAATTCATCAGGATTCCGCCGCAGATCGGGTTCTGACATGTTGAACACGCCATAACAGGAGCGACCCGTCTCAACATGTTCACCGAAAGCGACTTGGTCCACTCCCGTGAGCAGGAACTGGAATTGTTGCTTGGAGAAGGTTGGGGGGGGGGGGGTTGGCGCCTTTCTTGACAGTGGTTCTTTCTTCCGTGGCCGTCATGGCGCCGGCTGTCGCCTGGACCCGATACCCTGTTCCTAGTTCGGAGTTCCCGCCCAGGCCAAGCAAGTCTTGGATCTATCCTAGTCCGGGGGGGGGGGCACAGGGGCACAGAATTAAAAACTCTGTGACAGATTGACTTGACACTCACAGAACGGATTGAAGAAAACAGAATAGGACTTAAGGACAAGGAACGAAACGAACAAAGAAACAAAAAACAAGCAAATAAACGCGGGGTGCAATCCTAGTTGGTTGTGGCCATTCATAGACGACTTCATGAGAACTGAATGCGTTCCGTATTATACCATTCCTTAGAAAAGAACTGCACGGCACTATTGTACTTCCGGAACTCCAGGGGTCGAGAAAAAATTTCGCCCAAACTTCGCCTAGGGAGTTATTTGGGGTGCTCATCACGAACCTGACACCCGTTTTTGGAATTTTGTTCGATTACGGTAGGTTATGGAAGGTACGGGTGACTAAGGCTGTCGAGGTCATAACCACCAACTTCGCCCAAACTTCGCCTAGGGTTTGTTGGGGTGCTAGTCACGAATATGGCATCTGTTTTTGGTATTATGCTGGAGTACAGTAGGTTACGGTAGGTACCACTGACTAATCGTAAGATATGGCCATCGATTTCGCCCAAACTTCAACTACAGGGGTTATCTGGGGCACTACGGTAGGGCCTGTTGATACTTCGCGGCAAGAGCGACTTGTCGTCCGTGCAAAACATGCATATCGATTAAAACCGAGCGCGCGCCGTCGAAAAGTGTTCATACTCGAGCGCCGGCGTTGTCGCTCCAGCCGCTCTTGTAGCTCACAATAATGGAGGCAGCAGACGGTTGACATTGGGCCTACAGTAATCCTCGCGCGCAATATGTGCTTGTGGTGCAGTGACGGAGGACGTCCGAGATGGCGCCCGAGCTGACGCCTATATTGTATTCTGTTCGTTTTGACTCGACGCTACACTTACAACGTCACTTCCAAACTAAAACCAGTTACAAAGTCGAATTCTAGAGACAAGTGATGTGTGATGCTTCATTTCCACTTGTCTAAGTTCACTTCCTAACTAAAAACCACTTAGGAAGTCGAATTCTGGAGACAAATGATGGGTGATGCTCCGTTTCGACTCATTCAGGTTCACTCCCTTTAGGCGTCATCTTCGGACGCCCTCCGTGATTGTACCAGACACAAAGAAATGCGCGTGAAGGTTACGCTATACCCAATGTCAACCGTTCGCTGCCTCCGTGCTTGTTTGTCGCTCTAGTCGCTCTGGTCGCTGCTGTCGCCTGTTCATACTTCCGCGCGCTGCGTACGCCGTGCACGCCACGCGCGCTGCGCTCTTGTCGCTGCTGTCGCGAAGTATGAACAAGCCCGTAGTGGCACAGGATGCAAACAGTCCCGTAGCGATCGCCTGAAAGATAGCTTTTTCAGATATTCTAAAACGTTCCTTACAGGACGAAACTGATGGCCGTACCTTAATCACCGGTACCTGCTGCAACCTATCGTACTCCAGCGTAAAACGAAAACGGACGTCAGATTCGTGGTCAGCACCCCAAATAACCTCCCTAGGCGACGTTTGGGCGAAAAAATTTTTCGACCTCTCTTCGACCTCCGGAGTCCCAAAGTACAATAGTGCCCCTTTGTTGATGTTTTCGACAATAAGCTCACCTCTTTTACAAGTTTCAGGGAAGCGTTTCTCTCAAGTTGTCCCGCCATGGACAGGACGAAGAAGAAGTTCTATTGTGCTCCTATGGTACGATATTCGAAGTGAGTCAAAGTTATACAGGTTTATTAGCCTATCCAAAATAGAAGCTCTAAACTTTCGATGTTTCATCTGATCCTAGTGATAGTGGCAACTTATCCTGCTCATGGGAAGTGTGTTTTCAGCGCTCATCACTGAATGTAAAGAAATCTATAGAGTGGGTTACTGTATCTGTAAAGAGGATTAAATGCCGCAATTTCCTAAAATCCATTCAGACATGTTTTAATCAATTTTACGGTAAGGACAACCACGCAGCACGACATTACTAGCAAAATCGGATCGAACCCAGTCGAGAAAGACAGCATGAAATTGGAGGTCGTGTTCTTCTTCCCCAGCTACACCATTCCATCCTCTGAATTTGCCCGGGAACACAGCTTATCGTTAAACAGTAGCAAGGAAGAAGATATGAAGGAAAAACCTCATTCCTACCCATCCCCTCACCTATCGTTGACCCCAGATTTTCCCTAGACGACCATAGAGTGAGCACTATACGAGAACCCTATACCAGATTGGTTAGCTGCGTTTGACTAGTGTCCAATTCACGGAAAGACTAGTTTTTTTTTCTAGAGCATGTTAGTTCTCTTTAAGAATGTTTTCAGGATAGCGTTTCGACAATTAGTTCGCCTCTACGATGTCGACTGCTGCTACACGCCTATGATCTACGCGAAGAACTTCCTCGAATCTGAACGTTGTCGTTCCAGCGAGTTTTCGACGTTACCAGGTTCGCTTCTCGATTGGTTCTGTTGTTGTCCATGCTAAACAAGGAGGAGGTTTTTAGAAGATCGACCATTGATCGTCCAGTTTGCATCGAATCAGCCTATGGTTTTCGCCGCAGCAGCTGAACTTGTTTACAAGTAAGACTGCTCTTGTGTCATTTGTCTGCGTTAAACTTATATTGCGTTTTACTTGCTATTAAATTGCGCGGCACTGTTGTACCTTCAGGACTTCAGAGGTGGAAGAGTGGTGGAGAAATTTTTTTTGCCCAAACTTCGCCCATGGTGGTTATTTGGGGTCTGATCACGAATCTGACATTCGTTTTTGAAATTTCAGCGTATTTATTATTTTTCCTTGAAGAACAAAAGTTTTATAAAAACTTAAAATTTCAAAGAAAATAATGCTAAATTTTCTTTGATCAAATTTTTTTTCCAAAGTCATGGGAGTCCAGCTTAATGTGGATGAGGCTCGTTTCGGTTTTAAAGATACCAGTTCGATTTAAAGGGTCCAGTTTGATTGGAAAAGTGTCCAATTTGACGTGAAAATGGTATGCATCGTGTCCGTTTAGAATTTTCAAGAAAATCGGTCTTCCTTCAGATATTCCTCCGGAGTTGATCTCAACTGTGGTTGTCCAAAGTGGGATGTCCGAGCGAAAGGTCTGGGATGCTCGTTGCTGAAGCGACCGGAGCTTCTCGCTGATATGGTGAAGCAGACGAGAGCTCGAATACCTGATCCGGAATATACGGTAGACGTTTTTGGATTGTTTCATTTATTTTCTTCTACCTTACTTTATTGCGGATATTATGGATAGTCTCCTAGCTTTTGTACCTTGTTCAAGCTGAACGCGGAAGAATCGCTTATTAAAGGATAAAAGGATAAAGGATGGCATTACTCAATCCCGTTTGGGATGCGCCACGCATTCTACTTCTACGGGATGTCGTGAAGGCGACATGAATGCGTGTTTGGCCATACAATGACTTGCGGTGGCCAGCCGATGAACAAGTCAGCGCTCTATTCTTCCCAGGCAAGTCTGGTATCAATTCACCGACCCAGGAGGGATGGAAGGTTTGGTTGGCCTGGGCGGGAAATCCGAACCAGGAACCTGGTATCGGGTGCACGCGACAGTCGCGCCTCCTCCGACTGCGCTACACGCGCCCTTAATCGCTTATTACTAGAAATTAACTGTGACAGTGATGTTTCTGCTTCGCAGACCAATAGCGAAAGGTCGCTACTGGTCTGTTAACAACGAGTTGTAGCGACGCTGCTACATCCACAAGGGAAGAGTCTGAAGTGTATTTCTGAACGGGAAAGCGAGTCATATAGGAAGAATTCCCACCCCTCGGTACTATTTTATTGTTGAGATCGTATCTTACATAAATGTTTCAAGTAAGATCGCCATCTCACTGCTGCTTAGCAAACGGTTATAAAACGTGAAACCAGGAAGGTCTCCTTATATTTACAACTAGAGTACAGACGGGATCAGTCTTTTTACCTGACCATGAGAAAGTCTTATACAGGGTGGCTGAAAACTTCGGGCAATTTTTCAAAGAAAATGCTACATAAATGAAGCAGATTTACAAACAAAAATAACAACAACTTCATTAGATCAATAGCAACAGAACACAACAGAAAAATGCACAACAAGTGCTCAAAATTGCCTCCTTTGGCTTCAATACATTTTCGTGGTCGCTTTGGGAAGTCGGTGACGATGATCGCACACTGATCCGCCGAGAAGATCTTCTCGGTCCAGCTGGTTCACAACCGTCAGAATCGCCGGAAACTGCTCAAGAAGGGCCAGCAGAGGACGACGGCCGCAAGTACCATCGGCCGCAGTCAGTTTCCAGCCTCAATGATGGTGTGGGCTGGGATATGCGCTACCGGAAAGACACCACTGGTCTTCATGAAGCACCACGTCAAAATCAGCGCCACCAGCTACTAGCAATATGTCCGCGACGTACTAGAGACGTGGGCGAGGTGCCATTTTGGCGAAACTGGGCTTCTCTTCAGCAGGACTGGGCACCATTCCGCCAAATCCACGATTTCCGTTTGTGAGGAGCTCCTCCCAGGTTTTTGGTGCAATGATATCTTGCCATCCAACTCGCCTGATCTCAACCCGATGGATTATTCGGTGTGGTCAGTCATGGAGCAGAAGATCTTTACTACAAGATATGCCACTGTGTAGCAGCTGAAAGCGGCGTTGATGTGATCCTAGGACGAGATTACAGCAGATCAGTGTGCGGCCATCGTCAGCGACTTCCCAAAGCGACTACGAAAATGTATTGAAGCCAAAGGAGGTAATTTTAAGCACTTGTTGTGAATTCTCCTGCTATATTCAGGTATTATTGATCTAATGAAGTTGCTGTTATTTTTTGATTGCAAATCTGTTTTATTCATGTAGTTTTTCCGTACTGTTGAAATACTTTGAAAAATTGCCCGAACTTTTCACCTACTCTGTTTAGTTCAACTTGTTGGTATTAGCAAACGGTTGCTTTACTTCTATGTGAACTGCCTTCAAAAGGGTTCTCAAATCGCAACGGGTTCTAGTGGTCTGGAACTGCCTCTGAAGGGAGCTATAAAGTGGTAATGAACTGTAAGTTAAGCTTTGGAGGTGCAGACTGTGTTCCACGATTTGAGCTCGCATTTTTTACTGCATACTGTCTGTGAAAGGTGCTGCAGATAGAGGAGAACCCACCCATAAGATCAGTTCGGTTGGTTGCCTTTTCTACTCCCATTTTCGGCACCAAACTGAACTCCAACAGCACTGCATACTTTACCATTTTCTTCCATGAAATGTTCTTCGGGGATATTTGTGCTTTCCTCACAGGTCTCCGCACCTCTTCTCCTCTGTGTTGGGCACGTGCGGTGTTTTTTGCGCAGACTGAGGTTGTAGGGTTCCTGATGCCGTTTTTGCCGAATTTTTGGAGCACATGAATTGCTGGATTCCTTTATGACTTCCGCAGTGCCACTCCGCTTTCGCGTCTAGTTCGAGGAGACACGTGTCGCTTGCATCCCGGATTGAGGTTCTTGATTTAGGTCCCGTCTTACCCAAACGCCTTCAATCCTTTCGGGTCGGTAAATTCTTACCCTACTTGTCTGGAAAGGAAGAAATGCTAACTTGTTCATCGGCTTGCCACCGCATGTCATTGTATGGTCAAATACGCATTCAAACCGCCTCCACGACATCTCCCAGAAGCAGAGGTATTGGTGAAATACGCATTCAAATAGGTTCAATGTGCCATTGGAGCAAATCAAATAGCGTTTACTTCTACGGGTCATGGAGGTGATTTGAATACGTATTTGGCCTACGTAGTGACTTCCAGTGTCCAGACACGTAGAATTAGAATGCGTGACGCCTCCCAAAAGGGGTTGAGTGATGTTTTCTAAAACCATTTTAGATCTCAAACCTTCCACCTTTCATATTTGCTTCATGTAAAAACATTCACTCGTACTCGTATCCTTATTATAATGATTGATTGAGGGTTGATAATACTGTACGGTTGCACGTGTTTGCCTAAATAAACCTCCTAATCTTTTAGATCTCGCTGAAAATTCGCCTGAACTATCCATTGGATCAAACTGTGGATCTATGTCGAAAGGTAATGATAACGTCGCTATAGCTAGCTATTTTTTGAGCGGGAGATATTATCGTTCATTAAGGCTGAAATGGCTGGTGTTTCCCACTTGACAGTTCATGGACGAACGCCTGAAATGCGATGTGAGCCTGTGGATTATGACTCCATTAAGGTCATAAAGGTGAGATTGTTCAGTGTTTTTGTACACTTATCTGAGCGAGGGCGCGTTTAGCGCAGTCGGAGGAGACTACGCCTGCACCCGATACCAGGTTCCTGGTTCGGATTTCCCGCCCTGGCCAACCACGCCTTCCATCCCTCCGGTGTCGGTGAATTGCTATCAGATTGTCTGGGAAGAACAAAGCGCTAACTTGTTCATCGGCTGACCACCGCAAGTCATTGTATGGCCAAATACGGATACAGATCGCCTACACGACATTTCGTAGAACTAGAATGCGTGGCGCATCCCAGAAGGGATTGAGTAACGCCGCCCTTTATCCATTATCCTATACCTGGTCGAGTGCTCAAGGTGAACAACGAGTGGCTAGAATACATTGGATCCGATCGAAAATCTTCGGATGATTGGAGGATTCGGATAACATTAATTTCCCGGACCCCGGTTTTTAGATGATTCGGGGATCTATCCTAGTCCGAGGGGGGGGGGGGCGCAGAATTAAAAATTATGTAACACATTGACTTGACGCTCACAGAGCGGATTGAGGAGAACAGAATAGGGCCTAAAAACAATGAACGAAACGAACAAACAAGCAAAAATCAAACAAATAACCGCGGTTCTAAAGATGTCTCGGCGGGCAAAGCGCATTCAAACCAACTCACCGCCGCCTGACATGTTATAACGCGGATCTAGAAGTGAGGGAGCAAATTAAGTCGCATGCCACGTGCTGATCGCTGCCTGACATGTTATAACCCGGATCCCTCACAGTAAAGAGGCGCATAACGTTGTGTGCTTAAAACCGCAATCAAATCGTTATTTCTTGTTTTTTTTTTGTGAAATCTGTCAGCTTAGGCTCTATTCTGTTTTTTTTTCAACCCAATGCATAATTTTTAATTGTCACCCCCGAACTAGGATAGAATCTTGATTCGGATCGGGGCATCCGAATCGGATAATGAAAAATGATTCATTCGGATCCAATGTATGGCTAGCTTATCAGATTGCTGCAATTGTGTATAGAACGAAGTGACTGTTTACCTCTTTACTTCGATCATCTGAAGGTATTCGTGCTCTAAAGTGTCCTCTTCACCGCCGCCGTCGGTGGCTCTCCAGCGTCTTAGCTGTAGCACCTCCATACTGCGTTCATACCCCGTGAATTCGTTCGCTTAGCAGTGGACAAGGTGAAGTTTCGCTAGCAGAACTCGCTCAGGAGAGCCATTTTGCAGTTGCCATCCACATGCTTGTAATATCTGTAATCAGCGTTTCAAGTTCTTTCTTACTGTATAGGTCTCTTTTTAGACTTCCTAGCCAGAAGCTAGAAGAAGCTAACCGGCATTCCTTGGTAGGCACATACAGTCCTGTCCCGTTGCAATGTCTCGGGATAAGATGCGACTCGCGATTAACACAACTTTTTTTTTGGAAACCGGCTACCCCACCTCTACAGCAATACAAGCTAGCTGTGACCAAGACGCGTTGGATATAAGACAGGATGTGATAACGGAGGTCAACATTACGTTAGAAGTGCACCCGATATAATACGACCAAAGATTCCAGCGTCTTAGGTGTGCGTCAGTTTTTTCTGCTCGCACCCCCGACAAGAGTATTCATATTCACGTCGGTGCGCGCGGATTGATACAGTTCGTTATGTGGGTGCACGCCCAGTTCGTTTACAGCGTGAGCATTTGGCTTACGTATCCCAACTATCGTCTAATTCCACTTTCTTGAAATGTACGCTCTAAGAAACTCCATTCGAGGCGGCAGCCAATTTCGCATGAGGAGGCTGTCATCGATTACTGAGAAGGCGCGGACAAAGTCAGTTCTTCGAGTGATCACGCACTTGCAGCGGAAGTCCCGTGTCCCGAATCAACAACCTGAACAGTCAACGGCAAAGATTCTCAAGGCTGTAGAGACAGCAGAAAGCAAAAGAGTGACGAGAAGAACTGCGAAACATTCAGATCAGGATGAAGCTCTTTTGAATCGGTTCTAAGGTGTTGGAAGTCAACGTATTTCAATGAAGACATTTTGGACAACGTTCTTTAAGCCTATTATTATTGCTGAGAGCATCTTTGAAGGCAGGAACAGTACTAATTTTCTGGAGATATTCTATGGATGTCTTTGTATTAGGTTGGTGCATAAGTTCTCGGACATTTAGGGCATGAAATATTTGTTATCACAACATACGAACAACAATATCAAATCATTTGAAGTAACCACCCTTTACATCAATTGTCTTTCGCCAACGTGCTGGTAAGTCATGGATGCCTTTTCTCCAAAACGTGGCCGGCTGTGATTCGAAAAATGTGAGCAGTGCCTCCTTGACATCCTCTCGGTTCCTAAATTGCTGGCCGTCCAAATAGCGTTGAAGGCTTGAAAGCAAATGATAATCAGAAGGAGCGAGATCTGGTGAGTAAGGTGGATGTGGAACCCTCAACATCCTCAGTTGGTTGACGTAAACCTCTGCCGTCACTGTTATCCCTTCGTCCAGCAGCTCCCAGTATTCTACGCCAAGAACGCTCCACCAAATGCATTGCATCACCTTTTTCACGTGAAGGTCGGGTTTCGGAACGTCCTCTGCCTCTCCAGTTGCGTCAACCGACTGTGCACGCTGGTGGTAATTAGAGTAGAGTATCCACTTCTCATCCCCGGTGACAAGGTTGTCCAGCCATCCGTGGGTACGTCTGAGGGTAAGGAGAGACAGAGCGACATCGGCTCTGCGATCCATGTCATGTTGTGTCAAGTCGTGAGGCACCCAGCGACCCAATTTTTGCACCTTGCCAATCGACTTCAATCCTCGAACGACTGTTGAGTGACTAACACCAAGAGTGATTCATAGTTCGCGAGTGGTTTGGTATGGGTCCGCTTCCCCTCTACTTCGGAGGCCATCCAAATCCATTGTCATCGGGCGCCCTTCTCGTTCATTATCTTCAACGGAGAATTCACCAACTGCAAACTTCGAGAACCACTGGTACACAGTACTTCGAGCAGGAGCACTCTCGTTGTAAACATCCTTCAGGCGACGATACGATTCGTTGGCATTGAGGCCAGATTGATGCAGGAATAACATGACATGCCGAATATGCCTCTCAGTTGGGATGAGTTGCTTAGCCATAATAGCTGACGTTAACAACGCAGAAGTAAATGTTGGGAACAGTTTTGTAGCCCTTTCCTTTCTCTATCGACCGACCATTTACGCGTTTATATATGTGAGAATTTGGCGGGAAAATGCGCCTTTAATTCAGGAGGGATCAAATGTCCGAGAACGTATGCACCAACCTAATACTTACATATTACACTAATATTTAATGTTTGTATGCGGTTCTAAATAAATCTGTGCGCAAAAAAGAAAAACAGACCATTTTACAGCACGATTCCTGTTTCAACGCCGATTTTCTTCTGTCCCTTCAAACGCGTTATAGGGGTGACGTGTACCTCTACTAGGGTTTCTATTCACGACAGGGCTCAATAATACATAAACTGAGTGTCACATGAACTTCGGGAGGTAGTAGAGCCCTCAGAATTTATAGACGTCTCGGTTTGGCATTGATTCGTTGCATGAAAATCAGTGGATATTTTTTTCAGGAATCCGTCGGCATCCCTGTCATTGCTAATGGAAATGTTAGGTCACGCGATCAGGCTATTGATATAGTGAAATCGACTGGCGTTGACGGTCAGTTAGTTTCAACATAACGATTTTCATTGTTCTTTCATCACTTACTGTTTGCCCTAGTATACACTTGGCACGGCGATTGCCATAGATATCGATTTTTCTCGCCGCCCGGTAGATATCTATTCCGTCAATGGCGCCGCGCAGCTGCGCAAGTATAAACAAGGGCTTTGAAACTGTACTCTCACAACAGGCACACTCTTTCTTTTAAGAGCATTTGCGCGCTCCTATGCGATAACACTTTTCTCTCCTATTATGTAGGGCAGCGTTGGTGAAGTTCAAGCCATACCGTGCCGGCAAAGTAAGCACTTTTCTAAAACAAGCCGAGAAGCCTCGCAGCGAAAGCGAGGGTCTTTAACGACCTATGCGCTATTTTCACGTCACACTGGACACTTTTCAAAGGGTAGGGGACAACATGTCGGAAAGCGGCGCGAGCAAAGAAAGCGGACAGTGCCTGCGGAGCCAATTAACGTCGACTCGCTCCATGGCACCCGCCGCTTCCCGCTGAGCCAAGGTGGTCCTCGCCGCGGAAGCGACGATGAGCTGGCCGACCACGGGGGCCTGTAGGTCGACCAGATTTGGTGTGATTACAATCAATAGAGAGCTAGGAGGCTTATGGGGCTTCCATGTGCAGAGGAGAACTTCGGTCTGATGTAAACCCTGCCACCTCCAGTATCAAAATCCAATGAGCCAGAAAAGGATACTGCCTCAGCCACCCTTAAGGCGAATTTCTCAGGTGCTCTTTATTTTCCATAAATATCGGTTTTTATTTACTTCAGTCTTAACTGCGAGGCATGCTTCCAGGTTGAAATTGCTCGAGCATTCCAGTTAGATAGACGAGAGATCGAGATCGTTTACCGAAGTTTAAAGCTTCTTAAAATCGTTGGTTCCCTGAGCTCCATGGGTGTAGCTGACTTTGCAATAGTGAAGCTCGACTTGGTCAATTCTTTATTGACAACGTTTCGGGCTTTAAGCCCTTCTTCAGGTCTAAAAACGGTAACATTGCACTACAACAACACTTTACACACAAATGGCGAACTTTCCAGACAGACCTGGAATTCACAGGAAGGAGGAGGGGCCAGGGATGTTCAGTGGTGAGTTTGGCCGGAAATGAAGCCCAATAGTCCTTGGGCTACTTATATATCTTAGTGGGCAGTGACCGCTCTCTCATATTTCCATGTCACCATCATTGTCAGCCGGTCACGCCGCATACCCTTATAGGGTGATAAGCCTCATTGCATTCTTCATTTCATCTCCCCGATTATTGGTGGTTTCCAGTGCTTTATCTCCAGCGCTTCCTTGATATCTTCCTCTCCACCGGATCTGTCAGATTCCTGTGGAGTACAGAAACTCGCAGTTGCGGCAGCGGATCACGCGTGTGCTTTAGGGTGCGGTGTTTCGAGAATGGATTGTCTGGGTAGCTTTGAGGGCTACGCAGAGCTCTCAGATGTTCATCCATTTTCTTTCCTAGTGGCCTTCCTGTCTCGCCAATGTAGAGTTCTTCGCAGGATGTGCACTACAGATAAAGCACTGGAAACCACCAATAATCGGGGAGATGAAATGAAGAATGCAATGAGGCTTATCACCCTATAAGGGTACCGGTGTGACCGGCTGACAATGATGGCGACATGGAAATATAAGAGAGCGGTCACTGGCCTCTAAGATATATAAGTAGCCCAAGGACTATTGTGCTTAATTTCCGGCCAAACGCACCACTGAACATCCTTGGCCCCTCCTTCTTCCTGTGATTTCCAGGTCTGTCTGGAAAGTTCGCCATTTGTGTGTAAAGTGTTGTTGTAGAGATGTGCAATGTTACCGTTTTTAGACCTGAAGAAGGGCTTAAAGCCCGAAACGTTGTCATTAAAGAATTGACCAAGTCGAGCTTCACTATTGCGAAGTTTAAAGCACTAGTTTCAACATGACATCTCTTTAGCATTTCGTAACTTATTTTTCTATGGAACTTTATAATGCACACATCATATATTTTGAGACGAAGACTCAATAGGTAGTTCACCAAATATGATGTTCGCCGAGAATAAATTTTATCACACAATACTTCAAATTGGTCGTCCAGTGACGTGCCTTGACATCTTACAGCAGAATTTTCTTATTTCTCTCGGTCTAATTGCTTTTGAATGTACCACCCGGCGAATGTATAGAAGACAGTTGACACTAATTACTATAAATTTTGCTAGAGCTATAACACCTCGACATCTTTCTAAGTCACCTCCACCTATTAATGAGTTAGGAAGCACTAATGAAATGATTTGAGAGAAAACTAGAGTACTTAGTTGTTCTTAGGGGTCCACCGATTATCAAATCGAACTGACCGTGCAATTTCGAATTGGGAACGTGCTCTATGTACTGAAGAATCATGTCATTTTCAAAAAATTGAGCACTTGGTGTTTTCTTAGAAGGTCTCTCGTCTGTCTAATTGGATTCTTCATGCAATTTTAGCCTGGAAGCATGCCTCGCAGTTAATATTGATGTAAATAAAAACTGATATTTGAGGAAAAATAAATAGCACTTGAAAAGAAACCGCTTTAGTGGTTGCTGAAGCAGTATCCTTTTCTGGCTCATTTGATAGAGCTCGAAATTCTGATACTGGAGATGGTCGGGATATATCAGTCCGAAGCCCTGGTCTGCCACTGCGAGCCTTCTGAGCTTCCTAGCTCTCTATCGATTGTAATCACTCCAAATCTGGTCGATCTGCGGGCTCCCGGTCGGTTAGGTCATCGTCGCCTCCGCGGTGAGAGCAGCCTTGGCTCATCGGAAAGCGGCGGCGCCATGGCGCGGGTCGACGCTGATTGGCTCCGCAAGCGCTGTCCGCGTTCTTTGCCCGCACCACTTTCTGGTAGACCGCTCCCCACCCTTTTTCAAAGCGAGCTGAACGCTTTCGAAATTAAGCTGAACATCCAGCAAATCAGTGGGCGAGGGCTCCATGTTAAACCACACCTTTTCTGAGACGGTTAAAATAAATTTTCTTCAAGGAAAACTCTAAACTTTTTGGAGATTCTTGATTCTCGTGCTCTAAAGTGGAGTTTTTCAAAGAAAATAATGGTTTAAAGCTTATTCCGCTTTATTTCCGCTTTGACCACCACAGACAGCTTGGTACTAGACCAACATGGGAAAGATAAAACACTGACTTGTCCATTGCAAGTCACTTCTTCTTCTTCTTCTTCTTCTTCTTCAGCGCTTGTCCCGCATCGTAGCGGGGTCCGCTATTCTGGTGTTATGACGCCACATTTCCCGATCCAGCGCTAGATCAGGGTAAACACCAGTAATCTTCAAGTCCGCATGTAACGTATCTAACCAGCGCTGCTTCGGGCGCCCTCTAGGCCGCTTTCCTATTACCTCGAAGTTAAGGCCTATCTTGCGGACGCTGTCTTCCTTTCCACGCAGAACGTGGCCGTACCATCGCAGGCGAGCTTCGTGCATCTTGTCGGCTATCGGCGCGACACCGAACTTCTGCCGAATAGCATCGTTTCGAATGCGGTCCATGCGCGTGACTCCAGCCGTCCAGCGCAGCATCTTCGTCTCCATGACGCTGAGGCGCGTTTCAACTTCCTTGGTCGCAGACCAACACTCAGCGCCGTACATAGCTACTGGCCTGACGACTGCTCTGTATATCTTCGACTTCAAGCTCTCCGGTATCTTCCTATCGCAGAGCACCCCAGTCAACGAGCGCCACTTGGACCAAGCTGCACTCACGCGTGAATTCACTTCAATCATCAGTTTGCCGTCAGATGTGACTGCTGATCCCAGGTATTTAAAGACCGAAGTGCGTGGGAGCTCGATGCCGTTAACCTTGATGGAGCTGGACTCAGTAAAGTCCGTCGTTAGATATCCGGTCTTCTTCACGTTCAATTTGAGTCCAAACCGCTCCAAGCGATCACACCAAGCTTGCAACTCTCGCTCGAGTTCTCCTTTGTCTTCGCTAGCGAGAAGCCCGTCCCTTGGACGTTGCTTTACGCCGATGACGCTATCACGTCATCGGCGTAAAGCAACGTCCAAGGGACGGGCTTCTAAAGATCTCGTGTGATGGCATCCATGACGACAACAAAGAGGAGTGGGGAAAGCGCAGAACCCTGATGTACCCCGACAGAGATGGGAAACTCCATCGAGGTTCCAGCAGCAGCTTGAACTCGACTCTCTGGGCAAGAGTAGAGAATTCGCACCCACTCTATGAGCTCTTCAGGAACTCCATGTCGTCGCAAAGCGTACCATATCACTTCAAGCGGTACACGGTCAAAGGCCTTCTCTAAGTCGAGGAAGGCGATATGCACCGACTTCTGTTTTTCGCGATGCTTCTCTATCAGGAGGCGGGCGGCGTGTATGGCATCAATGGTGCCACAGCCAGCCACGAAGCCGCACTGATTGCTGGAAAGCTGGACGATGTCACGAATTCGTCCGTCGACAATTCGCTCAAAGATCTTCATGCTGTGCGAAAGCAAGCAAACCGGACGGTAATTGGAGCAGTCTGCTGGACTGATCTTCTTCTTCCAAATCGGAATCGTCTTACTTTGGCGCCAACACTCAGCTTCAATCTCCTCCACGGTGATCTTCTGAACGGGGCCGTGGGTTGGAGCCGTTGAGGGGATGGCTGGATGAGGAAATTCTACTGTAGAGATTTCCTCAAAGTAATCGCGCCATCGCTTCAATGCCTTCTTGCGGTCCGTAAGAAGATGGCCGTTCTCATCATTGATGCCGAAGAACTTCTCCATGTCCTCGGTCTGGCGATGGCAATTCTTTGCGAGTCGGTACAGATAACGCTCACCATCGCGCGACTCGAGCTTCTCGTTGACATCTCCATAATGAGTGGCTTTTGCAACAGCCACGGCCTTCTTTGCAGCTTTCTTCGCTTCTTGGTACTTCCGCCAGTTATCGGCTGCCTTTCGCCGAGAAACACGTGATAAAGCGACTTCTTCTCTCGAACTTTGGCTTTCACGTCATCTGTCCGCAGCCAGGCCTGCTTGTCGACCTTCCGTCGTCCAGGCTTCGTGATGACGAGCTCCGAGCGTGCAGCGTGACGAATCGCGTCGGTGGCCTTCTCCCAAGTTTCGTCGACAGTTGTCACTGTCGGCAACCGCACGCGAGAAATCACAGCTTCCTTCTCTTTCATTCGCCACCACTTGATTCTTGGTGCACCGCATCGCTTGACCTGCTTCAGCCTCGGAGGGGCGATCTTTAAAGTACAGATCAGCGGTCGATGCTGTGGGGCGATCGTCTCATAAGGCACGACCTCCGCGTCTGTGACAAGACTTCGGTCTCGATCCTTCACAAGGACAAAGTCTATCTGACAAGGGAGGTCAATGAACTTCCCGTGGCAATTTTAAAAGTGACCTATATAGGGTTGTAGAGCGTAGTCTGAGAAGCACCGCAGTGGTTTCCAAATTTCCTGCGGACATCTGGGTAGGTCAAAAATTGCAAAAAACCATTTCACTTCAATACGGGCCGATAAAGCAGAACTGACGCCTGGAACTGCCATGCTGTGGTTAGAATCTAACCTGCAAAAGGTTTGGGGCTGGAACAATAGCGGAATTACAGCGATTTCACAATTTGCTTGCTAGCCGTACAGTGACCGTAATGGAACATTGAGGTGCACCGCTCACCACCAACGACGAAGCGACCGGATGGCCGAGTGGCTGTGGGGGGCGGGCTTGCGGGAAAAGCGTCGGGGGTTCGAATCCGGAGGTGCTGGTCCTGAATTGCTGGTCTTGCTCCCTCAATTTTTGTTGATATAAAGTGTATCTTAACCGCGGTAGTGTACCATACTGACATTATAACTTTATTTTAACCTCGATATAAACACAAAAATAAACACCCAAAGCTACAGCGTTCATAATACCTAATTCGATTGGGCATTGAGGAGGAGCAGGTGACTTTTCTTTGCCTAC
This sequence comes from Heligmosomoides polygyrus polygyrus, assembly GCA_947396885.1. Taxonomy (NCBI): domain Eukaryota; kingdom Metazoa; phylum Nematoda; class Chromadorea; order Rhabditida; family Heligmosomidae; genus Heligmosomoides; species Heligmosomoides polygyrus. Next base: position 103,164,051 of record OX377203.1, read on the forward strand.
AAAATAGATAACTTCAGAACTCCAAAGATCGAGGAAAAATATTATTTTTTTATTTATTATTATTTATTATTTATATTCTTATTTTAATTAATTAATTAACTATATTTAAGTTTGATTTTTTGACCCCTCTTCGACTTTTGGAGAGAAAGTATAACAGTACCAATCTTTCTTCTCCATCCTCAACCAACCATATTGCTAGTGATTTCACATCCGTCACATACAGCAACCTCCTCACAACTACAGGAAGGCGTAATACTACTCACATCATCGTCATCGTCCGGCGACCAGTCTACATCCTGCGCTTCGTTCAAGTTAAGCTAACATCACGAACGAGAGAACAGGCGACTTTTCTTCGCAGTTCCTCGGTAGCATTGAAGGGCCTGTCCCAACTAGAAAATAGATAATATTCTTTATCTTGACCGTCTTCGTTAGGCATTGACAGTGGGTCTGTTAGCACTACTTCATGACTCCGAAAGTGGAAGAGAGATTGAAAAAATGGATAAAAAAGATTTATCTCTATTTTTCATTATTTATTTACTATTGTTTATTTATTTATTTATTTATTATGTATTAATTACGTATTATTGATTTTTATTTATATTTATATTTTCAATTAATTAATTGATATATATTAGGTTGGCAACTAATTTCGTGGACTCTCAAGCGGCTTCAACAAAAGTGTTCATAAACAAATAACAAATAACAGTTTTCAACCAAAATAAGATCTGTTGGAACGCGGGACTGCTTCCCATTTATCAGCTACCTGGTCCATCCCACAGCTGTGGAATTCTTGTGCTTTTGAAGCCAAGAAACCTTGGAGGTGCATTTTGACATGGTCCACATTAATAAGTCGTCCTCCAACCAAGAAGTGCTGCAGCGTGCTGTAAAGGTGCTATTCATTTGGCGCACAGCCTGTGCTGTAAGGTGGGTGAGTTAGACGCTCCCAGCTAAAGTCTTCGATGTTTTGAAGCTCCCGATTCGTAACGTGTGATCTGGCGTTATCTTGGTGATAGATAATTCCGCTCCTGAAAATCTGTCTGAACCGATTCCAGCGGAGTTCAGCCTGCGCGCGGCCAGGTTGAGAAGAGTAGATTACAGCATTAATGCTGGAACCGTTCTTGAAGAGCTCCCAGAAGTTAATGCCTTCTTGACACCACCAAACGGAGGGAACATAGCGAACCGGACGCCTCAAAAAATAGAAGACGTTGACTGGGAGCGTCAAATATGGGAAGCACTTCTGCGTTCTGAGGGATCTTATTTCAATTAAAGATTGGCATTAGTTACTTGTTAATAAATACTTTTGCTGAAGATTCTTGAGAGTCCACGAAATTAGTTGCCAACCTAATATTATTTATGTTTGATCGATTGTGATCGTCCTTCGACACACTATACGACACCCCCCCCCCCCGAATTGATATCAATTGTATAATTCAATGTTTTCTCCGCGCCGAGTTATTGGTTGTCTTGCTAACTGCCTTCCTCCCGACTACTCTGCCCCTATTCGTAGGAAGATCGCCGTAACAGATGCCTTACGGGGCATAATTCAAAATGCTATGTATGGGGATACTGATTGTGCTGATGAGGAGGAAACACTCCGGGTAATTTTTTTTGTTTGATGTTTGTACCATTGACGTTCTCTCGTTCGTGATGTTAGCTTAACTTGAACGAAGCGCAGGATGTAGACTGGTCGCCGGACGATGACGATGATGTGGGTAGTATTGCGCCTTCCTGTAGTAGTGAGGAGGTTGCTGTATGTGACGGATGTGAAATCACTAGCAATATGGTTGGTTGAGGATGAAGAAGACAGATTGGTACTGTTATACTTTCTCTCCAAAAGTCGAAGAGGGGTCGAAAAACAATCAAACATAAATATAGTTAATTAATTAATTAAAATAAGAATATAAATAATAAATAATAATAAATAAAAAATAATATTTTTTCCTCGATCTTTGGAGTTCTGAAGTTATCTATTTTGTAGGCAAAGAAAAGTCACCTGCTCCTCCTCAATGCCCAATCGAATTAGGTATTATGAACGCTGTAGCTTTGGGTGTTTATTTTTGTGTTTATATCGAGGTTAAAATAAAGTTATAATGTCAGTATGGTACACTACCGCGGTTAAGATACACTTTATATCGACAAAATTGATGGAGCAAGACCAGCAATTCAGGAGCAGCACCTCCGGATTCGAACCCCCGACGCTTTTCCCGCAAGCCCGCCCCCCACAGCCACTCGGCCATCCTGTCGCTCCGCCGTTGGTGGTGAGCGTCGCACCTCAATGTTCCATTTTGGTCACTGTACGGCTAGCAAGCAAATTGTGAAATCGCTGTAATTCCGCTATTGTTCCAGCCCCAAACCTTTTGCAGGTTAGATTCTAACCACAGCATGGCAGTTCCAGGCGTCAGTTCTGCTGTATCGGCCCGTATTGAAGTGAAATGGTTTTTTGCAATTTTTGACCTACCCAGATGTCCGCAGGAAATTTGGAAACCACTGCGGTGCTTCTCAGACAACGCTCTACAACCATATATAGGCCACTTTTAAAATTGCCACGGGAAGTTCATTGACCTCCCTTGTGAGTCCTGGTGTTCCCGCAATAGAACGAGATAAGGTGGGAATCGCGTTTGCGAAATACGGTGTTCAGTATGGTGAGGTTGTGCGATTCCGCATATTCAAGGATACGCTCACCATCTGCGTTACGCGACCCGTAGCTGAACCCACCATGACAGCCGTACCCGTCTTTCGTCGCGCCGACGTGCCCGTTGAGGTCACCAGCGACTGTGATGACATCTTTCGACGGTACCTCTGCTGTCTTATCATCAAGCAGGCTCCAAAACTCTTCCTTGGCTTGATCCGAGCAGGCAGTCTGCGGAACATACGCAGAGAAGAAGTGATAGAGTCGCTCCTTCGCGTCGAAACGATCTTCATCAATCGATCGTCAAAGCGCTCGACGCTTACAATCGAGTCACGAAATCGTTCGGAGACGATTATTCCGACACCACTGGTGGTCCTGGGACTTCCACATAGAACGGCCTTGAAGCCTCGTCCTATGTCCCTTGACTTGCGGCAGGACCACCTCGTCTCCTGCACCGCACAGAAATCAACTCTTCTACGCTACAGTGCTTCAACCAACTCGCACGAGCGGCCCGTCAACGTACCCACATTCAGCTTAGCCACGCGGGTCCTGCTTACGTTACGGGACTTTCGGACTAACTCAGTTGCCCCCCGATGCCGTCCTCGCATCAGGGACCCTCGCATACTTTTCACACTCGCCGGGCTTTGCGAGTGCACGTCGGCTCCCGCGGACGCCGTAGCACTATCTCGATAAACCTGAACAGTCATACACCATGTGATGTGACATGGGTCTTCGTAGGCCGGCCTGTCCCAAGGGCCTGTCGCCTGCAATCGAATGTCCGCGATCGGCTTAGCTCGCAGAGCGAACAGTTTCCAGTGGCACCACGTGGAGGAACGGACATCGCCACGTGTCCATTGCAAGTCACTGACTAGATCAAGTACGCATTCAAAGCCTCTACGACATCATGTAGAATTAGAATGCGCGGCTCATGCCGCGAAGTATGGATAACGTCGACCTCTTAAGTTCTGTTGCTATCAAAACGCTTGCGCCGGGCGGGGCTCAAACCGCGAGAGGGTGCCTGCTCCTGGTTATGGCGCGACACACAGGTCTATGTTTTTATTTCATTCCATTTCATTTATTGCACAAGTTGTGCGTCTTAAATAAATAAACAACAGCAGACAGAAACAAAAACAGTGCTGCATGTGCATGCTGCAGTCTTAGTGTTTTTCGAACCTTTGATCATAAATATTTCGGAATCGTTTATACGATTTGGGATCGTAGCAAACTCATAGCCAGTAATTGAAGAGAGAGGAAATGAATTTGGCGGCAGCAGTAAGAAAAGAAAAGAAGACAGTAAAAGAGCTTTGCGTGTTGCTGCGTTGTTGTTTCAGTGCAGTTGCCATCACCATTACACCATCAATAAGCTGAAATGACGTGAGAGAGCGAAGAGAATGCATGCAATGTTGAGAATAAGGAGATAAGACAATGAGTAGTGCTACGAGCTGAGAAATTTAATGACGGTTCGAAAAGCACTCATATAATTGACAGCAACAATACATAATACTACTCTAAAATATTTTAATGCAAGTTATCTTTATCTGCCGATGTCTTCCTGGAAATTGCGAATGTGAATGTTGCTGATTTAAAAAAGCAGGAAGCGAGATAGTAGATCAGAGCAGAATTTGCCGATGCGAAGTCCATGGGAGAAAGATCCACTGGTTCACTAAAACACAGTATGCTAAAAGCAATTCTCATTGAAATTGAGATCGCCCCGAAAGGCAAGATTCACCAACCTGCGTCTGAAAACTGAGCCCGATTGGGCTTGGAAGACTTCAATGGGTAATAGAAGGAACCATCTAGAGCATCGATAAAACACAATATTGAACAGCTTATCTCTGCCAGTGCGTTGGATTCTAGGTAAGAGATGCAAAGTCTATTCCAACTAGAACTAACGGGCCGAAAAACCCAGTACTTGCTCGCTGAGAGGTTCACCTCGCTCCTGATAATGCGAAAGCAAAAGACCAGGTCAGATATTATCCTATGGACTTGAAGTGACGGCAATTTGAAATGCTTCAGACGATTTTCATAGCTAGGGAGGAGAAGGCGATCCGTAGGATTCGAACAACGGTACCATAAAAGTCTTGTAAAGAGCTTCTGTATTTTCTCGATTTTGAGCACATAGTTTCTTGTTCTGGGGCTCCATAAAGACGAGCAATATTCCAAGTGAGGCAATACGTATGACTTGTATAAGCGAGCCAATATTGCAACATCAGAACATTTAACATTCCGAAAAATCAGGAAAAGTGCTGAGTATGATTTCCGTACAATAAAGGGGGCGGTCCGCGTAGCACTGTCACCGACGTCGTCGACAACAGCGTCGCCGAAGCATAACATAGGCCTTACGGTAGCATTTCAGTTTCTAACAGACAGAGCGCTTTCATGCACTCCGCCCTGGAAATCAGATTGTGATTAACCGATGAGGAGTTCTTCAATCGTGACATTCTACCTAAAGTAGATGTCGTTTAGGGATAATGGCTGGTCAGGGTCTGCTCAATAATCCTGCCATGTTTGCTGGTTACGATTACACTCCTGCGAGCTGCGTACGAAACTTTGTGAGTGTTTTGTTCTTTGTTCCATTTCACCAGTTGTTCTTCATTAAAGAGATCAAAAACGAATGTGTGAGATGCGAACTTTTGGTGACTTTCCAAAAATCGTTCCACGACATCAATGAATCGCACCGCTTTCAAATCGGAGTGGGGTCGTAACTGTAACCGTCGAGATACCAGCAATTTTCCAGCTGCGCCTTTCCGCCGATCATGGGTTGTCGCTGAATTTGTTCAATCAACACTTGTCGATGATGCTCCATGATGTTCTCACACCGACCCAACGACGAGTATTTCAAGAGCTGTGGAGTCGGCCGGCTGTTGAGGAGTTCTTGGAGAACGTTCTTATGATAAATGAAACCGAATAGTCACTGTCGGTTTGCGATAAGAACGGCAAAGCTTACTCAATCGGTTGGTCAGAAAGTCTCGCCCAATTCCGATTCAAACTAATCTTATTGGGGTTCCGTGTTGTTTGCAGTGGAGCTGTGATGATGACTTATTGGCAATAGCTCCCTTTCTAACATCGTCTTTCATTATCTTTGAAAGGCTGCAGAAGTTGGCAATTTATCATGGATAGTGGATGATACCGTAACAACCCGTATTATCATGGGCTGCCAACTAGAGCTCTCGCACAAATTCTTCAGGAGGTAGAGGGGAGGGATAGCGAAGGAAAGCGTCCTGCACCTCCTGGTGACTAGAATAATCGATGCTTTCGTTCGCATTAGAATGGCTTACGTAGAAGAAGGATTGCTTAAGGCTAGTTGTCCAGAACGTTTGAGACTTTTTGACCGGCCGTTTATCCGACTTAATGATAGAGAACCAGTTTCGTCACTTATGCGGAAATAATTTCATCATTATGTGTCTTATTCCCTTTCTACATTACATTCAATGCCATCATTGTATCATATTAAGATCCTTGCTTAAGAATGTTATCTCCTGAAGAAGTGAGACCGGTGTCAACTCCTGAGTGGAGCTGCATGTTTTGCCCAGAATTCAGCCTCATCGTGGTCATCAGTCTATCAACTTATCACTGCAGATGAAGAAGATAGCTATTTTCTCTGATAAGGTTTGGACTGAGCAGATTCAGAGAGTATTATTTGGTATTCAGATTACCCCGTTCTAGTGGTAAAATCTTGAGATGTTTTGCCACAGTGGCGCTGAAGGCGAGATCGAGAGGGGTGGAGCTTCTATTTGTTCGTATTGTTGTTGTAGCTGTTTGTGTTCCGCAACTTTTTCCTGGTTCAGAACGCATGTTCATGTGAGCTGTTGTTTAAGGCTTCTTTAAGTTGTTGAAGGTTTCATGACCTGATTATTTGATGGTCATTATTCCCGTTTTTTCTTGTGTCAGATTGGACCGGTCGACCTAATAAAAGCTTCGCTTAGCTTAATGTGCAGAGCTTGACAACATTGCCGTATGGACTCACAATGGACGCCAAGTTTTTTCAACTGAAGAGCGCTTGAGAAAACCTTTCCAGAACAAGATCGACAAGGTCGAGTCCATGGCCCCGTTTATACTTCATCGCAGCGAGATGCGAAGTATAAACGGGGCCTATGCCACGCATGCCAAGCCTGCGTAGCTGGAAATGTTTTTGTAGTCGATGTATGTATTTGTTATTCTCGAAGTATTGCGTAGTAAATATAAAAATCTTCACAGATCAAAATTTGAACAAGCACAACTCGCGCCTGACCAAAGAGATTTGTAATTTTTTTTTCAATTTCCAATGTTTCTTAAAATTTTATTCTGCTTTTATTTTTTTATTTATTCGTGCCAGTGCAGCCAGAAGGGGTGGGAATTAGGGCATTCTCATGGCCAACTTCTGCTGAGTTAATGCAGGAAGGTGTAAAGAAAAACTACTCTCGTGATGAGGCCGACAGCAAAAAAAAAAAATCCACCAGTTTCGACGGAAATTCAGCTCGTAAATTTAGCAGGCAGCTATGATACTACTGCCATAGGGTCGCAATCAGCTTTAGCCATGGCGGGCGGGCCTTGTGTCTCAAAGGCCTCTTTAAGCTGGTACGCACCCGAGGCCACCCTGATGGGAGGTCATGAGCGGACACCTGCTCGTCACTTTGCACTCCTTGGTAAGCACAGGGCAAACACATTACGTGTTGTCATATACTCGGCGCTCTATTCCTCGTAACAGAGATTGAAATAAAAACTTTGCGTAAGTCGACCATGAGACTGCAGCAAACAATGTCAGACAGAAGCGTTAGACGAGAAAAGAGAACGAATGAAACTGCACAGATCAGTTTAAAGATTGGACTGGTCACGCGGATGTGTGCGGAATCTGCAACAGGAAGAGAAGACGTTGGACAGATCAACTGAAGCAGCAGGTCGATGCGAAAGCGCCTGAAATACTTCGAGTACATCAACAAAGCTCGCCTCCAATAGATCCGTTATTAGGCAGCGTTCGATCTACGATCTTTCTAGAACATTCCATGGGGGCATATAAGGCCTATGTCATACCATCGCTCTTCGCTAGCGAAGGCGATGGACAACTAACATAATTGGGGAAGGGACGGTATCAGACGTTGTGGAGGGGCAGAGGCCTGTAGCAGTTGTCCGAACCACCGCTAGCGAATCCTCGCTAGCGGGGTGTCATACTTTCGAGCGACACGGCATCGCTACCGATGCGACCGCGTCGCTGAGCTGAGCAGAGCGTCGGGCAGCATCGGTAGCGATGCTAAGACGACAACGCTATTAACTGCGCGCCTATTCGCTAGCTTCACGCTAGCAAAGAGACTTCGCTCATCGCTCTGTTCGTCGCCTTCGCTCGGGGTGAGCGAAGGTATGACATAGGCCTAAGGCATCCAGTGGGGCCTGACAGTCTCAACACTTCTGCTCTATCGCCGGTGCATGGACTACGAGTGGACGACTAGCCAAGGGACAGCAATCGCTCGACACCGCACAACGACCGCGACGAGGATCCAACAAGGTCTACCGCGGAGTGGAATGCGCACCCGACAGGAGGCGGAAGCGAGGAGGCCAACACATTTTAGATTATGATACAAGTTAATAAAACGTTAGCCGGTCGATACACCATGCGGCGCCGAACCCCCGACGCAGTTGATAAGAACAGCGCGCGTACACGCCGCGCTAGCGCGTATGCGCCGGTGGGCGCACTCATTCGCATAAGTGAGGGGTTTCCGCGAGCAATGTGTTGTATGCGCATGCGAAATATGAAGGGCAGAGCCCTTCCAATCTATTCACCGCCACCGACTACAGTCATCGAGTTAGATCTAAGTTGTTGGGCAAGACGTATTTGGAATAACTTTGATTTTCTATGGATGAAAAGGTCGGGTTGCAAGCTGTTCCACGTAAGAGTTCTTCGAACGAGGAAGGAGTTTGCAAAGCTAGCAGTATTAGGTTTATCTGGTCTTATACGGAAAGGGTGTCCTCTAAGTTTACCAACACTTGGAGAAAGCTTAAAGAGGTCAGAGATGCGAAGACTAATTTCGCCTGTGGTCAACTTATACATGAGCCCGAGGTCCGCAATTTTTCGGCGAAACTCAAGCGTATCAGCATTTAGCCTACAGAGCCGCTGTTCGTAAGAGAGATCCAAAAGACCGCATCGGCGAAAGCAGCGATAAGTGAAACTCTTTTGGACCTTTTCAATCTCGCTGATCAACGCGCTTTTTTGAGGTGACCATATTGGAGAACAGTACTCTAAAAGTGGTCTTATATACAATGTGAAAAGTCAAAAAAGCATAACTGGATCCCGCATTTTAAAGGATCTGAGGATGAAGTTTGAACACTTAAGCGCTCTCACTACACTTTCGTGGATGTACTTTTCGAAATTGAGGGTTTTATCGTAAGTAATGCCAAGGTCACGCACCATATCAACGCTTCTTAACACAACTCCTACCAAAGTAAACGATACGTTGGGATGGTTGCGTCCTAGTGTAATGACAGCGGTTTTTTGAGCAGAAATATCCAATGACCAAGCCCTGGACCAATCCGAAATAGCGTTTATTGCACTTTGAAGCTTCTTACAATCGTTGACCGTAAAAATCTTGGTGTCATCAGCATAAATGCTACAGAAACATCCAGGTGGAAGTACGGACGGTAAATCGTTGATGAAAATTAGGAACAAAAGCGGGCCCAAACATGTTCCTTGAGGTAAGCCGCTTGCTGTGGAATAAAAGGGCGAAAAACTGTGATACACTACTACAGACTGAAGACGTTCGGTAAGAAAAGAGCGCAAAAAATTCAAAAGCTGTCCTTTTATGCCGTATGAAGAAAGTTTTCTAATTAGCAGTGGTATTGAAATCGAATCGAACGCTTTTGCATAATCCAAGTAGCAGACAGATACGTAGTTGCCTTGGTCTACTTCCCTTTGCCACAAAGGGATAGTTGAAACAAGAGCGGACATAGTGGATTTCTGCTCAAGAAACCCATGCTGTTCCTTCCGGAGTAGGTTGTTATCTTTGAGATAGCTTGTGATTTTTTTTTGCACAGTATGCGCTCCATGACTTTGCTTAGAGAACTCGTTAAACAAATGGGTCTGTAGTTAGCCACATCGGTTTTAGGTCCCTTTTTGAGCACAGGCCGTACATACCCAACTTTCCACAATTTTGGAACATCGCCATAGAGCAAAAATTTGTTAAATAGGAGGGTTAGAGGAAAAGACAGCCCAAGGGCTGCCTTTTCAAGAAGATGTAAGGTATATTGTCCGGTGAAGTGGAAATTCTGTTTGGTAGATTACGCAATACACCGTAGACACATTCACCCGTGATATCAATCCAGTTAAGGACATTGTCAGTCAGTGAAGGCAAGTTAGCACCCGTATCGCATGGCTGCTTGTAGACTGATTTAAAATAATCCGCAAATAGACTAGACTTAACGTCGTCATTTCGTGCGCAATTTCCGTCTGATATGAGATCTGGGATGCATTCCGTCAGCTTTAGTTTTTTCCTACAATAACTGAAGAAAAGTTTTGGACTCCCACAGCGCACAATTTTTTTCTCTTTCATTATTTGATGCCTAGCTAATGCTCGCTTGAGCTTTCGGGACAACCTAGCGTAGTGAGATCCTCTCGAGGAGGAGGGATGCAAGCGATCAACCTTTGCTTTAAGGAGAACTAAGTTTCTTGGATATTCTTCGCGGTCTTCACAATACCTCATCAGTGGTATATATTCCCTTATAAGATGATGCACTATACTGACAAAGGTTAAGTACAAATCATCAACGTTAGAAGAGGAGTTCAGTATTGCCACCCAATCTATTTTTGCAAGGGACAAGTTTATGGAAGCATAGTCACCTTTGGAAAAGTTTCTAGCTTCTCTGAAAGCTTTGTTGTTGTGCTCTACCACATCAGTAATTGTAAAGAACACCACATTATGGTCAGAAGTGCTGAAAGGCGGAAGAACACGAACCGTTCCAATTAAACTAGGTTGCGAGGTTAATAAGATATCTAAGATGTTTAGACTGTGAGTTGGCTGCTTCACTAGCTGATTCAAATTTACTGATTTAACAAAGTCGAGAAACTCTGATGAGGAGGGGGTTGGTACGTTTCCTCTATGACTCATAGTCTCCCAGTTAATGGTTGGAAAATTGAAATCGCCCACCAAGAGGATGTGCTCACTGAAGTCGTCAAAATAGCTGTGGAGGAAGTCTGTAAACTCGAGAAAAGTGCTAGATGCACATGATGGGCTTCTGTAACACAGTAAAAGAAAGACATTGCCTCTCTTGGTTTCAAATTGCAGAAGCAAGCACTGTATCTCACCGCAAAAATCTCTTTCAGCTACCAGCCTATGAGGTATCCGCTTGTGAATAAGTGCCAGAACCCCACCTCCGTTTCTATTATCTTTCCGATCACAGCGGTACAAGACGTATTTAGAGTCATAGCTGAGAACGGCATCGTGAACAGTTTCGGGTTTACACCAACTTTCCGATATGAAGACCCCACTCGGTAATTGTGCTAGAAGGAAGTTCAAGTCTGGGATTTTATTGACAATTGATCTTGCATTAAAAAGAAAAAAATCGTGAGTGTTAGATTGACATTGAGGACGATGAGTTAAAGATAGGGATGTGTTTGGCGGATTGGCATTTCCACTACCCTAGCACAAAGAAGACCGAGGTTGGGCCGACGGCTGAGAAGGTGGAAGAGGTGCTGGTACCGATTCAACAAGTGGAAGGCTGGAGTCACTACGTCGCTCTGGCAATTTGCGGGGATTGCTCAATCTGTGGATGGAGAGATCCCTAACAACATATAAAAGCTTACCTTCGTTTCTATTCATGATACCTGCTTTTTTTCGCAATGAGCGGTCATAGTCTAACTCCTTCTTGGTGTAGTCCTTCCTAGCGTACGAGTGTACGTACTCCTTAGTTAACGATTGCCTTTCGGATTTCATGTGTGCCAGCATCCTATCCCTCAGTTCTTGGCTGCCTAGAGATATCTTCATTATACGAGGACGCAACCCGTTTGTTGCTTTTCGAATCTTCGGGTGTCTGTGAAAGGTGATCCTACCACAATTGAATTCATTTAAAAAAGCTCATCCCCAGAGGTCTCAACAACCTCTTTGATGGCTTCTTTGTCGAACGCAGCTGTAGCTGCCTCAGTGGTTTGTTCACCTATGCCACCCATGTGATGCGGTACGTTTTCGCATCTACAATCTTTGCGTCGGATTTGAACTTGACTAAGGTGCTGTAGAGTGCAGGTCTCGGGTCCGAACTTCCTTGCGTCTCCGAGACGAGTCTGTCCTCCAGAGCACCAAATCTTTGAACGATCACGGCTTGCGATTCCTGTAATTTAACAAAAGCTCAAACAACTTATCTATCCTTTCAAAATAATCATCCCATCGCTTAAGGACTGGAAGTAGCCATGATGGTGCTTCTTCGCCGGAGCTCTTCTTTGGTGCCATCGAGAACCAGTCAAGAGAGAGTAGCAAAATACGACCAACCGGGATGAGTACACCGGGCGGGAATGAGTACACCGGGCGGGAATTTAGTTTCTTAATTGCCTGGGGTGAAACCCTTATCGCCATCAGCAGTAGGCATTTGAAAGGAGAAGATCCCACGTTAAGTGGGCAGAAGCTTGAGTTGTGGGGAAGCTAAAAAGGGAGAATGTACACTCCACTGCACAGGTATTACATTGTATGTGCTTGAATGTCGAACACTTTGACGACTTAAGGCCCCCACACACTTCTGCTGCAACGCCATAGGGCAGGGACCCAGAGGTCGCAGCCTGCGGCGATTGTCGGCGGCAATAATGTTGTGAATCATTATTGCCGCCGCCGCTGATTTCGCGCCGATTCGGCGCCGGCAGAGACCGGGCGCTCTATCCTTTCGCGGCAGGAAGCACGCAGAGAAGGCGGGAAGGCGATGCAGCAGTAGGTCCAGAAATACAGTACCTTGCCGCTCCGCGCCTCTGCGGGAGCGACGTGACTCATCGGTTTCGTTGCCCGCCGCTCGCCGCAGAAGTGTGTGGGGGCCTTTGGGCCTGTTCATAGGCCTTGTTTAGGCCCATGTTATATTTCGGCGACGCTGTTGTGGGCGACGTCGGCGACAGCGTTACGCGGGCTACTACACAGTGTGTAGCAGCCCGCGCAACACAGCGTCGGCGACGCGTCGCCGAAGTATAACATAGGCTTTAGTGTGCGCGCGACGCGCGACACTAAACAAGGGTGCACGTGTAGTGGCTGAATTGATCAATCGCGTCGCTCGATCAATTCGGATTACTTCGCACGCCGCGCATGGCACGCGCGCTGCGCTCTCGCCTCTTCCGTCGCCTGTGCAAAACATGCAAATCGGTGGCGCGCCGTCGAAAAGTGTTCATACTCGAGCGCTGGCGCTGTCGCTTTTATCGCTTTAATCGCTCTAGTCGCTGCTGCCGCGTGTTTATACTTCCGCGCGCTGAGCACGCCGCGCACGCTGCGCTCTCGTCGCTCTTGTCGATGCTGTCGCGAAGTAGGTGAAAGTAAACAGTGAGTGATCAGGCCCTTTGGGATGAGCGTGTATCCAGCAGTAGCGTTCAAAACGTGTTTATAATATAATAATAGCACTTTGCAAATAGCTGACGCAGTGATATACATAGCACAGGTGTGAATGAATATGAGTAATTTTGTCTTGTTTAAAAATAAAACTAAGTTGAATTTAAGGTGCTGAACATCCTTCTTAATGAACGAAGCCCTTCATAGTTGACCATGAGAAGAAAAGACGTCACAGAAACACTGTGGAGCCGTGGTACATATGGGGCTCTAAATTGTTGAAACAAACGACTGGAGGAATCAAATGAATCGGGACGAAACTCGTAAATTGGAAGAGAGTGAGGCTGACGGCGGAACAGCGCTCACTGGCAGAAAGACCTTCGCGCGATCAGTGAAGTTTCTTGGCGGCGGCGTTACAGCGGTGGCTCCTTCAGTATCCGACGTTTGTCGTCCATCGTCGTCTTCGTAGTCTCCAGCTCTTCTGCTTCGATCGTGTGGGTAGGATCTTAATGAGTAAAGTCACTGTCATGGGAACAAAACTGAGGATCAGCGCTGATCGGCTCACTTTTTGCAAGCCTTTTATCCGTAGTTTATACTTGCACCGCTGCACGGCGCGGCATGATGGTCGGGATAGATATCGACTAGGCGGCGCGAAAAATCGATATCTATGGTGATCGCGGTGCCGCTCCGCGTGGCGGCGCGAGTATAAACTAGTGCTTACCCATATCTAAAAAATATTTGCTAAACTATAACACATTAAACAGTAGGATGAGAAACTTCGCAGCGAGTTCTTCAATAAGTAGCAATACGAATTGTCTTATGCGCTCATTGAAAATTGAAACATCACCACATTCTTTGATGAGGAAATATGAGAAGAGGTTTCATCTGGCGATAGTTGGTAAAACGAACCACTCAAAAATAAAAACCTTAATTTGACACTTTTCATTCCACTTTGTTAAAACGAAAAATGCAGCAAATATGATCGAGCATTTAGTGTTAGGCTGTCGCAAAATTAATCGCCGAAACGGACCGCTTATTTCGAACTGCTATAACTCAGGCACAAATTATTTATTTATTTATTTATACTCTTACATCGCAACGACACAAAGATACGCGAGTCTTTCCGGGGGGGGGGGCTCAGCAGGTTTCTTTGTTGCATCATTCACCATCCATTCCCAGTCGATCATATCTTTTGCCTTTCGTCCTCGATATCGTGCAATATTGTCGAGCCATCGTGTCCACGGTCTCCCCGTACTTCTCTTTCCAGACGACAGCCACTTTGTCGCTTCTCGAGCCCAGGAGGTGCACATGTTCAGTGACATTTATGGGCGTATATCCATTTATGCCTCAGTGCGGATATTATCCAGTCCTTCAAGCCAGATCTTCTTCTTATCACTTTCGCTTTTATTTTGTCAGCCAGGCGAATACCGAATATAGCGCGCTCTAGACGTCGCTGAGCTGACTGCAAATTGATGGCCATTTCTTTAGTCCAGGCCCATGACTCGCAGCCGTATATTACCGCTGGAAGGATGCAGGTGTTGATGAGTTTTCTTTTAAGGGAAATCGCCACAGTACTTGAGCATAGGAACTTTCTATGTTTGTAGAATATTGCACGGCCAGCTTGTATGCGTCTACGAACTTCTTTCAGTTGATTTCTTGGTGATGTAATCAGTTGGCCGAGATACATATATTCATTGACGCGCTGTATTGTGTCGCCATTCAATTCCACTCGTTCTTCACTGTTGATCGCAGAGTGGCTGCAGCTCCAAATTTGCATCCATTTGGTCTTCTTTAAATTTATACTCAGTCCCACTATTTGTGATTCCATCATCAAGTCGGCACCCATCGTTTGTAGTTCCTCACTGGAGCGCGCTAGCAGGACTATATCGTCGGCATAAGCCATGTAGGATAGAAGCTTGCCACAACTTTATTAATCGAAGTAAAAACCACCGGAATCCATACATTTTTGCCAACGAGAAAGTCATGAATCTAATCTATTACAAAAAAAAAAACTGAGATCACAAGAATCATCGAAATCAAGGAGGGCACATTCAGCATCAGCCAAATTAGTGAATTGTTTCTGACGCAAATGAGAACCAAGAGCTCGGAAAAGTGATCATCAGTGGGGAAAAGGTCGGGAAAATACGGTGGGTGAGGGAGAACTCTGATACCTAAATGGATCAATTTTTGCTGTGTGATTTTTGAGGTATGCGGCGTTGCGTTGTCCTACAACAGGAGCAGCCCTCCTCCATTCACCACTGCCGGCCAAAATGTTTGCAACTTCTCATAGATTTGGTCTAAATCGCAACAATAAGACTCTGCTGTGACTGCCTCACCAGGTTGCAAAAAGCTGTAATGGATTACACCTTTGCAACAACACCACAAAGTGAGCAGAACTTTTTCAGGGTGAAGGTCGGGTTTAGGAAAGGATGTTGGAGGAGGATCCTTTTCTACCCAGACAAATTGCCACTTCCTATTACCGTAAAGAACCCAGTTTTCGTCCGCAGTTATAATACAGCTTACGAAAGGCTCATTTTTAACACGTTGACGACGAGAGCGATTTTCGCGTGTCTGACCCGTGGGACGAAGCGCGCCGCACAAACGTTACACGACATATCGTGACCCAAACTTCGTCTAAGGATAAATTTGGGATGCCAAACACGATGTCAATGTTCCTCTTAACAGTTGCGGCCGGTTACCACACCCCCCCCCCCCACGTCGTTAACTAGGGTGGTCTCATCAGGATATAAAAGAGACGGAAGGAATGGTTCCGATGTAGACAAATCTTCGTCTAGAAGGTTACTTTGGTGCTCATGACGAATCAGATGTCCGTTTTTAAAATTTCATCCAACTAGCGAGAGTATGTTGCGATAGGTATGGGTAACGCTCACCAGCGCATACCTACCGTCACATACACTGGCGACGACCGTTCTGCCTTGTGGAGGAACGCAGCTATAGATTGAAATTCGTGATTCATCGGGATTCGGAACGCTCATGATGTTACTTTTCGACAGCTACTCTAGAAAATTCCTTTCACCAATTACCTTTCAACTGTGTTATCAAAGCAGAGAAAGTAGGGAGAAATAAAAGGGGAACAAGGGAACGAATGAGGCTGCTAAGGAGAAAAGCAATAATAGGAGGTTAATACGAAAGTGGAGTTGAATGCATTTCTGAACAGCAGAGGTAAGACTTGTTTCAATCTTCTCACATAACTCCTACATAGAGTTTGGCAAAGTCGGTGGTCCTGACACGACTACCGATTAAGAGGGAAATCGGCCGTAATTGTCGAAATGGACATCGGCATCGTGTTCAGCATCCTGAATAAGGTATTTGGACGAAGTTTGGATGGGCCCGATATCTTCTTGTTAAAATAATAGCCGTCGCGCACCATTGCGCGACATCGTCCCACGGGACAGAGTGGCTGTCGCGTACCATTGCGCGACGGTGTCGTCAACGTGTTAATGCGAACTAGCAGGTTGGAGCAAGTGTCGACGCTGCTCATCGGTCAGCTCATGAGGCACCCATTTCGACATCTTCGTCAACTCGCCGATTCTCGCCAAATGTCTTGCTACCGTAATATGATCTACGCCAAGGTCCTCTGCTAGCGTACGTGTATTCGTCTCCGGATTCGCTTGGATGGCTCTCCTGAAAACCTCATCGTTAAACGACGAACTGCGCTCGCGACCCGGTTTTTCTTCGAAGTCGAAATCGCCAAAAGCGAATTTTGCGAAGCAGGGCCTCACCGTTCATTCGCAAGGACAGTCCGTCGCAAAAGCGCTGCTAAGGTTACAGGATGCTTCTGCCGCAGAATTCCCAAATTTACATTTGTAGCATAATGACTCGATAGTCGCGTCGGTTCATGATTTTACGGAGCCCTGGAGAAGGTCGGCTAGAAAAATCAGAGCGAAATCCACATATATTTTTTGAAAAAGCAGGAGAATACCTATCAAAGCTATGTGTGGCTTTCCCTAAGACGGAATGATTTAGGATAAAAAATTTGAAAATGCACTAGGTTAACCAACGTTTTTGAAGCCTACACGCTTTGGAAGTGGTGTCCCAGATGTATTAGGTTGGGTGAAAAGTTTCGCCACTTTGTATCAGGTTGATAGAAAAGTCTTGCAACACTAGCACGACAATATTACAGTACAATACGATATAATACAATATACAAAAACTCAGTCCACGATATATTCCCCATTCAAGTCTGAGATCCTGCCCCATCTTTCAGGCAGCCCTTCACTTCCTTCCGCCATAATTCCGAGGGCTGTGAGGAAGAGGAAAAGAATTCAGAAACCTCCATTTCCAGCTGACGTCGATCATTGAACTCTCTACCTTGAAGATTCTGCTTCAGAACTCTGAACAGGTGGTAGTCAGAAGGAGCGAGGTCTGGAGAGTACGGTGGATGGGGCAGAACTTCCCAGACCAACTCTTGGATTTTCTTGCGACTCACTTTTGCGACATGAGGACGCGCGTTGTCGTGCAGCAGGTGGACATTTTCCCGTTCTGGACGTTTTGGCGCATGGCTTCGGCCAAGCTCTGGAGCTGGATAGCGTTGACAGATGCTGTGACTGTGGTCTCACTACGCAGCAACTCCCAGTAAAGCATGCTTTCTGAGTCCCTCCAGCAACACAGAAGAACATTCTTTTCGCGATGCCCACGTTTCGCTTGTCTTGGAGCCGGTTTTCCGCGTGGGAGCCATTGGCTCTTGCGGGTGTGGTTAACATAAGGAACCCAGCTTTCGTCACCAGTAACAATGTCCTTCAGAAGGTTCTTTCTGTGCGGGCGAAGAAGCAGCGACTCAGCAACACTGATTCGGCATGCCTTGTCACAGTGCCGCAGCTCATGTGGTACCCAAGGATCTCCAGCTGCCTCACGACGGTACTTTGCGTACATCCAAGTGTTGCCGCCAATTCGCGAATGGTTGAATCTGGCTTCATCTTGAAGGCTTCGCGCAAGTTGACTTCTTCCACAACAGAGGGCCTTCCGGGACGAGGTCGACCTTCGAGAGAGATATCTCCAGCCTTGAAGTGCTGATACCAACGGGCCACTGTGGAATAGTGAATGACTTCCTCCTTGGATGCAGCGCAGATGTTGGAGGCTGCAGTCCTTGCGGATTGGCCTCTCAGAAATTCGTAGTAGACGACAGGCCATAGGATGCTGCTGCTTATCGTTGACATTGTTGCTACGAGGCCTTATATAGTATGCTTGAGGATACTTCGAGAATGTACTGTGACGTCATCACAGAAGATCAATACAGCAGTCTATACAGCACGTTTGGATGGTCGGCATTTTGAATGGGCTTTGGGTTTCTTGATTTGTCCTCATTCGTTTAGAACACAATTAGGAGTGATGAATGGAAATCTGGTAAATTCGCACATTAGACGAGAAGCCCATAGACACAAAGAAAATTCCTTGCTAAAGCCAGACCTGCACCTTCAGAGATATGCTTTTCTGTAGAACTTCAAAAAATAAATAAATAGAGACTGGCAAAATAAAAGTAGTAGTGGAGAATCTGCTGAAAGGGCTTACCCAACTCCGGAGGATCGAGCGACAGTGGAAATTCTCGCGACGATCGGCTTTCGCGTCCATACTTCATACCAGAAATCTTCATTCGATAACTAGAAAAGCTGATTTATCAGGAGCACCCCTCTTCGAACTGCTGTTTGATTGGCGGGGGGCAATAACTGTGCGATATCTTCAAGTCGGCCAGAATTTTCGAATTCGAAGTCATTTCATGGAGGAGCTGCGTTGACAGATTGCAAGTCAACCTCCTTCTTCCCTCTGACATAAATTTGTACTCAACGGTCACACGACAGGCAGAGTTTGCCTTTTGAGCTTCAGCAAAAGTCGAAGATTTTTCTAGGCAACTTCCGGCCTAATAACCTGCCCAACCACTGACTTCGCCCTTGAAACACGATTGGTATTGCTCACCTGTTGAGAAGCTTATTCACCGGTCACCAAATTATCCACCTCAAACTTCGGCGGACGCCGTCTAAGAGCTTATCGCGTTGGGATCAGTCTTCTTTCAAACGCTACCCCTTTTTCAGACGCTTTCCCTTGGATTTTACGGTCAAGCAGACTTGCCTTCACACCCGTTAGCTCCTCAATATAAAATACAGGGTGTCTCAAAAAATGTACTCTGTTTGAAAGGTGATAACACTGCTCACAGTAAAGGTGCTGAAAAAGTTAGAGGCTCATATGAAAGCCTAAGAAAACAGAAATTTTCTGACATATGAGCGGTATCGAATGCGCCATGCACTCGCCTGAAATTTTGCATTTTACACTCAACTGGTTGTTTTCGCTTGAATATACTTGTTATAATTTCTTCACAACATGGCCATATCGATTGATATGTGCTTCTTTTAACCGCTTACGAAAAATGAGAAGTATCCTAAAAAAGCAGGTACTGTTTGAAAGGCTGTAATATTGCTGCTGGTTAAGCATTTGAAGATGTTTGAGACCCATATGAAAGCACAGGATAAGGAGACGTCGGTGGCGTGCAAATAGTTAAGACTGCGCCATGCTCCTGCCTGAAACCTTGCATTTCAGACTCGATTGATGCTGCGTTGGCTAAATGCCTGTTACACCCTTGTTACTAATTGGCCAGATTAACCTATGCTACGCTTTTTTCAACGTTTAGAACTTGAAAATCACAGAAAGACGCGTGACACTCGAGTTCATTGATTGCACAATTTAAACACAGGAGCCCCTTTTTCCAAGACGGATCACGTGGAATGATGGAACAATATTCAAGCTGAATGGTCCGGTTGATCGGCATACTTACAGCAACTGGGCAAAGGGAAAACGCTAAATAAAGCACAGCACAGGTTAATGTGCCCAAGTAGAAACAAGATTGCAACAAGCATTCATCCCATGCACAATCAATCGAGTCTGAAATGCAAGGTTTCTGGTGGGCGCACGGCGCAATCTTGACTATTTACACACCACAGACATCTCGCTGCTTTCATATGAGTTTAAAACATTTCGGAAGGGTAATTTCTCAAGTGACATCAACTTTTCCAGGCTCTGAAGAAGGCGACGACGCCGAAGCGTAAGCCTAAATAAAGACTTGTATACCAATCTTGGCTACGCTACACAACCTACTTGTCTGCTTCAAACAGTACCTACCTTTTTTTAGTATACCCTGCATTTTTCGCAAGCCGTAGTGTGCTATTAAGTTTTAAATCTTAAGAGAAGCACAAGTCAATCGATACGACTATTTTTTGGAGAAATTATATAACAAGTCTTCGAGCGAGACACAATCAATCGAGTGTGAAACGCAAAACTTCATACGAGTGCATGGCGCAATCCACAGCGCTCATACGTCGGAAAATTTCTATTTTCTCAGGCTTTCATATGAACCCTAACTTCTCCAGTATCTTTACTGTGTGTAAAGTGACCACCTTTCAAACAGTATTTACATTTTTTGACACACCCTGCATATGAACACGACACCGAATCCGCCTTTTTCCACTTGGTGTACGGAATTTTAATAGCTCCAAGATGGAGGACGTCACTCTGCGCAACATGTTAGAGGCACGTCAGGCCTTTTATGATGCACCAAAACAGTTTCGCGGAAGTGGCTCACTTTGCTGGATATATCGAGTCGATGTAGATTTGGTGAATCCGCGAAGCATCTCACCTGACGTTTTTGTCCAATGGAAAATGCTCAATGACAATAGTCTCCTGTGTTTCCGTCACATTCACAGCTTCATATTTCCAGTACTGGTCACTGAACTCTGGCCGGATGTATACGACGTAGTTCTGAAAAGCAGGCGATTAGACCAAGCCCTGTTATTGTGGAATTGATGAACACGACTTGGTACGCATGCTTTGCTGGCATGTGCACGACGAGAGAGGTGTTCCTCAGGTAGGCTGTCACGTTTTCTGGAGCCGCAAGCACCTCGCCGTTCCCGGACATCGTATCGAACCACACAGTCTGAAAGTGTGAGCGTTACTTTTAACCTCCAGGTATCAAAGGCATGGCGAGGGTGGGCGAAATACTCGTTTGGAAACACCTACGATTGGAAGGACGTCCGCTTTGGCATATGCCCATATAACTTTTATGCTTAACAGAAAACAGACAACTTGCTCTCTACAGAAGTGTGAATTTTCCTAGAATTATCCACATGTGCGACGCACTGCGACATCATTTTCTGAGGCATATCTGCTACAAGTTTTCGAGCTTATAACATCAATTGTAACTAAAAGTAATTGGCATTCGTTCCTAAATGCCGAAGTCTCCATTGCGAAAGGAGAACCTATAGAACAGGGTGGTATCGCAAGCCTTCCAGCAGGAACATTCTAGTTCATTACTGTTCCTCACACCTCCTTCAGGCTAAGCGGTTGTCCGTAATATGTTTCGGACAGCAAAAGCGGTCTGCACAGGTGCTATAGGAAGACAACCCTCCGTCAATAAGGCGGATAGCTATATCTAGTGAGTATCCCCTCCAGGTCCTCTCACCAGTGGGCAAAGCGCTAACATCACCCGTTCAGGGGTCTCCAGAGACTCTAGGGATAACATAATAGCATTCTGTGTGCCGTTCATCTCCGATGAGGTTAGCAAAGCCGTAAGGCTTTTCCTGAGGAGATGTGGCTTAGACAAGCTGGTCTCGCTGGCAGAAATATCACCTGACACTCTGAAGAAGCAGCTTGTCAGGAACCGCATATACGTCCAAGAGTGCTCGAAAACTGAACGGGTTAAGGGTACTGCCTCAGCCGCCATATTTTCCAGACCTTTCACCAACCGACTACCAGCTTTTCAAGCACTTTCAGAACTTTCTCGCTGGTAAAACCTTCACCATTCAGGTTCAAGCCAAAACATTTGTCGAATCTCAACCACCTAATTTTTTCGATGATGGAATAATTCGACTGGTGACCCTTTGGCAAAAGCGTGCTGATTCGCACGGTACTTATTTCGACTAGATCTGATAAGATTTGAGAAAGTTATGGTGGTTCAAAGTGAAGTACTCAAAACGCTGAGAACTTTCTGGACAACCTAATAATTAATGGCTTTGTAACAGCAACATGCCGCATCTGCCCCAATGACTTTAAGGGAATAAATGCATCAAAGTTTTAAGTCTTGCAGTCCCTGAATAAGGATAAAGGGCGGCTTTACTCAATCCCTTTTTGGGATGCACCACGCACTCTGCCTTTACGGGATGTCGTGGAGGTGGTATGAATGGTGAATTGCTGTCAGACTTGTCTGGGAAGAACAAAGCGCTGACTGGTTCATCTGCTGACCACCGAAAGTTATTGTATGGCCAAATACCCCTTCAAATCGCCTCCACGACATCCCGTAGAAGTAGAATGCGTGGCGCATCCCAAGAGGAGTTGAGTAACGCCGTCCTCTATCCTTTATCAATTAGAATTGCTTGGAAAGAAAGAGGGCAAATGTTGGTAGTCGCATTCCACTAGCTTTCCTTGCACATGACAAATGAACTTTTGTTTACAGAAGACCTAGTTGTAGAAGAGACCTCGAAGCTAGGTTGGATGAGTTCGAGATTTCATCTCTATCTAAAATAGGAGTATTAGCCATCTGGCATTGTTCTATAGCGTGTGGATGGAAGGGCTGAAGAGTTTTTATACCGAAAAAGGAGCGCATCCAAACGGTCCACTTCAAACAGTGCAGCTACCCCGACTACGAAATCTCGCCTGAAGGCTCGATTAGTCAGCATTGCAGGACCCGTGCACTAAAAATTTGATGCCATTTTGAAATCAAACTTCGCAGATCAATTCTAACTACCAAAATTATCTGCTACAAATACGGCGATTCAAAGCATGCTAACAATTCTCAACATGATCGCATTCAGCCTCCACATAGTCCTTCAGACGTTCGACAAAGGCATCGCATGTGGCACGCAGGTACGGTTCATTAAATTTGTCCCAGGATTTCAAAAGCGCTTCTTTACGAGAGCCCAAGTTTGGGTGCCTGGTAGAGCAGCCTTTTTTCTCTAAGACCGCCTTCACAGAATAATTCATCAGGTTAAGGTCCGGGGAACTGGAGTGCCATTCGTCGTGTGTGATGAAGTCAGACAGCTGCTCGTCGCACCAGTTCTGGACTACCTTCGCTTTGTGTGCTGGAGCAGAATTTTGTTGAAAGCACCAGTAGGCTTCTCCGAAGTGGGAATCGGCCCACGCTTGAGAACTTTTTCAAGGATATCTTTGTAAACCGCTGCGTTGACTTTCACGCCAGCTTCGACGAAAACTATTGGAGTTTTCCCTGAAGATGTGACTCCTTCCCAAACCATAACGGATTGAGACTTTTTCGCACTTTCTTGAAGTCGTCTTTTGGCGGTAGCATCTGCAAGCAAGTCCTCAGTAACGCTCTCATTTTGGGAGTTGAAGACTGGATTCAACGTGAAAATCTTTTCATCGCTAAACTTCGGTCCACCGTGAATCGTTGCAACGACCTTTGGCGTCTTTCCAGTTTCCTCTTCTTCATAGTGTCCGTCAGGAGTTGGCATTCCTGCAGACGGTAAGGGAACTTCTTAAGCTTTCCCCTGACTCCTCCTTATTGACCTTTCGCTTATTCCTACGTCCTTTGCCATCTGGCGCATCGACCTCCTGGCGAACCTTCGGATTTTTCTCTCACGAGTTTCACGCGCCCTCTTCCTTTTCTATTCTCTTCGGTCTTCAACTCCTTGTAGCGTTTTACTGTATCCTGAACCGTTCTTCGGGGCACGGAAAGGATCTTCGCAATATCTCTCGTTTGCTTGCCGGCCTTATGAAGCTCGATAATGGCACTTCGTAGGCTGGAACGCCTAACCGTTTTGTACTCAAGTACGTACAAGTTCCACAATGTTCAGTTAACATACATTAGGCGCGTGATAAAGGATAAAGGTTAAAGTACGCGTTACTCAATCCCTTTTGGGATGCGTCACGCATTCTACTTCTATGGGATGTCGTGGAGGCGATTTGAATGAGCATTTGGCCATACAATGACTTGCGGTGGCCAGCCGATGAACAGGTCAGCGCTTTATCCTTCCCAGACAAGTCTGGTACCAATTCACCGCGAGATTGCAGAAGGTCTAGGAATCAGTAAAACTGCTGTTACAGACTGTTTGAAACGCCTCGGAAAGATAAAAAGCTCGAAAATTGGGTGCCCCACGATTTAAGTGATCGTTAGAATGGTAGGGTTGGTTAGCCTAGGCGGGAAATCCGAACCAAAAACTTGGTATCGGGTGCAGGCGAGAGTCGGCGCCTCCTCCGACTGCGCTACATGCGCCCAAGCAAGTGAAGCGGGAAATTTTCGGGGAAAAAAGCGGAAAAATTTAAAATGTTTAGGTGCACGAGTAATTTTGCCGCACTCTGTATAATAGAAACTCGTGTTTCCCGTTCCGCATACCTCTGATGTCGGCCCTTCATGCCGCTCGTTAGTGGCCGAAATCTTAAGCCTGTAGTGCGCATCCGCCTGCAGTCCAATGGACTGGTCGATGGTGAACCGCGTGCGATTTGCGTTCACCTGCACGTACTCCCACGGCCTCTCCTCGTCCTCGTCCTCCTTCTTGAAGTAGATCGTGTAGCCCTGAAACGAGTGGCATCGGTTGGCGTTGGTCGACAACTGTGCTCAGCTCTTGCCTGCCTTGATCTCCCCGTTCGGCGACGTCGGCGGCAGCCAGGACACTGTCACCTTCAGATCCTTGGACTGTAGGGAAGTTAGAGAAGGCGCGTCTCTGGGACCTGAAAGCTCCAAGCGTTGCTTCAGTCATTTACATGCTCTCTGAGGACGCGATGTGACCAATCGCAGTGCACATAGAGGTTTTCTACGGAAGAAAAAAAGAACAAATCCAGCTGACTAACCTCCATGCGGTGTAAGGAATGTGATCGGAGAGGACTTGGCCCCTTCTCCCCATTCGTTCTCGGCAGAGACCTGCAGTGTTACGTTGACGTTGTAGGGAACTTGCGGAATCCTTACAGGTGGCCCCGATACTCGATCGACGAAATTCGACAGGTAGAGGATGTAAGTCTGAACACTGCAGAGTTTCAGTAGCAAATCTATAAACAGCCATCTTCATCCCAGCTAAATACGATTCTGTCGAGTTCCTAGGAATTTGTCGACATTGGCACAGTGAAGGGATAACAATTGAACGACTAATAAACACTAGACACTTGAGTATTGTTCAAATTTGAAATGCCTAAAAATAAGGTCCTACCACATTTCCATTTGGGTACTGCACTCGATCCCAGTCTATGATCAGACTATCGTTGTCATCGAACATCCACGACACGTTGGATGGCACATCTCCCGGTTCTAAATTTATTCGAAAAATGCTTACTTTTTACAACCACTGGAAACCAATAAAATGCGATCTTCTTGTAATTTTGAATTTTCTAGAGACATTCTTTTCTAATGGAACATGATTTTATTTTCTGATATTCTGACCAAATTTTGGCCGTCCTCCCAGAAAACAGAAAACAGAAAAAAATTGCCCAAAATGGGCAGAAAATCAGAAAACAGAAGACAGAAATTCTGCTCATCCCTGGTTGCGACATTATTTTTGAACTAAACTTATATGGATACAAATAAGAAAAACAATAGCAGCACAATGAAACTAAGACTATCCTACTATATATAAAGGAGCAAGCGTGTGTGTGTGTGTGTCACACTGTCCGTCCGTCCGACTTTGAGTTGGGGCGCGGCAGCCGAACACGTCGGCGACCGTGCATGGCGAGCCGCAGACGTGCCGAACACGTCGGCGACCGCGCATGGCGAGCCGCAGACGTGCCGAACACGTCGGCGACCGCGCATGGCGAGCCGTAGACGTGCCGAACACGTCGGCGACCGCGCATGGCGAGCCGTAGACGTGCCGAGCAGGTCGGCGACCGTGCATGGCGAGCCGTAGACGTGCCGAGCAGGTCGGCGGCACGAAACTTCAGCCCTGGGGGTAATCGAGGTCGCTGAACTCGAATTTGAAGTCGACCAATCGATATCGATCGATATTATCGATTTTTTGAGGATGTCGTTCGGGCGGCACGAAACTTCAGCCCTGGGGGTAATCGAGGTCGCTGAACACGAATCTGAAGTCGACCAATCGATATCGATCGATATTATCGATTTTCTGAGGATGGCGCTCAAGTGGCGCGAAACTTTGGCCCTGGGGGTAATCGAGGTCGCTGAACACGAATCTGAAGTCGACCAATCGATATCGATCGATATTATCGATTTTTTGAGGATGTCGTTCGGGCGGCAGGAAACTTCAGCCCTGGGGGTAATCGAGGTCGCTGAACACGAATCTGAAGTCGACCAATCGATATCGATCGATATTATCGATTTTTTGAGGATTTTGTTCAGGCGGCGCGAAACTTTGGCCCTGGGGGTAATCGAGGTCGCTGAACACGAATCTGAAGTCGACCAATCGATATCGATCGATATTATCGATTTTTTGAGGATGTCGTTCGGGCGGCAGGAAACTTAAGCCCTGGGGGTAATCGAGGTCGCTGAACACGAATCTGAAGTCGACCAATCGATATCGATCGATATTATCGATTTTTTGAGGATTTTGTTCAGGCGGCACGAAACTTCAGCCCTGGGGGTAATCGAGGTCGCTGAACACGAATCTGAAGTCGACCAATCGATATCGATCGATATTATCGATTTTTTGAGGATGGCGCTCAAGTGGCGCGAAACTTTGGCCCTGGGGGTAATCGAGGTCGCTGAACTCGAATTTGAAGTCGACCAATCGATATCGATCGATATTATCGATTTTTTGAGGATGGCGCTCAAGTGGCGCGAAACTTTGGCCCTGGGGGTAATCGAGGTCGCTGAACACGAGTCTGAAGTTTGTTTTTGAGGTATGAAGGTCTAAAAGTTGGGAAAAGAAGATGGTCGGAGTGTTCTCTTCTCGGGGTTTGGGGGCGAAGCCCCCAACCAGTCGGAGGCGGCCGCTAGGCCGCTGAACGACTGGTAAAAAAACAATAACACAACAGTAAAACTGGGAATGCTATCAACACCATGCGCATCATTTCGTTCTGGTAGAGTGTGCGTCGCGAATGCGATAGCTCGTCCCCTTTAAATTCTAACTCCCACGGGCTACCGTATCCGCTCGATATCCCGATGAAGCGCTTCCGAGGTCTGGCCTGCCCGCACACGCTATTGATCGGCGCGGGCCCGGCTGCGCGCCGCCCCCGTCCAGGCTCGTTCTATACTTTCGTTGGCACGTCGAGCGCCTGCGCGGGCGCCGCTCTGGGGCGCCGCCCGTTTGAGCCCGCTTCCATCACCATCCTGGGGACCACTCGAGCGGAGCCTTGTCGCTCCTCAGCACTCACTACAGCCGGCTGCGCTCCAGGAATGATGGCGAGCCCGGATGGGGCTCGCCAAGCCACGGATAACCAATACAGCCAACACAGCCGTCACAGTCCCGTAACCTTTATCTCCTTCCATATTATCTAGTACTCACCTGCTATATTCAATTGTGGTTGTGTGATGCTGGTGTGTGGAATAAACCGTGGAATGTGCAGTGAGCAGCATACGACGAGGAAGGTGGTAAGCCACCTAACAGTACATTGTCGGTATTGGTGTATCATTGCTGTTGGTTATGCCATGTCGGGTATTATATTGTTACCGGTGGGTATTATTTAGGATGTGACTAATCACTGCAGTCGGGGTTCACTACAGCACGCCCGTAGGCACCCGCGGCTGACGTCTGGTGCGGGCGCGCCTCAATCCAGGTGCTGTCCAGTGCTAGGGGCTAAAGGTAGCCACGCGGGGACCCCTCCGCCAGGGAGGGGGCGTGGCCTAACCACGCCATGGGGTCCCCCTACATCCCCCTTGGTCTTGGGTTCCTGGTCACCTCGTAGCGGCATGGGGCGAACGGGGACCTCGCTCAACAGGGGCATAGTTCCCTCGAGGCCACCGATTCGCAACAGTGTAGCTGGATATGGGCAGGATGCCCCCGCACACAAAGTGTGGATGCTTCGACTACAGCTAGTTATTTATAGGGAATAA
The DNA here is from genome assembly GCA_947396885.1 of Heligmosomoides polygyrus polygyrus. Lineage (NCBI taxonomy): Eukaryota > Metazoa > Nematoda > Chromadorea > Rhabditida > Heligmosomidae > Heligmosomoides > Heligmosomoides polygyrus. The sequence continues at coordinate 103,192,099 of OX377203.1, forward strand.
AGCACAAGGGATGGCGTTTATCAAACCCCTTGGGATGGGTCGCGCAATTTCTTGTCGTGAAAATATTTTAAGACATTTTGAGCGCGTATTTGTCCTGTACAATGACTTGTGGTGGCGAAGCGATGGAAAAGTCAGGGTTTCATGGTTCCCAGACAAGTCTGGTCAATTCGGCGTCCCCCGGAGATGAAAGGCTATATTGTCCTTGGTGAGAAATTCGAACGAGCAACTTGGTATCGTGTGCACGCAACCGCCGAGGTTTCATCCGACTGCCCTACCGCATTACATCTACCTATACGCAGTCAAAGCTCTTTGGTGTCATTCAATGCGAATTTTTAGAACATTCAGCATCTAGCGAACATACTTCGTATGATGAGAGTTCGGTTAGTGCTGACAGTCTCGTGCTTGTTCCTCGCTCGACAGCCGATCGTCTGGTTGGTGACGGCGCTGCTCTCGAACAGTCCGCTCACATGATGGGTGCTCTCAGTGATCAGCACGTCCGTGGCCTCGATTTCGCTGCCGTTGTCCCAGTAGTGAAAGATGCTGGGGATCGGCTGGCCCTGTAATGCTAGGTACCTCATAAAAGCGGTCGGAGATCACCAAATCAAGGAGGCATGCCTGTGCGCTGCAGCGGAAGGTAACCGTCTGATTGGGTTCAGCCTCGAAATCGGGGGCATCGACAGAGACCAATGTGAGAACGATTGGTTCATCTGCAATGTGCCAAAGTAGTCGATACTTCTGCACGTATTCGTCATGAAGGAACCTACAGCGCCGATCACTGTAGCACTCAATCGGGTCGGAAATGATTCCTGGGCCGTCAGCGGTGGCCGCCTGAACTCGAATGAGGTAGCGTGTCTCTGGCGATGTCGCCTCCACCTCCAGCTCATTCTCCTCCGTTTCGAGCTTTTCCCACTCGGATAAATCGGCTGCGTCACGAAGTGCGTAATAGACAATGTACTTCTGAAATAGGCATTAATACACACAACGAGACTGCTCTGTGAAAGACATTAGGATTTATCCTAATCGGGAGGGGGAGGGGCTCATAACTAAAAAGTATGTAATAAATGCACTTGAGACTTACCGAGCCTCCTACAGAGCAAGATATGACCTAATCTAGAAAAATCGCGAAAAAATTATATTTTTTGTCGCCGCGGTTGTAAGCAGGTAAAGTTATGTGCCCTCCTTCCCATGTTAGATCCTGGTTATAACATGTTAGGTAGCGGTCAGCACGCGGCATGCGTCGATCCTTGCCCGCCGAGACGGTTGTAAAATTGCGGCGATTTAATTTTTTTGTTTGTCCTCTCGTTTTTCCCGTTCTTTTAGGTCTTACCTTGTTCGGTAAGAGCCGCTCGGTAAGTCTCAATTCATTTTGCTACATACTTTATAGTTATGTGCCCCCCACCGACTAGGATAGATCCAGATATTCTGTCAGCGATGGACAGGGAAAGCGGAGGAGATGATGTTACCGTAATGATTCCATTAGGGATCGACGGCTCCTGCCATGAAATGTTCAGCTGATTGCGCCATCCCACAGCTCTCACGTCCTGAGGAGCGCTGCCAGGTCCAAGAACTCGAATTTCGATCGCAGCGGTAACATTGCCATCATCAGTGGGCGTCAAACAGACGGCTCGTCCAGACTCTCGAACGCTGCTTCGGGTGAGGATCGACCTGTGAAAGTCGCTGTCCTAGCGATTCTAGGGCCCATCTGCATCAGGATCTCATCTAAATTCCGACCACCAATCTCTTCGAGCACAGAACCAGGGCAGAAAACGCCGGCCAATTATGTAGACGTCAAAATCCCTCAAATCTCAACCACTCAGTTGAAACGCAAAAATAACTGAACGCGGGAGAACCGAACCCCCAACCTCGATCGCATGAAGCAACGCCACTACCCACTGCCCCACGATCCGGTCGCCGGAACTGCCATCGCGGCGTACAAGACACATCGCAACACGTGAGTGAGTGGAGCGCTTTGGATTAGCGTGCTCTAATCGAACACAGATTTGAATTGCGCGCGTTGCGGTCACACGCGTGCGGATTGGTGGTCGGAATTTAGACGACATCCTGCATCAGTTAGAAAAGAACTATGAACCCGCTCTTGCAATGCGAATGTCACCTACAGAGTTGTTCGTTCCGACCGCTCCTGATGCACCGTCCAGCCTTCCCACTCCGATCGAACTTGAACGTCATTCCAGTACCAACGGAGTTCAGGTGCAGGGCTGCCTTCGCCGCGACAAATCACCCGAAGAGTCTCGAACAGATTCGGCTCTCTCTCCATCACAGAGCTGCCCTCGATTTCCACGCGGGTCTTGAGCCCTAAACTGTACTCACGAATAATTTGTAGAGGTGAGTTGTTTACCGAGAGATCCTCACAGCGATTTTGGTTCATTCGAAGACAAATTTGAATTGGAAGGAGCAACTGGGATAGGGTGCGAACTGAAGATGCCCAAGCAACAATCAGCTCATGTTCAGCTGGGACTAGGGGAACGGCGCCGAGATTGATGCAGACAAATCCTCTGGCTCTAGGGTTAGGATCTTCCAAAAGGCGACTCCAAAGTGGTCCTACAGAAGGTGGAAGACGCCATCAAGGATAATCTCATCGATGACGGCGAAAAGAGAAGCAAAGCCTTGACAGAAGGATGGGAGGTCACGACTGCTACATTGTGTCGGGCGCGTGTAGCGCAGTCGGAGGAGGCGCCGACGGTCGCGTGCACCCGATACCAGGTTCCTGGTTCCGATTTTCCGCCCAGGCCAATCAAGCCTTCCATCCCTCCGGGGTCGGTGAATTGGCACCAGACTTGTCTGGGAAGGATAAAGCGCTGACTTGTTCATCGGCTGGCCACCGCAAGTCATTGTATGGCCAAATACGCATTCAAATCGTCTCCACCACAGCCCGTTGGAGTAGAATGCGTGGCGCATCCCAAAAGAGACTGAGTAACGCTGCCCTTTATCCTTTATCCTTTATCCATATTAATAAAAGGATAAAGGACGGCGTTACTCTATCCCTTTTGGGATGCGCCACGCATTCTACTTCTACGGGATGTCCTGGAGGCGAATTGAATGCGAATTTGGCCATACAATGGCTTGCGGTGGCCAGCCGATGAACAAATCAGCGCTTTTTCCCCGACAAGTCCGGTACCAATTCATCAACCCCAGAGGGATAGAAGGCTTGGTTGGCCTGGGAGGGAAATCCGAACCAGGAATCTGATATCGGGTACGCGCGACAGCTGGTACCTCCTCCAACTACGCTACACGCGCCCAATATTTTCGCATTAATATTTAAATATTTTCTTTAAATGTGAGCACAGGGTGTCTCAAAAGATTGTATACACTGTTTGAAAGGTGATAACTGTGCACACAGTAAAGGTACTGAAGAAGTTATGGGCTTAAGAAAGTAGAAGTTTGCAGACATATGAGCGACATGAAACGCGCCATGCACTCGTCTGCAATTTCGCGTTTTACACTTGATTGATTATGTTTTGCTTGAATACTTGTTATAATTTCTCTTGAAAGTGCCATTTCGATTGATTTGTGCTTATTTTAAGGTTTGAAACTTGAAAACACACTACGGCTTGTGCAGGTACTATTTGAAAGCTTCTAACAATGTTACTAGCGAAGCTTTTGAAGATATTAGAGTCTCATATGAAAGCACAGGATGACGAGATTTCGGAGGCGTGCAAATAATCAAGATTGTGCCATGCCCTTGCCTGAAACCTTGCATTACTGACTCGAGTGATTGTGCATGGGTTGATTGCTTGTTACAATCTTGTTACTACTTGGCCAGATTAACCTATGCTATGCTTCTTTTAACGCATAGAACTTAAAAATCACGTGAAAGAAGTAGGATGTGTTTCGTATTGCAAGGAGGAACTCATTTACGCCGTAGTCTTTCCTTTATTCCACTAAAAGCTATCAGATCGGTGCAATAGAAAGCGAGTCCACCCTGAAAAGGGAGGGGCTGCGTCCACCGTTTTCTCCACAACACCCGAGGATTTTATCCAAAAAAAAACCTATAAAAGAAAACGCTGAGCGCGGATAAATACACAATATGTACAACTGCAGAAAATCAAAAAATCGAAGCCTGTTCTGGAAGGGGCGAAGCCGCTAGGTTTGGAAGAAATACGGCGTGAACCCGCTACTCAGATTTCTAACCAGAGATGTACCACAAAAGATTAAATGCCAACCCAACGTTTGCGAGCGGTTTGTTTACTCACTCCCGTCACCAGTGCGAAACCAGCGAGGTTTCGATGCCTGCACGAATCGAGTAGGGTTGTCCAGAGCTGCAGTGATCTTCACCCAGTACATACTGCTGCGAGCCAGCTGCGAGCCATCAATCGCGATAGTGACCTGAATGGTTCTAGTAAACCAAAACGATAATAGGAGATGCTTACTAACCAGAAGGGTTTCAACCTCCCATCCAATTTCAAGTTGGGACCAGGATCATTAGAAAGAGCTCGGAATGCTTATTACGAATATGGGTGTCAAAATTGCAAAATGAAATTTCTGAGCGAGTTATGGCCTGCCGAAATTGGGTGGCCTCACCACATGCTGGCTGTGCAATACAGCTGGCGCGAGAGTGGTGAGTCGGTGGAGTGGCGTTCTACCCCGCCCTTTAAACAAAGGCGTGACAAATGTCTGCGTCTCCATTATCTCGTAAGGCAGCCACTTGACTCTCGAGCAAGCCCAGGGGGTTCGGCGGTGTGCGGGCCAGGTGGACGAGGGGGTAGAACGCTCGTGCCCCGTGGTGAGTCATAGGGGCTCCGTAAGGTTTCGCTTATACTTCCGACGCCGAACTACGCAATGGCATGCATAGTGGCCAAATTAATCGATCGCGTCGCTCGATCAATGTTGCCATCATACGTGGCGTCGCGTCGCTCGGCGTCGAAGTATAAACGGGCCCTAAGAAGAGCCCACCACCCGGTGGCGCAAGGGTAGTTCCCCTTCTCGTCATGTGCGAGGTCGGTGATTCGGTTCCCAGTGCTGCTCGCTTTCTTGCAAACCATAATTTATCTTCGAAATGACATTTTATCTTGAAGTATGACACGTGTCTGATTAAATAGCCGGGAAAACTACCATACACGTTTGTAAAAATGAAGGCAAACAACTGCTATGATGTCATTTTTATTTACTGTTTTACATAAATAGCGTCCAAATCTTATATTGAACAACTGAAGGTGTTTCTAGCAACATAGGCATCCGTGGAACAAACAAAAAAGGTGTGAAGCAAGGCGGGCCCTCCTTACGGCCCCAATGATTCACCACTCTCGAGCCAGCTGTGTCACTGCGCCAGCCTGTGGTGAGGCTCCCCGATTTCGGCAGGCCATAACTCACTCAGGAGCTTCACCTTGCAATTCTGACACCAGTATTCGTGATCAGCATTCCGAGCTCTTTCTAGAGAGCCTGGTCTCAACTTGAAGTTCCATGGGAGGTTGAAACCCTTCGCGTCCTCCATTTATGTCTCAAAATCTGAACGTTCTCCAAAGTCTTACCTCCGATGTTACATCATCGATGCTCATAGTACTTGCGTTCACTGGGAACCACCGAGCCATCAGCACATCGTCTGATCGGGCGAGTTCAATCTTGTAACGCTGGAATTTGGATAGTAGCTAAGCGTGCAAGGTTTCTATTCTATTTTGTAATAATTATCACAGAAATGAATACACTTTTCGTGACGAACAAACTTTAGAAGGTCCATGGGTATCTGAATAGGTAAGTGGTCCGTATAAAAGATTGTTAAGGAAGAGAAACCGAGGACGACGTATGTAGAGAAGAACATAACAAACAGGGACTGGTTTACCTGGACGGCATTGGAGTGATCATCGGGGTCTCTGACGGCGACGAAGGAGATTGTAACCGAATTGTCCTCAGCCACCTTCGTCCGAATATCCGTTGGAATCGGAAGCTCTGTAGGGAGAAGAATAAGCTACCCGAACTGAAGCTCTTTCCAATTTTTTTAATTTCCAAAGCGACCTGGCCAACAACCTGAATACGCTGTCTCGAACTCTTTCGTTTCGCTGACCGGACCTTCGGCGACGTCATTTTTGGCGCTCACCCTCACACGATAGAAGGTCTTCGGCTTGAGGCCGACTTGATGGTCGAACTTGTATCTGTAATGATACCAGCTCAGCTGCGGGAAGATTGTGATCCTGGGTTCGGATGGGGTCAAAGACTTACGTAACTTTAACAGAGAATTCAGAGCGCAAAACTAAGATAACGCGGCTTATCCTCACCATATCGCTTCATAAGCCGCGCTACCAGGGATTCCGGGTATTCCCTGTTAAATTGCTTTAGTCGTTGATGAATCCGGCCTCTAGTTTCACCATTAGGATGTTCCAAGACGTATTGGGCCTGCGCCATGACTAGCAGAAGTCACATCTTAAGTGATAGATCACTCTAGCATATGTTCTATACCGATAGCTATGGAAGCTCTCACAACGAGGACAGACCCAGGAGGGAAGGAAGGCTTGGTTGGCCTCGCCGGAAACACGAACGAGGAACCTGATATTGGATGCACGTGACAACCGGCACCTCCTCCGACTGCGCTACATTTTTGTTCAATATTCTTACCTAAATTTATCTTTGCGCACTTATCTACTCTCTTAGTAGGCTATCGCCTAGGGTGCGTAGTACTTTAAAGAGGTCTTTAGAATACAGAACCTGCCCCAGTGTAGCTATGGCAGTTGCGTGCCTATTAAGTGGCAGCAGTCAAGGTGGAGCGACCGTTCAAGCGTTCAATGTCAAAAAATATTTGTTCCTTAAATACATTTTTTGCCTCATATACTTTTTATATACACATGCACACCATTATGAAGCTTTATTCTTTATTCTTTATTCAGGACGTGACGATGACTACATCACGTGTTGTTTAGAAAATAACATAACGGAAGGCAAAACCAGTGCTTAGTAAAAACAGTAGACTCTAATGTCCAGAACAAACATGAAGTTAAAAAAAATGCAACCTAAAAGATTAGACAGTGCAACAGAAACAACTGCAATAGATGTCTGAACTCTACCTTGCAATCTGTCTACGAGAAAGATGAGACCTAAGTTGATTTAACGTCATACTGAGTATGCGGTCCTTCATCAACATCCTGAAGCGTGCAAACACCCGGTGAGAGAAGCTCATAAAAGTGTCACGAGAGTCAAGCTGCCGCTGTGCCTTACGTTCGTCGACCTGAAGAAGGCATTCGACTCCGTCGAAACTGAAGCGTTCATCGATGCCCTGCTCACTCAGGGTGTTCCTACTCAGTACATCAGAGTCCTTCGAGAGCTGTACAGTGGATTCACGACCAAGATCTCGCCATTCTACAACGACGTCGTCATCGACGTGAAGAGAGAGGTTCGGCAAGGGGTACCATATCTCCGAAGCTCTTCAGTGCCACCCCCGAAACGGTCATGCGCGTACTAGAATGGGAAGGCATGGGAGTGAAGGTCGACGGCCGGCAGCTGACCATCTTCGCTTCGCTGACGACATCGTGCTCATAACACCGAGCATCAGCCAGGCGGAGCGAACGCTGGCCGACTTCGATCGCGATGTGAGAACGTTGGACTGCAGCTGATTCTTACGAAGACGATGTTAATAAGGAACGGACGAGTTTCTGTTGCCCCATTCTCACTCAACTGAAAGAACATCTCCGAATGCTCCAGCTATGTGTATCTGGGTTGCGAAGTCAATATGGCCGGCGACTAGCGCCAGAGCTGAGCAGAAGGAAACGATCGGCTTGGAGAGCTTTCAAGAGCGTCGAAGAAGTCGCGAAGAAGACGAAGAACGCCCAACTCCGTGCCCACCTATTCAACTCCACTGTTCTTCCTGACCTAACATACGCCTCAGAGACCTGGGCTAAACGAAAGCAGGATGAACTCGCGATCAGTGTCGCGCGGCAGAGAATGGAGTGGACGATACTCGAAGTGGGAGACGAAGCTCGGAACTTCCTCAAAGTTAGAAGATCAGAGGCGCTGTCACATAGACACCGCGAAAATTAGGTGGGCGCTTCGCAGACACCCGCTGGACGAGAGCCGTCACTGATCGGATTCAGCGGTATGCCAATAGAACACCGGGACGCCCACCAACGCGTTGGTCGGACTTCTTCGTGAAAGCCCTGAACGACCGATATGACGCTCTTCGTGTCCTTCGAGCGAGTAGGATCCATTGGAGCACTCTGGCATGCGACAGGGACGAATGGAGAACGCTGTTGGCGCCCGCTCAAGCAAGTCGATGACAACGGGGCGACAGGTGATACAGGTGATACCTTTTATTGCTGAACTTATTTCGTATTGCAATCAGCTGCTTTTTTGCACTCTGGCTGATCTTACGGGTCATAAAGCCGCAGTGCGGCCTTCTGTCCCGCATTTTTAGTGTGGTTGAATAGTTGACCTCAAGAGCAATGTTCATCCCAGCTTTCGAAAATAATGAGGTATTTAAAGATCAGCATTACTTATAAAGCAGTCAAAACCCCTAGTTTTCTACTCTAGTTGTGCGTTTATGTTCTTTCCTTGCTTTTTGTTGCGTTCTTGACACAATGATGATGGCTCTTTCTTCATGGATTGTTGAATGTGCGGCACATATGTGTGCGTGAAATAAATAAATACATTTTTCGTTAAAAATGTCTTCTTTTTTGATGAAGCTTAACCACGAAAATTTCCGTTAAATTGCATTTACGACAATTTACCCGTGATTTTTGAAATTTAACTTTTATTGTAAATGTCGACAAAGCTCGGAATGTCATTGACGATCAGCGATTAGAGACGTTATCGCATGGGCCAAGCCGTCGAAAATTAGGTGGGCCGGCCACGTGATGCGCTTCGCAGACATTCGCTGGACGGATTCCGCGGGATGTCAAGAGAACAACAGGAAGCCCACAAACGCGTTGGTCGGACTTCTTCGTGAAAGCGCTGAACGACCGATATGACGCTCTTCGTGCCCCTCGAGCGCGGAGAAACCATTGGAGCACTTTGGCACGAGACAGGGACGAATGGAGACGCTGCTGGCGCCCATTCGAGCAGCTCGGTGATGCAATTGATTGTAAATGTATTTCGGACGAGTTTTTTTTTGGCAAAGTTTTAGCAGTTGCGTTATCGAAAAAACCCTAGACGTAGTTGATTCAGTGGAAAGAGGCACTCGATGCCGATCTAATACTCGGAAAATTGTTGGCATTTTTCCAGCTAAATGACAAATTCGTTTGTTTGCGACATCACATTTCCCCACAATCCTTTCACATTTTTGGACTTTCTAGGTCTAGACATTTCTTGCATTTGACTGTTTCATATTAGTTTTCCGTACTTTTCAACCAGTCCGTTCTCTTCGCAGCTTTGTTTTGTGATAGACGATTTACAAGAAAAGGCAGAGAAAATGGCAAGAAAGCAGCTACGAAACACAACGCGTGCAAAATCCATGTGCGGGAAACAAAACAGAGGCGAGAAGAAAACACCTTCTCTCTTCCTCTCAAGTTTCTGGAAGGTTGAACGGGTTTTTCGTGCAGCTTCAGGCGACGAAAGTAAGGCAATGTCGAGCCCCGGCAGCGCGAGAGGAGGTACACCCGCCCCTGCTGTGGGGCGTGGCGTCAGGAGGTGCAGCCGCTGTTCTGCGGACCGGAAACTTTTGTTTTGCGTGTCAAAGGTTTTGTCGCATATGCGAGGCAATGTTCCGTTTTGACCGCGCAATCAACTCCTTGATCCGCCATCGACCGGCCTGGTCTTATCACCGCGGCGGTCACTTTGTCAGTTTGTCTCCTCTTCGCTTCGTGACTCCATCGCTTTCTCATGTCCGCCTCGTCCCTTGCGACCCCTCCGGCGGAATCCCCTTGTGCAGAGATAACAGTTTTCAACCAAAATAAGATCTGTTGGAACGCGGGACTGCTTCCCATTTATCAGCTACCTGGTCCATCCCACAGCTGTGGAATTCTTGTGCTTTTGAAGCCAAGAAACCTTGGAGGTGCATTTTGACATGGTCCACATTAATAAGTCGTCCTCCAACCAAGAAGTGCTGCAGCGTGCTGTAAAGGTGCTATTCATTTGGCGCACAGCCTGTGCTGTAAGGTGGGTGAGTTAGACGCTCCCAGCTAAAGTCTTCGATGTTTTGAAGCTCCCGATTCGTAACGTGTGATCTGGCGTTATCTTGGTGATAGATAATTCCGCTCCTGAAAATCTGTCTGAACCGATTCCAGCGGAGTTCAGCCTGCGCGCGGCCAGGTTGAGAAGAGTAGATTACAGCATTAATGCTGGAACCGTTCTTGAAGAGCTCCCAGAAGTTAATGCCTTCTTGACACCACCAAACGGAGGGAACATAGCGAACCGGACGCCTCAAAAAATAGAAGACGTTGACTGGGAGCGTCAAATATGGGAAGCACTTCTGCGTTCTGAGGGATCTTATTTCAATTAAAGATTGGCATTAGTTACTTGTTAATAAATACTTTTGCTGAAGATTCTTGAGAGTCCACGAAATTAGTTGCCAACCTAATATTATTTATGTTTGATCGATTGTGATCGTCCTTCGACACACTATACGACACCCCCCCCCCCGAATTGATATCAATTGTATAATTCAATGTTTTCTCCGCGCCGAGTTATTGGTTGTCTTGCTAACTGCCTTCCTCCCGACTACTCTGCCCCTATTCGTAGGAAGATCGCCGTAACAGATGCCTTACGGGGCATAATTCAAAATGCTATGTATGGGGATACTGATTGTGCTGATGAGGAGGAAACACTCCGGGTAATTTTTTTTGTTTGATGTTTGTACCATTGACGTTCTCTCGTTCGTGATGTTAGCTTAACTTGAACGAAGCGCAGGATGTAGACTGGTCGCCGGACGATGACGATGATGTGGGTAGTATTGCGCCTTCCTGTAGTAGTGAGGAGGTTGCTGTATGTGACGGATGTGAAATCACTAGCAATATGGTTGGTTGAGGATGAAGAAGACAGATTGGTACTGTTATACTTTCTCTCCAAAAGTCGAAGAGGGGTCGAAAAACAATCAAACATAAATATAGTTAATTAATTAATTAAAATAAGAATATAAATAATAAATAATAATAAATAAAAAATAATATTTTTTCCTCGATCTTTGGAGTTCTGAAGTTATCTATTTTGTAGGCAAAGAAAAGTCACCTGCTCCTCCTCAATGCCCAATCGAATTAGGTATTATGAACGCTGTAGCTTTGGGTGTTTATTTTTGTGTTTATATCGAGGTTAAAATAAAGTTATAATGTCAGTATGGTACACTACCGCGGTTAAGATACACTTTATATCGACAAAATTGATGGAGCAAGACCAGCAATTCAGGAGCAGCACCTCCGGATTCGAACCCCCGACGCTTTTCCCGCAAGCCCGCCCCCCACAGCCACTCGGCCATCCTGTCGCTCCGCCGTTGGTGGTGAGCGTCGCACCTCAATGTTCCATTTTGGTCACTGTACGGCTAGCAAGCAAATTGTGAAATCGCTGTAATTCCGCTATTGTTCCAGCCCCAAACCTTTTGCAGGTTAGATTCTAACCACAGCATGGCAGTTCCAGGCGTCAGTTCTGCTGTATCGGCCCGTATTGAAGTGAAATGGTTTTTTGCAATTTTTGACCTACCCAGATGTCCGCAGGAAATTTGGAAACCACTGCGGTGCTTCTCAGACAACGCTCTACAACCATATATAGGCCACTTTTAAAATTGCCACGGGAAGTTCATTGACCTCCCTTGTGAGTCCTGGTGTTCCCGCAATAGAACGAGATAAGGTGGGAATCGCGTTTGCGAAATACGGTGTTCAGTATGGTGAGGTTGTGCGATTCCGCATATTCAAGGATACGCTCACCATCTGCGTTACGCGACCCGTAGCTGAACCCACCATGACAGCCGTACCCGTCTTTCGTCGCGCCGACGTGCCCGTTGAGGTCACCAGCGACTGTGATGACATCTTTCGACGGTACCTCTGCTGTCTTATCATCAAGCAGGCTCCAAAACTCTTCCTTGGCTTGATCCGAGCAGGCAGTCTGCGGAACATACGCAGAGAAGAAGTGATAGAGTCGCTCCTTCGCGTCGAAACGATCTTCATCAATCGATCGTCAAAGCGCTCGACGCTTACAATCGAGTCACGAAATCGTTCGGAGACGATTATTCCGACACCACTGGTGGTCCTGGGACTTCCACATAGAACGGCCTTGAAGCCTCGTCCTATGTCCCTTGACTTGCGGCAGGACCACCTCGTCTCCTGCACCGCACAGAAATCAACTCTTCTACGCTACAGTGCTTCAACCAACTCGCACGAGCGGCCCGTCAACGTACCCACATTCAGCTTAGCCACGCGGGTCCTGCTTACGTTACGGGACTTTCGGACTAACTCAGTTGCCCCCCGATGCCGTCCTCGCATCAGGGACCCTCGCATACTTTTCACACTCGCCGGGCTTTGCGAGTGCACGTCGGCTCCCGCGGACGCCGTAGCACTATCTCGATAAACCTGAACAGTCATACACCATGTGATGTGACATGGGTCTTCGTAGGCCGGCCTGTCCCAAGGGCCTGTCGCCTGCAATCGAATGTCCGCGATCGGCTTAGCTCGCAGAGCGAACAGTTTCCAGTGGCACCACGTGGAGGAACGGACATCGCCACGTGTCCATTGCAAGTCACTGACTAGATCAAGTACGCATTCAAAGCCTCTACGACATCATGTAGAATTAGAATGCGCGGCTCATGCCGCGAAGTATGGATAACGTCGACCTCTTAAGTTCTGTTGCTATCAAAACGCTTGCGCCGGGCGGGGCTCAAACCGCGAGAGGGTGCCTGCTCCTGGTTATGGCGCGACACACAGGTCTATGTTTTTATTTCATTCCATTTCATTTATTGCACAAGTTGTGCGTCTTAAATAAATAAACAACAGCAGACAGAAACAAAAACAGTGCTGCATGTGCATGCTGCAGTCTTAGTGTTTTTCGAACCTTTGATCATAAATATTTCGGAATCGTTTATACGATTTGGGATCGTAGCAAACTCATAGCCAGTAATTGAAGAGAGAGGAAATGAATTTGGCGGCAGCAGTAAGAAAAGAAAAGAAGACAGTAAAAGAGCTTTGCGTGTTGCTGCGTTGTTGTTTCAGTGCAGTTGCCATCACCATTACACCATCAATAAGCTGAAATGACGTGAGAGAGCGAAGAGAATGCATGCAATGTTGAGAATAAGGAGATAAGACAATGAGTAGTGCTACGAGCTGAGAAATTTAATGACGGTTCGAAAAGCACTCATATAATTGACAGCAACAATACATAATACTACTCTAAAATATTTTAATGCAAGTTATCTTTATCTGCCGATGTCTTCCTGGAAATTGCGAATGTGAATGTTGCTGATTTAAAAAAGCAGGAAGCGAGATAGTAGATCAGAGCAGAATTTGCCGATGCGAAGTCCATGGGAGAAAGATCCACTGGTTCACTAAAACACAGTATGCTAAAAGCAATTCTCATTGAAATTGAGATCGCCCCGAAAGGCAAGATTCACCAACCTGCGTCTGAAAACTGAGCCCGATTGGGCTTGGAAGACTTCAATGGGTAATAGAAGGAACCATCTAGAGCATCGATAAAACACAATATTGAACAGCTTATCTCTGCCAGTGCGTTGGATTCTAGGTAAGAGATGCAAAGTCTATTCCAACTAGAACTAACGGGCCGAAAAACCCAGTACTTGCTCGCTGAGAGGTTCACCTCGCTCCTGATAATGCGAAAGCAAAAGACCAGGTCAGATATTATCCTATGGACTTGAAGTGACGGCAATTTGAAATGCTTCAGACGATTTTCATAGCTAGGGAGGAGAAGGCGATCCGTAGGATTCGAACAACGGTACCATAAAAGTCTTGTAAAGAGCTTCTGTATTTTCTCGATTTTGAGCACATAGTTTCTTGTTCTGGGGCTCCATAAAGACGAGCAATATTCCAAGTGAGGCAATACGTATGACTTGTATAAGCGAGCCAATATTGCAACATCAGAACATTTAACATTCCGAAAAATCAGGAAAAGTGCTGAGTATGATTTCCGTACAATAAAGGGGGCGGTCCGCGTAGCACTGTCACCGACGTCGTCGACAACAGCGTCGCCGAAGCATAACATAGGCCTTACGGTAGCATTTCAGTTTCTAACAGACAGAGCGCTTTCATGCACTCCGCCCTGGAAATCAGATTGTGATTAACCGATGAGGAGTTCTTCAATCGTGACATTCTACCTAAAGTAGATGTCGTTTAGGGATAATGGCTGGTCAGGGTCTGCTCAATAATCCTGCCATGTTTGCTGGTTACGATTACACTCCTGCGAGCTGCGTACGAAACTTTGTGAGTGTTTTGTTCTTTGTTCCATTTCACCAGTTGTTCTTCATTAAAGAGATCAAAAACGAATGTGTGAGATGCGAACTTTTGGTGACTTTCCAAAAATCGTTCCACGACATCAATGAATCGCACCGCTTTCAAATCGGAGTGGGGTCGTAACTGTAACCGTCGAGATACCAGCAATTTTCCAGCTGCGCCTTTCCGCCGATCATGGGTTGTCGCTGAATTTGTTCAATCAACACTTGTCGATGATGCTCCATGATGTTCTCACACCGACCCAACGACGAGTATTTCAAGAGCTGTGGAGTCGGCCGGCTGTTGAGGAGTTCTTGGAGAACGTTCTTATGATAAATGAAACCGAATAGTCACTGTCGGTTTGCGATAAGAACGGCAAAGCTTACTCAATCGGTTGGTCAGAAAGTCTCGCCCAATTCCGATTCAAACTAATCTTATTGGGGTTCCGTGTTGTTTGCAGTGGAGCTGTGATGATGACTTATTGGCAATAGCTCCCTTTCTAACATCGTCTTTCATTATCTTTGAAAGGCTGCAGAAGTTGGCAATTTATCATGGATAGTGGATGATACCGTAACAACCCGTATTATCATGGGCTGCCAACTAGAGCTCTCGCACAAATTCTTCAGGAGGTAGAGGGGAGGGATAGCGAAGGAAAGCGTCCTGCACCTCCTGGTGACTAGAATAATCGATGCTTTCGTTCGCATTAGAATGGCTTACGTAGAAGAAGGATTGCTTAAGGCTAGTTGTCCAGAACGTTTGAGACTTTTTGACCGGCCGTTTATCCGACTTAATGATAGAGAACCAGTTTCGTCACTTATGCGGAAATAATTTCATCATTATGTGTCTTATTCCCTTTCTACATTACATTCAATGCCATCATTGTATCATATTAAGATCCTTGCTTAAGAATGTTATCTCCTGAAGAAGTGAGACCGGTGTCAACTCCTGAGTGGAGCTGCATGTTTTGCCCAGAATTCAGCCTCATCGTGGTCATCAGTCTATCAACTTATCACTGCAGATGAAGAAGATAGCTATTTTCTCTGATAAGGTTTGGACTGAGCAGATTCAGAGAGTATTATTTGGTATTCAGATTACCCCGTTCTAGTGGTAAAATCTTGAGATGTTTTGCCACAGTGGCGCTGAAGGCGAGATCGAGAGGGGTGGAGCTTCTATTTGTTCGTATTGTTGTTGTAGCTGTTTGTGTTCCGCAACTTTTTCCTGGTTCAGAACGCATGTTCATGTGAGCTGTTGTTTAAGGCTTCTTTAAGTTGTTGAAGGTTTCATGACCTGATTATTTGATGGTCATTATTCCCGTTTTTTCTTGTGTCAGATTGGACCGGTCGACCTAATAAAAGCTTCGCTTAGCTTAATGTGCAGAGCTTGACAACATTGCCGTATGGACTCACAATGGACGCCAAGTTTTTTCAACTGAAGAGCGCTTGAGAAAACCTTTCCAGAACAAGATCGACAAGGTCGAGTCCATGGCCCCGTTTATACTTCATCGCAGCGAGATGCGAAGTATAAACGGGGCCTATGCCACGCATGCCAAGCCTGCGTAGCTGGAAATGTTTTTGTAGTCGATGTATGTATTTGTTATTCTCGAAGTATTGCGTAGTAAATATAAAAATCTTCACAGATCAAAATTTGAACAAGCACAACTCGCGCCTGACCAAAGAGATTTGTAATTTTTTTTTCAATTTCCAATGTTTCTTAAAATTTTATTCTGCTTTTATTTTTTTATTTATTCGTGCCAGTGCAGCCAGAAGGGGTGGGAATTAGGGCATTCTCATGGCCAACTTCTGCTGAGTTAATGCAGGAAGGTGTAAAGAAAAACTACTCTCGTGATGAGGCCGACAGCAAAAAAAAAAAATCCACCAGTTTCGACGGAAATTCAGCTCGTAAATTTAGCAGGCAGCTATGATACTACTGCCATAGGGTCGCAATCAGCTTTAGCCATGGCGGGCGGGCCTTGTGTCTCAAAGGCCTCTTTAAGCTGGTACGCACCCGAGGCCACCCTGATGGGAGGTCATGAGCGGACACCTGCTCGTCACTTTGCACTCCTTGGTAAGCACAGGGCAAACACATTACGTGTTGTCATATACTCGGCGCTCTATTCCTCGTAACAGAGATTGAAATAAAAACTTTGCGTAAGTCGACCATGAGACTGCAGCAAACAATGTCAGACAGAAGCGTTAGACGAGAAAAGAGAACGAATGAAACTGCACAGATCAGTTTAAAGATTGGACTGGTCACGCGGATGTGTGCGGAATCTGCAACAGGAAGAGAAGACGTTGGACAGATCAACTGAAGCAGCAGGTCGATGCGAAAGCGCCTGAAATACTTCGAGTACATCAACAAAGCTCGCCTCCAATAGATCCGTTATTAGGCAGCGTTCGATCTACGATCTTTCTAGAACATTCCATGGGGGCATATAAGGCCTATGTCATACCATCGCTCTTCGCTAGCGAAGGCGATGGACAACTAACATAATTGGGGAAGGGACGGTATCAGACGTTGTGGAGGGGCAGAGGCCTGTAGCAGTTGTCCGAACCACCGCTAGCGAATCCTCGCTAGCGGGGTGTCATACTTTCGAGCGACACGGCATCGCTACCGATGCGACCGCGTCGCTGAGCTGAGCAGAGCGTCGGGCAGCATCGGTAGCGATGCTAAGACGACAACGCTATTAACTGCGCGCCTATTCGCTAGCTTCACGCTAGCAAAGAGACTTCGCTCATCGCTCTGTTCGTCGCCTTCGCTCGGGGTGAGCGAAGGTATGACATAGGCCTAAGGCATCCAGTGGGGCCTGACAGTCTCAACACTTCTGCTCTATCGCCGGTGCATGGACTACGAGTGGACGACTAGCCAAGGGACAGCAATCGCTCGACACCGCACAACGACCGCGACGAGGATCCAACAAGGTCTACCGCGGAGTGGAATGCGCACCCGACAGGAGGCGGAAGCGAGGAGGCCAACACATTTTAGATTATGATACAAGTTAATAAAACGTTAGCCGGTCGATACACCATGCGGCGCCGAACCCCCGACGCAGTTGATAAGAACAGCGCGCGTACACGCCGCGCTAGCGCGTATGCGCCGGTGGGCGCACTCATTCGCATAAGTGAGGGGTTTCCGCGAGCAATGTGTTGTATGCGCATGCGAAATATGAAGGGCAGAGCCCTTCCAATCTATTCACCGCCACCGACTACAGTCATCGAGTTAGATCTAAGTTGTTGGGCAAGACGTATTTGGAATAACTTTGATTTTCTATGGATGAAAAGGTCGGGTTGCAAGCTGTTCCACGTAAGAGTTCTTCGAACGAGGAAGGAGTTTGCAAAGCTAGCAGTATTAGGTTTATCTGGTCTTATACGGAAAGGGTGTCCTCTAAGTTTACCAACACTTGGAGAAAGCTTAAAGAGGTCAGAGATGCGAAGACTAATTTCGCCTGTGGTCAACTTATACATGAGCCCGAGGTCCGCAATTTTTCGGCGAAACTCAAGCGTATCAGCATTTAGCCTACAGAGCCGCTGTTCGTAAGAGAGATCCAAAAGACCGCATCGGCGAAAGCAGCGATAAGTGAAACTCTTTTGGACCTTTTCAATCTCGCTGATCAACGCGCTTTTTTGAGGTGACCATATTGGAGAACAGTACTCTAAAAGTGGTCTTATATACAATGTGAAAAGTCAAAAAAGCATAACTGGATCCCGCATTTTAAAGGATCTGAGGATGAAGTTTGAACACTTAAGCGCTCTCACTACACTTTCGTGGATGTACTTTTCGAAATTGAGGGTTTTATCGTAAGTAATGCCAAGGTCACGCACCATATCAACGCTTCTTAACACAACTCCTACCAAAGTAAACGATACGTTGGGATGGTTGCGTCCTAGTGTAATGACAGCGGTTTTTTGAGCAGAAATATCCAATGACCAAGCCCTGGACCAATCCGAAATAGCGTTTATTGCACTTTGAAGCTTCTTACAATCGTTGACCGTAAAAATCTTGGTGTCATCAGCATAAATGCTACAGAAACATCCAGGTGGAAGTACGGACGGTAAATCGTTGATGAAAATTAGGAACAAAAGCGGGCCCAAACATGTTCCTTGAGGTAAGCCGCTTGCTGTGGAATAAAAGGGCGAAAAACTGTGATACACTACTACAGACTGAAGACGTTCGGTAAGAAAAGAGCGCAAAAAATTCAAAAGCTGTCCTTTTATGCCGTATGAAGAAAGTTTTCTAATTAGCAGTGGTATTGAAATCGAATCGAACGCTTTTGCATAATCCAAGTAGCAGACAGATACGTAGTTGCCTTGGTCTACTTCCCTTTGCCACAAAGGGATAGTTGAAACAAGAGCGGACATAGTGGATTTCTGCTCAAGAAACCCATGCTGTTCCTTCCGGAGTAGGTTGTTATCTTTGAGATAGCTTGTGATTTTTTTTTGCACAGTATGCGCTCCATGACTTTGCTTAGAGAACTCGTTAAACAAATGGGTCTGTAGTTAGCCACATCGGTTTTAGGTCCCTTTTTGAGCACAGGCCGTACATACCCAACTTTCCACAATTTTGGAACATCGCCATAGAGCAAAAATTTGTTAAATAGGAGGGTTAGAGGAAAAGACAGCCCAAGGGCTGCCTTTTCAAGAAGATGTAAGGTATATTGTCCGGTGAAGTGGAAATTCTGTTTGGTAGATTACGCAATACACCGTAGACACATTCACCCGTGATATCAATCCAGTTAAGGACATTGTCAGTCAGTGAAGGCAAGTTAGCACCCGTATCGCATGGCTGCTTGTAGACTGATTTAAAATAATCCGCAAATAGACTAGACTTAACGTCGTCATTTCGTGCGCAATTTCCGTCTGATATGAGATCTGGGATGCATTCCGTCAGCTTTAGTTTTTTCCTACAATAACTGAAGAAAAGTTTTGGACTCCCACAGCGCACAATTTTTTTCTCTTTCATTATTTGATGCCTAGCTAATGCTCGCTTGAGCTTTCGGGACAACCTAGCGTAGTGAGATCCTCTCGAGGAGGAGGGATGCAAGCGATCAACCTTTGCTTTAAGGAGAACTAAGTTTCTTGGATATTCTTCGCGGTCTTCACAATACCTCATCAGTGGTATATATTCCCTTATAAGATGATGCACTATACTGACAAAGGTTAAGTACAAATCATCAACGTTAGAAGAGGAGTTCAGTATTGCCACCCAATCTATTTTTGCAAGGGACAAGTTTATGGAAGCATAGTCACCTTTGGAAAAGTTTCTAGCTTCTCTGAAAGCTTTGTTGTTGTGCTCTACCACATCAGTAATTGTAAAGAACACCACATTATGGTCAGAAGTGCTGAAAGGCGGAAGAACACGAACCGTTCCAATTAAACTAGGTTGCGAGGTTAATAAGATATCTAAGATGTTTAGACTGTGAGTTGGCTGCTTCACTAGCTGATTCAAATTTACTGATTTAACAAAGTCGAGAAACTCTGATGAGGAGGGGGTTGGTACGTTTCCTCTATGACTCATAGTCTCCCAGTTAATGGTTGGAAAATTGAAATCGCCCACCAAGAGGATGTGCTCACTGAAGTCGTCAAAATAGCTGTGGAGGAAGTCTGTAAACTCGAGAAAAGTGCTAGATGCACATGATGGGCTTCTGTAACACAGTAAAAGAAAGACATTGCCTCTCTTGGTTTCAAATTGCAGAAGCAAGCACTGTATCTCACCGCAAAAATCTCTTTCAGCTACCAGCCTATGAGGTATCCGCTTGTGAATAAGTGCCAGAACCCCACCTCCGTTTCTATTATCTTTCCGATCACAGCGGTACAAGACGTATTTAGAGTCATAGCTGAGAACGGCATCGTGAACAGTTTCGGGTTTACACCAACTTTCCGATATGAAGACCCCACTCGGTAATTGTGCTAGAAGGAAGTTCAAGTCTGGGATTTTATTGACAATTGATCTTGCATTAAAAAGAAAAAAATCGTGAGTGTTAGATTGACATTGAGGACGATGAGTTAAAGATAGGGATGTGTTTGGCGGATTGGCATTTCCACTACCCTAGCACAAAGAAGACCGAGGTTGGGCCGACGGCTGAGAAGGTGGAAGAGGTGCTGGTACCGATTCAACAAGTGGAAGGCTGGAGTCACTACGTCGCTCTGGCAATTTGCGGGGATTGCTCAATCTGTGGATGGAGAGATCCCTAACAACATATAAAAGCTTACCTTCGTTTCTATTCATGATACCTGCTTTTTTTCGCAATGAGCGGTCATAGTCTAACTCCTTCTTGGTGTAGTCCTTCCTAGCGTACGAGTGTACGTACTCCTTAGTTAACGATTGCCTTTCGGATTTCATGTGTGCCAGCATCCTATCCCTCAGTTCTTGGCTGCCTAGAGATATCTTCATTATACGAGGACGCAACCCGTTTGTTGCTTTTCGAATCTTCGGGTGTCTGTGAAAGGTGATCCTACCACAATTGAATTCATTTAAAAAAGCTCATCCCCAGAGGTCTCAACAACCTCTTTGATGGCTTCTTTGTCGAACGCAGCTGTAGCTGCCTCAGTGGTTTGTTCACCTATGCCACCCATGTGATGCGGTACGTTTTCGCATCTACAATCTTTGCGTCGGATTTGAACTTGACTAAGGTGCTGTAGAGTGCAGGTCTCGGGTCCGAACTTCCTTGCGTCTCCGAGACGAGTCTGTCCTCCAGAGCACCAAATCTTTGAACGATCACGGCTTGCGATTCCTGTAATTTAACAAAAGCTCAAACAACTTATCTATCCTTTCAAAATAATCATCCCATCGCTTAAGGACTGGAAGTAGCCATGATGGTGCTTCTTCGCCGGAGCTCTTCTTTGGTGCCATCGAGAACCAGTCAAGAGAGAGTAGCAAAATACGACCAACCGGGATGAGTACACCGGGCGGGAATGAGTACACCGGGCGGGAATTTAGTTTCTTAATTGCCTGGGGTGAAACCCTTATCGCCATCAGCAGTAGGCATTTGAAAGGAGAAGATCCCACGTTAAGTGGGCAGAAGCTTGAGTTGTGGGGAAGCTAAAAAGGGAGAATGTACACTCCACTGCACAGGTATTACATTGTATGTGCTTGAATGTCGAACACTTTGACGACTTAAGGCCCCCACACACTTCTGCTGCAACGCCATAGGGCAGGGACCCAGAGGTCGCAGCCTGCGGCGATTGTCGGCGGCAATAATGTTGTGAATCATTATTGCCGCCGCCGCTGATTTCGCGCCGATTCGGCGCCGGCAGAGACCGGGCGCTCTATCCTTTCGCGGCAGGAAGCACGCAGAGAAGGCGGGAAGGCGATGCAGCAGTAGGTCCAGAAATACAGTACCTTGCCGCTCCGCGCCTCTGCGGGAGCGACGTGACTCATCGGTTTCGTTGCCCGCCGCTCGCCGCAGAAGTGTGTGGGGGCCTTTGGGCCTGTTCATAGGCCTTGTTTAGGCCCATGTTATATTTCGGCGACGCTGTTGTGGGCGACGTCGGCGACAGCGTTACGCGGGCTACTACACAGTGTGTAGCAGCCCGCGCAACACAGCGTCGGCGACGCGTCGCCGAAGTATAACATAGGCTTTAGTGTGCGCGCGACGCGCGACACTAAACAAGGGTGCACGTGTAGTGGCTGAATTGATCAATCGCGTCGCTCGATCAATTCGGATTACTTCGCACGCCGCGCATGGCACGCGCGCTGCGCTCTCGCCTCTTCCGTCGCCTGTGCAAAACATGCAAATCGGTGGCGCGCCGTCGAAAAGTGTTCATACTCGAGCGCTGGCGCTGTCGCTTTTATCGCTTTAATCGCTCTAGTCGCTGCTGCCGCGTGTTTATACTTCCGCGCGCTGAGCACGCCGCGCACGCTGCGCTCTCGTCGCTCTTGTCGATGCTGTCGCGAAGTAGGTGAAAGTAAACAGTGAGTGATCAGGCCCTTTGGGATGAGCGTGTATCCAGCAGTAGCGTTCAAAACGTGTTTATAATATAATAATAGCACTTTGCAAATAGCTGACGCAGTGATATACATAGCACAGGTGTGAATGAATATGAGTAATTTTGTCTTGTTTAAAAATAAAACTAAGTTGAATTTAAGGTGCTGAACATCCTTCTTAATGAACGAAGCCCTTCATAGTTGACCATGAGAAGAAAAGACGTCACAGAAACACTGTGGAGCCGTGGTACATATGGGGCTCTAAATTGTTGAAACAAACGACTGGAGGAATCAAATGAATCGGGACGAAACTCGTAAATTGGAAGAGAGTGAGGCTGACGGCGGAACAGCGCTCACTGGCAGAAAGACCTTCGCGCGATCAGTGAAGTTTCTTGGCGGCGGCGTTACAGCGGTGGCTCCTTCAGTATCCGACGTTTGTCGTCCATCGTCGTCTTCGTAGTCTCCAGCTCTTCTGCTTCGATCGTGTGGGTAGGATCTTAATGAGTAAAGTCACTGTCATGGGAACAAAACTGAGGATCAGCGCTGATCGGCTCACTTTTTGCAAGCCTTTTATCCGTAGTTTATACTTGCACCGCTGCACGGCGCGGCATGATGGTCGGGATAGATATCGACTAGGCGGCGCGAAAAATCGATATCTATGGTGATCGCGGTGCCGCTCCGCGTGGCGGCGCGAGTATAAACTAGTGCTTACCCATATCTAAAAAATATTTGCTAAACTATAACACATTAAACAGTAGGATGAGAAACTTCGCAGCGAGTTCTTCAATAAGTAGCAATACGAATTGTCTTATGCGCTCATTGAAAATTGAAACATCACCACATTCTTTGATGAGGAAATATGAGAAGAGGTTTCATCTGGCGATAGTTGGTAAAACGAACCACTCAAAAATAAAAACCTTAATTTGACACTTTTCATTCCACTTTGTTAAAACGAAAAATGCAGCAAATATGATCGAGCATTTAGTGTTAGGCTGTCGCAAAATTAATCGCCGAAACGGACCGCTTATTTCGAACTGCTATAACTCAGGCACAAATTATTTATTTATTTATTTATACTCTTACATCGCAACGACACAAAGATACGCGAGTCTTTCCGGGGGGGGGGGCTCAGCAGGTTTCTTTGTTGCATCATTCACCATCCATTCCCAGTCGATCATATCTTTTGCCTTTCGTCCTCGATATCGTGCAATATTGTCGAGCCATCGTGTCCACGGTCTCCCCGTACTTCTCTTTCCAGACGACAGCCACTTTGTCGCTTCTCGAGCCCAGGAGGTGCACATGTTCAGTGACATTTATGGGCGTATATCCATTTATGCCTCAGTGCGGATATTATCCAGTCCTTCAAGCCAGATCTTCTTCTTATCACTTTCGCTTTTATTTTGTCAGCCAGGCGAATACCGAATATAGCGCGCTCTAGACGTCGCTGAGCTGACTGCAAATTGATGGCCATTTCTTTAGTCCAGGCCCATGACTCGCAGCCGTATATTACCGCTGGAAGGATGCAGGTGTTGATGAGTTTTCTTTTAAGGGAAATCGCCACAGTACTTGAGCATAGGAACTTTCTATGTTTGTAGAATATTGCACGGCCAGCTTGTATGCGTCTACGAACTTCTTTCAGTTGATTTCTTGGTGATGTAATCAGTTGGCCGAGATACATATATTCATTGACGCGCTGTATTGTGTCGCCATTCAATTCCACTCGTTCTTCACTGTTGATCGCAGAGTGGCTGCAGCTCCAAATTTGCATCCATTTGGTCTTCTTTAAATTTATACTCAGTCCCACTATTTGTGATTCCATCATCAAGTCGGCACCCATCGTTTGTAGTTCCTCACTGGAGCGCGCTAGCAGGACTATATCGTCGGCATAAGCCATGTAGGATAGAAGCTTGCCACAACTTTATTAATCGAAGTAAAAACCACCGGAATCCATACATTTTTGCCAACGAGAAAGTCATGAATCTAATCTATTACAAAAAAAAAAACTGAGATCACAAGAATCATCGAAATCAAGGAGGGCACATTCAGCATCAGCCAAATTAGTGAATTGTTTCTGACGCAAATGAGAACCAAGAGCTCGGAAAAGTGATCATCAGTGGGGAAAAGGTCGGGAAAATACGGTGGGTGAGGGAGAACTCTGATACCTAAATGGATCAATTTTTGCTGTGTGATTTTTGAGGTATGCGGCGTTGCGTTGTCCTACAACAGGAGCAGCCCTCCTCCATTCACCACTGCCGGCCAAAATGTTTGCAACTTCTCATAGATTTGGTCTAAATCGCAACAATAAGACTCTGCTGTGACTGCCTCACCAGGTTGCAAAAAGCTGTAATGGATTACACCTTTGCAACAACACCACAAAGTGAGCAGAACTTTTTCAGGGTGAAGGTCGGGTTTAGGAAAGGATGTTGGAGGAGGATCCTTTTCTACCCAGACAAATTGCCACTTCCTATTACCGTAAAGAACCCAGTTTTCGTCCGCAGTTATAATACAGCTTACGAAAGGCTCATTTTTAACACGTTGACGACGAGAGCGATTTTCGCGTGTCTGACCCGTGGGACGAAGCGCGCCGCACAAACGTTACACGACATATCGTGACCCAAACTTCGTCTAAGGATAAATTTGGGATGCCAAACACGATGTCAATGTTCCTCTTAACAGTTGCGGCCGGTTACCACACCCCCCCCCCCCACGTCGTTAACTAGGGTGGTCTCATCAGGATATAAAAGAGACGGAAGGAATGGTTCCGATGTAGACAAATCTTCGTCTAGAAGGTTACTTTGGTGCTCATGACGAATCAGATGTCCGTTTTTAAAATTTCATCCAACTAGCGAGAGTATGTTGCGATAGGTATGGGTAACGCTCACCAGCGCATACCTACCGTCACATACACTGGCGACGACCGTTCTGCCTTGTGGAGGAACGCAGCTATAGATTGAAATTCGTGATTCATCGGGATTCGGAACGCTCATGATGTTACTTTTCGACAGCTACTCTAGAAAATTCCTTTCACCAATTACCTTTCAACTGTGTTATCAAAGCAGAGAAAGTAGGGAGAAATAAAAGGGGAACAAGGGAACGAATGAGGCTGCTAAGGAGAAAAGCAATAATAGGAGGTTAATACGAAAGTGGAGTTGAATGCATTTCTGAACAGCAGAGGTAAGACTTGTTTCAATCTTCTCACATAACTCCTACATAGAGTTTGGCAAAGTCGGTGGTCCTGACACGACTACCGATTAAGAGGGAAATCGGCCGTAATTGTCGAAATGGACATCGGCATCGTGTTCAGCATCCTGAATAAGGTATTTGGACGAAGTTTGGATGGGCCCGATATCTTCTTGTTAAAATAATAGCCGTCGCGCACCATTGCGCGACATCGTCCCACGGGACAGAGTGGCTGTCGCGTACCATTGCGCGACGGTGTCGTCAACGTGTTAATGCGAACTAGCAGGTTGGAGCAAGTGTCGACGCTGCTCATCGGTCAGCTCATGAGGCACCCATTTCGACATCTTCGTCAACTCGCCGATTCTCGCCAAATGTCTTGCTACCGTAATATGATCTACGCCAAGGTCCTCTGCTAGCGTACGTGTATTCGTCTCCGGATTCGCTTGGATGGCTCTCCTGAAAACCTCATCGTTAAACGACGAACTGCGCTCGCGACCCGGTTTTTCTTCGAAGTCGAAATCGCCAAAAGCGAATTTTGCGAAGCAGGGCCTCACCGTTCATTCGCAAGGACAGTCCGTCGCAAAAGCGCTGCTAAGGTTACAGGATGCTTCTGCCGCAGAATTCCCAAATTTACATTTGTAGCATAATGACTCGATAGTCGCGTCGGTTCATGATTTTACGGAGCCCTGGAGAAGGTCGGCTAGAAAAATCAGAGCGAAATCCACATATATTTTTTGAAAAAGCAGGAGAATACCTATCAAAGCTATGTGTGGCTTTCCCTAAGACGGAATGATTTAGGATAAAAAATTTGAAAATGCACTAGGTTAACCAACGTTTTTGAAGCCTACACGCTTTGGAAGTGGTGTCCCAGATGTATTAGGTTGGGTGAAAAGTTTCGCCACTTTGTATCAGGTTGATAGAAAAGTCTTGCAACACTAGCACGACAATATTACAGTACAATACGATATAATACAATATACAAAAACTCAGTCCACGATATATTCCCCATTCAAGTCTGAGATCCTGCCCCATCTTTCAGGCAGCCCTTCACTTCCTTCCGCCATAATTCCGAGGGCTGTGAGGAAGAGGAAAAGAATTCAGAAACCTCCATTTCCAGCTGACGTCGATCATTGAACTCTCTACCTTGAAGATTCTGCTTCAGAACTCTGAACAGGTGGTAGTCAGAAGGAGCGAGGTCTGGAGAGTACGGTGGATGGGGCAGAACTTCCCAGACCAACTCTTGGATTTTCTTGCGACTCACTTTTGCGACATGAGGACGCGCGTTGTCGTGCAGCAGGTGGACATTTTCCCGTTCTGGACGTTTTGGCGCATGGCTTCGGCCAAGCTCTGGAGCTGGATAGCGTTGACAGATGCTGTGACTGTGGTCTCACTACGCAGCAACTCCCAGTAAAGCATGCTTTCTGAGTCCCTCCAGCAACACAGAAGAACATTCTTTTCGCGATGCCCACGTTTCGCTTGTCTTGGAGCCGGTTTTCCGCGTGGGAGCCATTGGCTCTTGCGGGTGTGGTTAACATAAGGAACCCAGCTTTCGTCACCAGTAACAATGTCCTTCAGAAGGTTCTTTCTGTGCGGGCGAAGAAGCAGCGACTCAGCAACACTGATTCGGCATGCCTTGTCACAGTGCCGCAGCTCATGTGGTACCCAAGGATCTCCAGCTGCCTCACGACGGTACTTTGCGTACATCCAAGTGTTGCCGCCAATTCGCGAATGGTTGAATCTGGCTTCATCTTGAAGGCTTCGCGCAAGTTGACTTCTTCCACAACAGAGGGCCTTCCGGGACGAGGTCGACCTTCGAGAGAGATATCTCCAGCCTTGAAGTGCTGATACCAACGGGCCACTGTGGAATAGTGAATGACTTCCTCCTTGGATGCAGCGCAGATGTTGGAGGCTGCAGTCCTTGCGGATTGGCCTCTCAGAAATTCGTAGTAGACGACAGGCCATAGGATGCTGCTGCTTATCGTTGACATTGTTGCTACGAGGCCTTATATAGTATGCTTGAGGATACTTCGAGAATGTACTGTGACGTCATCACAGAAGATCAATACAGCAGTCTATACAGCACGTTTGGATGGTCGGCATTTTGAATGGGCTTTGGGTTTCTTGATTTGTCCTCATTCGTTTAGAACACAATTAGGAGTGATGAATGGAAATCTGGTAAATTCGCACATTAGACGAGAAGCCCATAGACACAAAGAAAATTCCTTGCTAAAGCCAGACCTGCACCTTCAGAGATATGCTTTTCTGTAGAACTTCAAAAAATAAATAAATAGAGACTGGCAAAATAAAAGTAGTAGTGGAGAATCTGCTGAAAGGGCTTACCCAACTCCGGAGGATCGAGCGACAGTGGAAATTCTCGCGACGATCGGCTTTCGCGTCCATACTTCATACCAGAAATCTTCATTCGATAACTAGAAAAGCTGATTTATCAGGAGCACCCCTCTTCGAACTGCTGTTTGATTGGCGGGGGGCAATAACTGTGCGATATCTTCAAGTCGGCCAGAATTTTCGAATTCGAAGTCATTTCATGGAGGAGCTGCGTTGACAGATTGCAAGTCAACCTCCTTCTTCCCTCTGACATAAATTTGTACTCAACGGTCACACGACAGGCAGAGTTTGCCTTTTGAGCTTCAGCAAAAGTCGAAGATTTTTCTAGGCAACTTCCGGCCTAATAACCTGCCCAACCACTGACTTCGCCCTTGAAACACGATTGGTATTGCTCACCTGTTGAGAAGCTTATTCACCGGTCACCAAATTATCCACCTCAAACTTCGGCGGACGCCGTCTAAGAGCTTATCGCGTTGGGATCAGTCTTCTTTCAAACGCTACCCCTTTTTCAGACGCTTTCCCTTGGATTTTACGGTCAAGCAGACTTGCCTTCACACCCGTTAGCTCCTCAATATAAAATACAGGGTGTCTCAAAAAATGTACTCTGTTTGAAAGGTGATAACACTGCTCACAGTAAAGGTGCTGAAAAAGTTAGAGGCTCATATGAAAGCCTAAGAAAACAGAAATTTTCTGACATATGAGCGGTATCGAATGCGCCATGCACTCGCCTGAAATTTTGCATTTTACACTCAACTGGTTGTTTTCGCTTGAATATACTTGTTATAATTTCTTCACAACATGGCCATATCGATTGATATGTGCTTCTTTTAACCGCTTACGAAAAATGAGAAGTATCCTAAAAAAGCAGGTACTGTTTGAAAGGCTGTAATATTGCTGCTGGTTAAGCATTTGAAGATGTTTGAGACCCATATGAAAGCACAGGATAAGGAGACGTCGGTGGCGTGCAAATAGTTAAGACTGCGCCATGCTCCTGCCTGAAACCTTGCATTTCAGACTCGATTGATGCTGCGTTGGCTAAATGCCTGTTACACCCTTGTTACTAATTGGCCAGATTAACCTATGCTACGCTTTTTTCAACGTTTAGAACTTGAAAATCACAGAAAGACGCGTGACACTCGAGTTCATTGATTGCACAATTTAAACACAGGAGCCCCTTTTTCCAAGACGGATCACGTGGAATGATGGAACAATATTCAAGCTGAATGGTCCGGTTGATCGGCATACTTACAGCAACTGGGCAAAGGGAAAACGCTAAATAAAGCACAGCACAGGTTAATGTGCCCAAGTAGAAACAAGATTGCAACAAGCATTCATCCCATGCACAATCAATCGAGTCTGAAATGCAAGGTTTCTGGTGGGCGCACGGCGCAATCTTGACTATTTACACACCACAGACATCTCGCTGCTTTCATATGAGTTTAAAACATTTCGGAAGGGTAATTTCTCAAGTGACATCAACTTTTCCAGGCTCTGAAGAAGGCGACGACGCCGAAGCGTAAGCCTAAATAAAGACTTGTATACCAATCTTGGCTACGCTACACAACCTACTTGTCTGCTTCAAACAGTACCTACCTTTTTTTAGTATACCCTGCATTTTTCGCAAGCCGTAGTGTGCTATTAAGTTTTAAATCTTAAGAGAAGCACAAGTCAATCGATACGACTATTTTTTGGAGAAATTATATAACAAGTCTTCGAGCGAGACACAATCAATCGAGTGTGAAACGCAAAACTTCATACGAGTGCATGGCGCAATCCACAGCGCTCATACGTCGGAAAATTTCTATTTTCTCAGGCTTTCATATGAACCCTAACTTCTCCAGTATCTTTACTGTGTGTAAAGTGACCACCTTTCAAACAGTATTTACATTTTTTGACACACCCTGCATATGAACACGACACCGAATCCGCCTTTTTCCACTTGGTGTACGGAATTTTAATAGCTCCAAGATGGAGGACGTCACTCTGCGCAACATGTTAGAGGCACGTCAGGCCTTTTATGATGCACCAAAACAGTTTCGCGGAAGTGGCTCACTTTGCTGGATATATCGAGTCGATGTAGATTTGGTGAATCCGCGAAGCATCTCACCTGACGTTTTTGTCCAATGGAAAATGCTCAATGACAATAGTCTCCTGTGTTTCCGTCACATTCACAGCTTCATATTTCCAGTACTGGTCACTGAACTCTGGCCGGATGTATACGACGTAGTTCTGAAAAGCAGGCGATTAGACCAAGCCCTGTTATTGTGGAATTGATGAACACGACTTGGTACGCATGCTTTGCTGGCATGTGCACGACGAGAGAGGTGTTCCTCAGGTAGGCTGTCACGTTTTCTGGAGCCGCAAGCACCTCGCCGTTCCCGGACATCGTATCGAACCACACAGTCTGAAAGTGTGAGCGTTACTTTTAACCTCCAGGTATCAAAGGCATGGCGAGGGTGGGCGAAATACTCGTTTGGAAACACCTACGATTGGAAGGACGTCCGCTTTGGCATATGCCCATATAACTTTTATGCTTAACAGAAAACAGACAACTTGCTCTCTACAGAAGTGTGAATTTTCCTAGAATTATCCACATGTGCGACGCACTGCGACATCATTTTCTGAGGCATATCTGCTACAAGTTTTCGAGCTTATAACATCAATTGTAACTAAAAGTAATTGGCATTCGTTCCTAAATGCCGAAGTCTCCATTGCGAAAGGAGAACCTATAGAACAGGGTGGTATCGCAAGCCTTCCAGCAGGAACATTCTAGTTCATTACTGTTCCTCACACCTCCTTCAGGCTAAGCGGTTGTCCGTAATATGTTTCGGACAGCAAAAGCGGTCTGCACAGGTGCTATAGGAAGACAACCCTCCGTCAATAAGGCGGATAGCTATATCTAGTGAGTATCCCCTCCAGGTCCTCTCACCAGTGGGCAAAGCGCTAACATCACCCGTTCAGGGGTCTCCAGAGACTCTAGGGATAACATAATAGCATTCTGTGTGCCGTTCATCTCCGATGAGGTTAGCAAAGCCGTAAGGCTTTTCCTGAGGAGATGTGGCTTAGACAAGCTGGTCTCGCTGGCAGAAATATCACCTGACACTCTGAAGAAGCAGCTTGTCAGGAACCGCATATACGTCCAAGAGTGCTCGAAAACTGAACGGGTTAAGGGTACTGCCTCAGCCGCCATATTTTCCAGACCTTTCACCAACCGACTACCAGCTTTTCAAGCACTTTCAGAACTTTCTCGCTGGTAAAACCTTCACCATTCAGGTTCAAGCCAAAACATTTGTCGAATCTCAACCACCTAATTTTTTCGATGATGGAATAATTCGACTGGTGACCCTTTGGCAAAAGCGTGCTGATTCGCACGGTACTTATTTCGACTAGATCTGATAAGATTTGAGAAAGTTATGGTGGTTCAAAGTGAAGTACTCAAAACGCTGAGAACTTTCTGGACAACCTAATAATTAATGGCTTTGTAACAGCAACATGCCGCATCTGCCCCAATGACTTTAAGGGAATAAATGCATCAAAGTTTTAAGTCTTGCAGTCCCTGAATAAGGATAAAGGGCGGCTTTACTCAATCCCTTTTTGGGATGCACCACGCACTCTGCCTTTACGGGATGTCGTGGAGGTGGTATGAATGGTGAATTGCTGTCAGACTTGTCTGGGAAGAACAAAGCGCTGACTGGTTCATCTGCTGACCACCGAAAGTTATTGTATGGCCAAATACCCCTTCAAATCGCCTCCACGACATCCCGTAGAAGTAGAATGCGTGGCGCATCCCAAGAGGAGTTGAGTAACGCCGTCCTCTATCCTTTATCAATTAGAATTGCTTGGAAAGAAAGAGGGCAAATGTTGGTAGTCGCATTCCACTAGCTTTCCTTGCACATGACAAATGAACTTTTGTTTACAGAAGACCTAGTTGTAGAAGAGACCTCGAAGCTAGGTTGGATGAGTTCGAGATTTCATCTCTATCTAAAATAGGAGTATTAGCCATCTGGCATTGTTCTATAGCGTGTGGATGGAAGGGCTGAAGAGTTTTTATACCGAAAAAGGAGCGCATCCAAACGGTCCACTTCAAACAGTGCAGCTACCCCGACTACGAAATCTCGCCTGAAGGCTCGATTAGTCAGCATTGCAGGACCCGTGCACTAAAAATTTGATGCCATTTTGAAATCAAACTTCGCAGATCAATTCTAACTACCAAAATTATCTGCTACAAATACGGCGATTCAAAGCATGCTAACAATTCTCAACATGATCGCATTCAGCCTCCACATAGTCCTTCAGACGTTCGACAAAGGCATCGCATGTGGCACGCAGGTACGGTTCATTAAATTTGTCCCAGGATTTCAAAAGCGCTTCTTTACGAGAGCCCAAGTTTGGGTGCCTGGTAGAGCAGCCTTTTTTCTCTAAGACCGCCTTCACAGAATAATTCATCAGGTTAAGGTCCGGGGAACTGGAGTGCCATTCGTCGTGTGTGATGAAGTCAGACAGCTGCTCGTCGCACCAGTTCTGGACTACCTTCGCTTTGTGTGCTGGAGCAGAATTTTGTTGAAAGCACCAGTAGGCTTCTCCGAAGTGGGAATCGGCCCACGCTTGAGAACTTTTTCAAGGATATCTTTGTAAACCGCTGCGTTGACTTTCACGCCAGCTTCGACGAAAACTATTGGAGTTTTCCCTGAAGATGTGACTCCTTCCCAAACCATAACGGATTGAGACTTTTTCGCACTTTCTTGAAGTCGTCTTTTGGCGGTAGCATCTGCAAGCAAGTCCTCAGTAACGCTCTCATTTTGGGAGTTGAAGACTGGATTCAACGTGAAAATCTTTTCATCGCTAAACTTCGGTCCACCGTGAATCGTTGCAACGACCTTTGGCGTCTTTCCAGTTTCCTCTTCTTCATAGTGTCCGTCAGGAGTTGGCATTCCTGCAGACGGTAAGGGAACTTCTTAAGCTTTCCCCTGACTCCTCCTTATTGACCTTTCGCTTATTCCTACGTCCTTTGCCATCTGGCGCATCGACCTCCTGGCGAACCTTCGGATTTTTCTCTCACGAGTTTCACGCGCCCTCTTCCTTTTCTATTCTCTTCGGTCTTCAACTCCTTGTAGCGTTTTACTGTATCCTGAACCGTTCTTCGGGGCACGGAAAGGATCTTCGCAATATCTCTCGTTTGCTTGCCGGCCTTATGAAGCTCGATAATGGCACTTCGTAGGCTGGAACGCCTAACCGTTTTGTACTCAAGTACGTACAAGTTCCACAATGTTCAGTTAACATACATTAGGCGCGTGATAAAGGATAAAGGTTAAAGTACGCGTTACTCAATCCCTTTTGGGATGCGTCACGCATTCTACTTCTATGGGATGTCGTGGAGGCGATTTGAATGAGCATTTGGCCATACAATGACTTGCGGTGGCCAGCCGATGAACAGGTCAGCGCTTTATCCTTCCCAGACAAGTCTGGTACCAATTCACCGCGAGATTGCAGAAGGTCTAGGAATCAGTAAAACTGCTGTTACAGACTGTTTGAAACGCCTCGGAAAGATAAAAAGCTCGAAAATTGGGTGCCCCACGATTTAAGTGATCGTTAGAATGGTAGGGTTGGTTAGCCTAGGCGGGAAATCCGAACCAAAAACTTGGTATCGGGTGCAGGCGAGAGTCGGCGCCTCCTCCGACTGCGCTACATGCGCCCAAGCAAGTGAAGCGGGAAATTTTCGGGGAAAAAAGCGGAAAAATTTAAAATGTTTAGGTGCACGAGTAATTTTGCCGCACTCTGTATAATAGAAACTCGTGTTTCCCGTTCCGCATACCTCTGATGTCGGCCCTTCATGCCGCTCGTTAGTGGCCGAAATCTTAAGCCTGTAGTGCGCATCCGCCTGCAGTCCAATGGACTGGTCGATGGTGAACCGCGTGCGATTTGCGTTCACCTGCACGTACTCCCACGGCCTCTCCTCGTCCTCGTCCTCCTTCTTGAAGTAGATCGTGTAGCCCTGAAACGAGTGGCATCGGTTGGCGTTGGTCGACAACTGTGCTCAGCTCTTGCCTGCCTTGATCTCCCCGTTCGGCGACGTCGGCGGCAGCCAGGACACTGTCACCTTCAGATCCTTGGACTGTAGGGAAGTTAGAGAAGGCGCGTCTCTGGGACCTGAAAGCTCCAAGCGTTGCTTCAGTCATTTACATGCTCTCTGAGGACGCGATGTGACCAATCGCAGTGCACATAGAGGTTTTCTACGGAAGAAAAAAAGAACAAATCCAGCTGACTAACCTCCATGCGGTGTAAGGAATGTGATCGGAGAGGACTTGGCCCCTTCTCCCCATTCGTTCTCGGCAGAGACCTGCAGTGTTACGTTGACGTTGTAGGGAACTTGCGGAATCCTTACAGGTGGCCCCGATACTCGATCGACGAAATTCGACAGGTAGAGGATGTAAGTCTGAACACTGCAGAGTTTCAGTAGCAAATCTATAAACAGCCATCTTCATCCCAGCTAAATACGATTCTGTCGAGTTCCTAGGAATTTGTCGACATTGGCACAGTGAAGGGATAACAATTGAACGACTAATAAACACTAGACACTTGAGTATTGTTCAAATTTGAAATGCCTAAAAATAAGGTCCTACCACATTTCCATTTGGGTACTGCACTCGATCCCAGTCTATGATCAGACTATCGTTGTCATCGAACATCCACGACACGTTGGATGGCACATCTCCCGGTTCTAAATTTATTCGAAAAATGCTTACTTTTTACAACCACTGGAAACCAATAAAATGCGATCTTCTTGTAATTTTGAATTTTCTAGAGACATTCTTTTCTAATGGAACATGATTTTATTTTCTGATATTCTGACCAAATTTTGGCCGTCCTCCCAGAAAACAGAAAACAGAAAAAAATTGCCCAAAATGGGCAGAAAATCAGAAAACAGAAGACAGAAATTCTGCTCATCCCTGGTTGCGACATTATTTTTGAACTAAACTTATATGGATACAAATAAGAAAAACAATAGCAGCACAATGAAACTAAGACTATCCTACTATATATAAAGGAGCAAGCGTGTGTGTGTGTGTGTCACACTGTCCGTCCGTCCGACTTTGAGTTGGGGCGCGGCAGCCGAACACGTCGGCGACCGTGCATGGCGAGCCGCAGACGTGCCGAACACGTCGGCGACCGCGCATGGCGAGCCGCAGACGTGCCGAACACGTCGGCGACCGCGCATGGCGAGCCGTAGACGTGCCGAACACGTCGGCGACCGCGCATGGCGAGCCGTAGACGTGCCGAGCAGGTCGGCGACCGTGCATGGCGAGCCGTAGACGTGCCGAGCAGGTCGGCGGCACGAAACTTCAGCCCTGGGGGTAATCGAGGTCGCTGAACTCGAATTTGAAGTCGACCAATCGATATCGATCGATATTATCGATTTTTTGAGGATGTCGTTCGGGCGGCACGAAACTTCAGCCCTGGGGGTAATCGAGGTCGCTGAACACGAATCTGAAGTCGACCAATCGATATCGATCGATATTATCGATTTTCTGAGGATGGCGCTCAAGTGGCGCGAAACTTTGGCCCTGGGGGTAATCGAGGTCGCTGAACACGAATCTGAAGTCGACCAATCGATATCGATCGATATTATCGATTTTTTGAGGATGTCGTTCGGGCGGCAGGAAACTTCAGCCCTGGGGGTAATCGAGGTCGCTGAACACGAATCTGAAGTCGACCAATCGATATCGATCGATATTATCGATTTTTTGAGGATTTTGTTCAGGCGGCGCGAAACTTTGGCCCTGGGGGTAATCGAGGTCGCTGAACACGAATCTGAAGTCGACCAATCGATATCGATCGATATTATCGATTTTTTGAGGATGTCGTTCGGGCGGCAGGAAACTTAAGCCCTGGGGGTAATCGAGGTCGCTGAACACGAATCTGAAGTCGACCAATCGATATCGATCGATATTATCGATTTTTTGAGGATTTTGTTCAGGCGGCACGAAACTTCAGCCCTGGGGGTAATCGAGGTCGCTGAACACGAATCTGAAGTCGACCAATCGATATCGATCGATATTATCGATTTTTTGAGGATGGCGCTCAAGTGGCGCGAAACTTTGGCCCTGGGGGTAATCGAGGTCGCTGAACTCGAATTTGAAGTCGACCAATCGATATCGATCGATATTATCGATTTTTTGAGGATGGCGCTCAAGTGGCGCGAAACTTTGGCCCTGGGGGTAATCGAGGTCGCTGAACACGAGTCTGAAGTTTGTTTTTGAGGTATGAAGGTCTAAAAGTTGGGAAAAGAAGATGGTCGGAGTGTTCTCTTCTCGGGGTTTGGGGGCGAAGCCCCCAACCAGTCGGAGGCGGCCGCTAGGCCGCTGAACGACTGGTAAAAAAACAATAACACAACAGTAAAACTGGGAATGCTATCAACACCATGCGCATCATTTCGTTCTGGTAGAGTGTGCGTCGCGAATGCGATAGCTCGTCCCCTTTAAATTCTAACTCCCACGGGCTACCGTATCCGCTCGATATCCCGATGAAGCGCTTCCGAGGTCTGGCCTGCCCGCACACGCTATTGATCGGCGCGGGCCCGGCTGCGCGCCGCCCCCGTCCAGGCTCGTTCTATACTTTCGTTGGCACGTCGAGCGCCTGCGCGGGCGCCGCTCTGGGGCGCCGCCCGTTTGAGCCCGCTTCCATCACCATCCTGGGGACCACTCGAGCGGAGCCTTGTCGCTCCTCAGCACTCACTACAGCCGGCTGCGCTCCAGGAATGATGGCGAGCCCGGATGGGGCTCGCCAAGCCACGGATAACCAATACAGCCAACACAGCCGTCACAGTCCCGTAACCTTTATCTCCTTCCATATTATCTAGTACTCACCTGCTATATTCAATTGTGGTTGTGTGATGCTGGTGTGTGGAATAAACCGTGGAATGTGCAGTGAGCAGCATACGACGAGGAAGGTGGTAAGCCACCTAACAGTACATTGTCGGTATTGGTGTATCATTGCTGTTGGTTATGCCATGTCGGGTATTATATTGTTACCGGTGGGTATTATTTAGGATGTGACTAATCACTGCAGTCGGGGTTCACTACAGCACGCCCGTAGGCACCCGCGGCTGACGTCTGGTGCGGGCGCGCCTCAATCCAGGTGCTGTCCAGTGCTAGGGGCTAAAGGTAGCCACGCGGGGACCCCTCCGCCAGGGAGGGGGCGTGGCCTAACCACGCCATGGGGTCCCCCTACATCCCCCTTGGTCTTGGGTTCCTGGTCACCTCGTAGCGGCATGGGGCGAACGGGGACCTCGCTCAACAGGGGCATAGTTCCCTCGAGGCCACCGATTCGCAACAGTGTAGCTGGATATGGGCAGGATGCCCCCGCACACAAAGTGTGGATGCTTCGACTACAGCTAGTTATTTATAGGGAATAAAGCACAAGGGATGGCGTTTATCAAACCCCTTGGGATGGGTCGCGCAATTTCTTGTCGTGAAAATATTTTAAGACATTTTGAGCGCGTATTTGTCCTGTACAATGACTTGTGGTGGCGAAGCGATGGAAAAGTCAGGGTTTCATGGTTCCCAGACAAGTCTGGTCAATTCGGCGTCCCCCGGAGATGAAAGGCTATATTGTCCTTGGTGAGAAATTCGAACGAGCAACTTGGTATCGTGTGCACGCAACCGCCGAGGTTTCATCCGACTGCCCTACCGCATTACATCTACCTATACGCAGTCAAAGCTCTTTGGTGTCATTCAATGCGAATTTTTAGAACATTCAGCATCTAGCGAACATACTTCGTATGATGAGAGTTCGGTTAGTGCTGACAGTCTCGTGCTTGTTCCTCGCTCGACAGCCGATCGTCTGGTTGGTGACGGCGCTGCTCTCGAACAGTCCGCTCACATGATGGGTGCTCTCAGTGATCAGCACGTCCGTGGCCTCGATTTCGCTGCCGTTGTCCCAGTAGTGAAAGATGCTGGGGATCGGCTGGCCCTGTAATGCTAGGTACCTCATAAAAGCGGTCGGAGATCACCAAATCAAGGAGGCATGCCTGTGCGCTGCAGCGGAAGGTAACCGTCTGATTGGGTTCAGCCTCGAAATCGGGGGCATCGACAGAGACCAATGTGAGAACGATTGGTTCATCTGCAATGTGCCAAAGTAGTCGATACTTCTGCACGTATTCGTCATGAAGGAACCTACAGCGCCGATCACTGTAGCACTCAATCGGGTCGGAAATGATTCCTGGGCCGTCAGCGGTGGCCGCCTGAACTCGAATGAGGTAGCGTGTCTCTGGCGATGTCGCCTCCACCTCCAGCTCATTCTCCTCCGTTTCGAGCTTTTCCCACTCGGATAAATCGGCTGCGTCACGAAGTGCGTAATAGACAATGTACTTCTGAAATAGGCATTAATACACACAACGAGACTGCTCTGTGAAAGACATTAGGATTTATCCTAATCGGGAGGGGGAGGGGCTCATAACTAAAAAGTATGTAATAAATGCACTTGAGACTTACCGAGCCTCCTACAGAGCAAGATATGACCTAATCTAGAAAAATCGCGAAAAAATTATATTTTTT
This sequence comes from Heligmosomoides polygyrus polygyrus, assembly GCA_947396885.1. Lineage (NCBI taxonomy): Eukaryota > Metazoa > Nematoda > Chromadorea > Rhabditida > Heligmosomidae > Heligmosomoides > Heligmosomoides polygyrus. The sequence goes on from OX377203.1 coordinate 103,230,395, forward strand.
GTCGCCGCGGTTGTAAGCAGGTAAAGTTATGTGCCCTCCTTCCCATGTTAGATCCTGGTTATAACATGTTAGGTAGCGGTCAGCACGCGGCATGCGTCGATCCTTGCCCGCCGAGACGGTTGTAAAATTGCGGCGATTTAATTTTTTTGTTTGTCCTCTCGTTTTTCCCGTTCTTTTAGGTCTTACCTTGTTCGGTAAGAGCCGCTCGGTAAGTCTCAATTCATTTTGCTACATACTTTATAGTTATGTGCCCCCCACCGACTAGGATAGATCCAGATATTCTGTCAGCGATGGACAGGGAAAGCGGAGGAGATGATGTTACCGTAATGATTCCATTAGGGATCGACGGCTCCTGCCATGAAATGTTCAGCTGATTGCGCCATCCCACAGCTCTCACGTCCTGAGGAGCGCTGCCAGGTCCAAGAACTCGAATTTCGATCGCAGCGGTAACATTGCCATCATCAGTGGGCGTCAAACAGACGGCTCGTCCAGACTCTCGAACGCTGCTTCGGGTGAGGATCGACCTGTGAAAGTCGCTGTCCTAGCGATTCTAGGGCCCATCTGCATCAGGATCTCATCTAAATTCCGACCACCAATCTCTTCGAGCACAGAACCAGGGCAGAAAACGCCGGCCAATTATGTAGACGTCAAAATCCCTCAAATCTCAACCACTCAGTTGAAACGCAAAAATAACTGAACGCGGGAGAACCGAACCCCCAACCTCGATCGCATGAAGCAACGCCACTACCCACTGCCCCACGATCCGGTCGCCGGAACTGCCATCGCGGCGTACAAGACACATCGCAACACGTGAGTGAGTGGAGCGCTTTGGATTAGCGTGCTCTAATCGAACACAGATTTGAATTGCGCGCGTTGCGGTCACACGCGTGCGGATTGGTGGTCGGAATTTAGACGACATCCTGCATCAGTTAGAAAAGAACTATGAACCCGCTCTTGCAATGCGAATGTCACCTACAGAGTTGTTCGTTCCGACCGCTCCTGATGCACCGTCCAGCCTTCCCACTCCGATCGAACTTGAACGTCATTCCAGTACCAACGGAGTTCAGGTGCAGGGCTGCCTTCGCCGCGACAAATCACCCGAAGAGTCTCGAACAGATTCGGCTCTCTCTCCATCACAGAGCTGCCCTCGATTTCCACGCGGGTCTTGAGCCCTAAACTGTACTCACGAATAATTTGTAGAGGTGAGTTGTTTACCGAGAGATCCTCACAGCGATTTTGGTTCATTCGAAGACAAATTTGAATTGGAAGGAGCAACTGGGATAGGGTGCGAACTGAAGATGCCCAAGCAACAATCAGCTCATGTTCAGCTGGGACTAGGGGAACGGCGCCGAGATTGATGCAGACAAATCCTCTGGCTCTAGGGTTAGGATCTTCCAAAAGGCGACTCCAAAGTGGTCCTACAGAAGGTGGAAGACGCCATCAAGGATAATCTCATCGATGACGGCGAAAAGAGAAGCAAAGCCTTGACAGAAGGATGGGAGGTCACGACTGCTACATTGTGTCGGGCGCGTGTAGCGCAGTCGGAGGAGGCGCCGACGGTCGCGTGCACCCGATACCAGGTTCCTGGTTCCGATTTTCCGCCCAGGCCAATCAAGCCTTCCATCCCTCCGGGGTCGGTGAATTGGCACCAGACTTGTCTGGGAAGGATAAAGCGCTGACTTGTTCATCGGCTGGCCACCGCAAGTCATTGTATGGCCAAATACGCATTCAAATCGTCTCCACCACAGCCCGTTGGAGTAGAATGCGTGGCGCATCCCAAAAGAGACTGAGTAACGCTGCCCTTTATCCTTTATCCTTTATCCATATTAATAAAAGGATAAAGGACGGCGTTACTCTATCCCTTTTGGGATGCGCCACGCATTCTACTTCTACGGGATGTCCTGGAGGCGAATTGAATGCGAATTTGGCCATACAATGGCTTGCGGTGGCCAGCCGATGAACAAATCAGCGCTTTTTCCCCGACAAGTCCGGTACCAATTCATCAACCCCAGAGGGATAGAAGGCTTGGTTGGCCTGGGAGGGAAATCCGAACCAGGAATCTGATATCGGGTACGCGCGACAGCTGGTACCTCCTCCAACTACGCTACACGCGCCCAATATTTTCGCATTAATATTTAAATATTTTCTTTAAATGTGAGCACAGGGTGTCTCAAAAGATTGTATACACTGTTTGAAAGGTGATAACTGTGCACACAGTAAAGGTACTGAAGAAGTTATGGGCTTAAGAAAGTAGAAGTTTGCAGACATATGAGCGACATGAAACGCGCCATGCACTCGTCTGCAATTTCGCGTTTTACACTTGATTGATTATGTTTTGCTTGAATACTTGTTATAATTTCTCTTGAAAGTGCCATTTCGATTGATTTGTGCTTATTTTAAGGTTTGAAACTTGAAAACACACTACGGCTTGTGCAGGTACTATTTGAAAGCTTCTAACAATGTTACTAGCGAAGCTTTTGAAGATATTAGAGTCTCATATGAAAGCACAGGATGACGAGATTTCGGAGGCGTGCAAATAATCAAGATTGTGCCATGCCCTTGCCTGAAACCTTGCATTACTGACTCGAGTGATTGTGCATGGGTTGATTGCTTGTTACAATCTTGTTACTACTTGGCCAGATTAACCTATGCTATGCTTCTTTTAACGCATAGAACTTAAAAATCACGTGAAAGAAGTAGGATGTGTTTCGTATTGCAAGGAGGAACTCATTTACGCCGTAGTCTTTCCTTTATTCCACTAAAAGCTATCAGATCGGTGCAATAGAAAGCGAGTCCACCCTGAAAAGGGAGGGGCTGCGTCCACCGTTTTCTCCACAACACCCGAGGATTTTATCCAAAAAAAAACCTATAAAAGAAAACGCTGAGCGCGGATAAATACACAATATGTACAACTGCAGAAAATCAAAAAATCGAAGCCTGTTCTGGAAGGGGCGAAGCCGCTAGGTTTGGAAGAAATACGGCGTGAACCCGCTACTCAGATTTCTAACCAGAGATGTACCACAAAAGATTAAATGCCAACCCAACGTTTGCGAGCGGTTTGTTTACTCACTCCCGTCACCAGTGCGAAACCAGCGAGGTTTCGATGCCTGCACGAATCGAGTAGGGTTGTCCAGAGCTGCAGTGATCTTCACCCAGTACATACTGCTGCGAGCCAGCTGCGAGCCATCAATCGCGATAGTGACCTGAATGGTTCTAGTAAACCAAAACGATAATAGGAGATGCTTACTAACCAGAAGGGTTTCAACCTCCCATCCAATTTCAAGTTGGGACCAGGATCATTAGAAAGAGCTCGGAATGCTTATTACGAATATGGGTGTCAAAATTGCAAAATGAAATTTCTGAGCGAGTTATGGCCTGCCGAAATTGGGTGGCCTCACCACATGCTGGCTGTGCAATACAGCTGGCGCGAGAGTGGTGAGTCGGTGGAGTGGCGTTCTACCCCGCCCTTTAAACAAAGGCGTGACAAATGTCTGCGTCTCCATTATCTCGTAAGGCAGCCACTTGACTCTCGAGCAAGCCCAGGGGGTTCGGCGGTGTGCGGGCCAGGTGGACGAGGGGGTAGAACGCTCGTGCCCCGTGGTGAGTCATAGGGGCTCCGTAAGGTTTCGCTTATACTTCCGACGCCGAACTACGCAATGGCATGCATAGTGGCCAAATTAATCGATCGCGTCGCTCGATCAATGTTGCCATCATACGTGGCGTCGCGTCGCTCGGCGTCGAAGTATAAACGGGCCCTAAGAAGAGCCCACCACCCGGTGGCGCAAGGGTAGTTCCCCTTCTCGTCATGTGCGAGGTCGGTGATTCGGTTCCCAGTGCTGCTCGCTTTCTTGCAAACCATAATTTATCTTCGAAATGACATTTTATCTTGAAGTATGACACGTGTCTGATTAAATAGCCGGGAAAACTACCATACACGTTTGTAAAAATGAAGGCAAACAACTGCTATGATGTCATTTTTATTTACTGTTTTACATAAATAGCGTCCAAATCTTATATTGAACAACTGAAGGTGTTTCTAGCAACATAGGCATCCGTGGAACAAACAAAAAAGGTGTGAAGCAAGGCGGGCCCTCCTTACGGCCCCAATGATTCACCACTCTCGAGCCAGCTGTGTCACTGCGCCAGCCTGTGGTGAGGCTCCCCGATTTCGGCAGGCCATAACTCACTCAGGAGCTTCACCTTGCAATTCTGACACCAGTATTCGTGATCAGCATTCCGAGCTCTTTCTAGAGAGCCTGGTCTCAACTTGAAGTTCCATGGGAGGTTGAAACCCTTCGCGTCCTCCATTTATGTCTCAAAATCTGAACGTTCTCCAAAGTCTTACCTCCGATGTTACATCATCGATGCTCATAGTACTTGCGTTCACTGGGAACCACCGAGCCATCAGCACATCGTCTGATCGGGCGAGTTCAATCTTGTAACGCTGGAATTTGGATAGTAGCTAAGCGTGCAAGGTTTCTATTCTATTTTGTAATAATTATCACAGAAATGAATACACTTTTCGTGACGAACAAACTTTAGAAGGTCCATGGGTATCTGAATAGGTAAGTGGTCCGTATAAAAGATTGTTAAGGAAGAGAAACCGAGGACGACGTATGTAGAGAAGAACATAACAAACAGGGACTGGTTTACCTGGACGGCATTGGAGTGATCATCGGGGTCTCTGACGGCGACGAAGGAGATTGTAACCGAATTGTCCTCAGCCACCTTCGTCCGAATATCCGTTGGAATCGGAAGCTCTGTAGGGAGAAGAATAAGCTACCCGAACTGAAGCTCTTTCCAATTTTTTTAATTTCCAAAGCGACCTGGCCAACAACCTGAATACGCTGTCTCGAACTCTTTCGTTTCGCTGACCGGACCTTCGGCGACGTCATTTTTGGCGCTCACCCTCACACGATAGAAGGTCTTCGGCTTGAGGCCGACTTGATGGTCGAACTTGTATCTGTAATGATACCAGCTCAGCTGCGGGAAGATTGTGATCCTGGGTTCGGATGGGGTCAAAGACTTACGTAACTTTAACAGAGAATTCAGAGCGCAAAACTAAGATAACGCGGCTTATCCTCACCATATCGCTTCATAAGCCGCGCTACCAGGGATTCCGGGTATTCCCTGTTAAATTGCTTTAGTCGTTGATGAATCCGGCCTCTAGTTTCACCATTAGGATGTTCCAAGACGTATTGGGCCTGCGCCATGACTAGCAGAAGTCACATCTTAAGTGATAGATCACTCTAGCATATGTTCTATACCGATAGCTATGGAAGCTCTCACAACGAGGACAGACCCAGGAGGGAAGGAAGGCTTGGTTGGCCTCGCCGGAAACACGAACGAGGAACCTGATATTGGATGCACGTGACAACCGGCACCTCCTCCGACTGCGCTACATTTTTGTTCAATATTCTTACCTAAATTTATCTTTGCGCACTTATCTACTCTCTTAGTAGGCTATCGCCTAGGGTGCGTAGTACTTTAAAGAGGTCTTTAGAATACAGAACCTGCCCCAGTGTAGCTATGGCAGTTGCGTGCCTATTAAGTGGCAGCAGTCAAGGTGGAGCGACCGTTCAAGCGTTCAATGTCAAAAAATATTTGTTCCTTAAATACATTTTTTGCCTCATATACTTTTTATATACACATGCACACCATTATGAAGCTTTATTCTTTATTCTTTATTCAGGACGTGACGATGACTACATCACGTGTTGTTTAGAAAATAACATAACGGAAGGCAAAACCAGTGCTTAGTAAAAACAGTAGACTCTAATGTCCAGAACAAACATGAAGTTAAAAAAAATGCAACCTAAAAGATTAGACAGTGCAACAGAAACAACTGCAATAGATGTCTGAACTCTACCTTGCAATCTGTCTACGAGAAAGATGAGACCTAAGTTGATTTAACGTCATACTGAGTATGCGGTCCTTCATCAACATCCTGAAGCGTGCAAACACCCGGTGAGAGAAGCTCATAAAAGTGTCACGAGAGTCAAGCTGCCGCTGTGCCTTACGTTCGTCGACCTGAAGAAGGCATTCGACTCCGTCGAAACTGAAGCGTTCATCGATGCCCTGCTCACTCAGGGTGTTCCTACTCAGTACATCAGAGTCCTTCGAGAGCTGTACAGTGGATTCACGACCAAGATCTCGCCATTCTACAACGACGTCGTCATCGACGTGAAGAGAGAGGTTCGGCAAGGGGTACCATATCTCCGAAGCTCTTCAGTGCCACCCCCGAAACGGTCATGCGCGTACTAGAATGGGAAGGCATGGGAGTGAAGGTCGACGGCCGGCAGCTGACCATCTTCGCTTCGCTGACGACATCGTGCTCATAACACCGAGCATCAGCCAGGCGGAGCGAACGCTGGCCGACTTCGATCGCGATGTGAGAACGTTGGACTGCAGCTGATTCTTACGAAGACGATGTTAATAAGGAACGGACGAGTTTCTGTTGCCCCATTCTCACTCAACTGAAAGAACATCTCCGAATGCTCCAGCTATGTGTATCTGGGTTGCGAAGTCAATATGGCCGGCGACTAGCGCCAGAGCTGAGCAGAAGGAAACGATCGGCTTGGAGAGCTTTCAAGAGCGTCGAAGAAGTCGCGAAGAAGACGAAGAACGCCCAACTCCGTGCCCACCTATTCAACTCCACTGTTCTTCCTGACCTAACATACGCCTCAGAGACCTGGGCTAAACGAAAGCAGGATGAACTCGCGATCAGTGTCGCGCGGCAGAGAATGGAGTGGACGATACTCGAAGTGGGAGACGAAGCTCGGAACTTCCTCAAAGTTAGAAGATCAGAGGCGCTGTCACATAGACACCGCGAAAATTAGGTGGGCGCTTCGCAGACACCCGCTGGACGAGAGCCGTCACTGATCGGATTCAGCGGTATGCCAATAGAACACCGGGACGCCCACCAACGCGTTGGTCGGACTTCTTCGTGAAAGCCCTGAACGACCGATATGACGCTCTTCGTGTCCTTCGAGCGAGTAGGATCCATTGGAGCACTCTGGCATGCGACAGGGACGAATGGAGAACGCTGTTGGCGCCCGCTCAAGCAAGTCGATGACAACGGGGCGACAGGTGATACAGGTGATACCTTTTATTGCTGAACTTATTTCGTATTGCAATCAGCTGCTTTTTTGCACTCTGGCTGATCTTACGGGTCATAAAGCCGCAGTGCGGCCTTCTGTCCCGCATTTTTAGTGTGGTTGAATAGTTGACCTCAAGAGCAATGTTCATCCCAGCTTTCGAAAATAATGAGGTATTTAAAGATCAGCATTACTTATAAAGCAGTCAAAACCCCTAGTTTTCTACTCTAGTTGTGCGTTTATGTTCTTTCCTTGCTTTTTGTTGCGTTCTTGACACAATGATGATGGCTCTTTCTTCATGGATTGTTGAATGTGCGGCACATATGTGTGCGTGAAATAAATAAATACATTTTTCGTTAAAAATGTCTTCTTTTTTGATGAAGCTTAACCACGAAAATTTCCGTTAAATTGCATTTACGACAATTTACCCGTGATTTTTGAAATTTAACTTTTATTGTAAATGTCGACAAAGCTCGGAATGTCATTGACGATCAGCGATTAGAGACGTTATCGCATGGGCCAAGCCGTCGAAAATTAGGTGGGCCGGCCACGTGATGCGCTTCGCAGACATTCGCTGGACGGATTCCGCGGGATGTCAAGAGAACAACAGGAAGCCCACAAACGCGTTGGTCGGACTTCTTCGTGAAAGCGCTGAACGACCGATATGACGCTCTTCGTGCCCCTCGAGCGCGGAGAAACCATTGGAGCACTTTGGCACGAGACAGGGACGAATGGAGACGCTGCTGGCGCCCATTCGAGCAGCTCGGTGATGCAATTGATTGTAAATGTATTTCGGACGAGTTTTTTTTTGGCAAAGTTTTAGCAGTTGCGTTATCGAAAAAACCCTAGACGTAGTTGATTCAGTGGAAAGAGGCACTCGATGCCGATCTAATACTCGGAAAATTGTTGGCATTTTTCCAGCTAAATGACAAATTCGTTTGTTTGCGACATCACATTTCCCCACAATCCTTTCACATTTTTGGACTTTCTAGGTCTAGACATTTCTTGCATTTGACTGTTTCATATTAGTTTTCCGTACTTTTCAACCAGTCCGTTCTCTTCGCAGCTTTGTTTTGTGATAGACGATTTACAAGAAAAGGCAGAGAAAATGGCAAGAAAGCAGCTACGAAACACAACGCGTGCAAAATCCATGTGCGGGAAACAAAACAGAGGCGAGAAGAAAACACCTTCTCTCTTCCTCTCAAGTTTCTGGAAGGTTGAACGGGTTTTTCGTGCAGCTTCAGGCGACGAAAGTAAGGCAATGTCGAGCCCCGGCAGCGCGAGAGGAGGTACACCCGCCCCTGCTGTGGGGCGTGGCGTCAGGAGGTGCAGCCGCTGTTCTGCGGACCGGAAACTTTTGTTTTGCGTGTCAAAGGTTTTGTCGCATATGCGAGGCAATGTTCCGTTTTGACCGCGCAATCAACTCCTTGATCCGCCATCGACCGGCCTGGTCTTATCACCGCGGCGGTCACTTTGTCAGTTTGTCTCCTCTTCGCTTCGTGACTCCATCGCTTTCTCATGTCCGCCTCGTCCCTTGCGACCCCTCCGGCGGAATCCCCTTGTGCAGAGATCGGGAGTTTGAATTATCAAATCCCCGGGGATTTAGTTCATCGTTAGTTCAGTAATAAATGCGCTACTAGTTCACATCGGGAAAGGGAGCCTAGTCCAAAGGATCTCACCGTCAGCCTCCCTCGCGTGTATCTCATTTTTGCATTTCATCTCGTGCTTTTTAGCTATAATAATATTTAGTATATATTTTCGTTAAACTCTGATAGGTATAGTTGTATGTATTTGAAATGTTCAGTATCGAGACCGCCGTGCTATTAGGTTGTAACGAAATAAATGGCACTGAACCACTGTAAATTTAAACAGTTAATATCTCGGCTTGTAGGCAAGTTTTTTAATCGAAATAAAAACCTTCTGATTCTACACATCTTTGCCGACGTGACACAAGCTTTTTTATCCCAGTAGCATAGAAATCAGAAGTTCCGGAATTGACGAAATCTTCGAAGGCACTTTCGGCATCCTGTTGGTATTTGAATATTTTCCCTACCAAGAAGTCGCCAAGATGCTTGAAGAAATGGTAGTCTGTTGGGGAGAGGTCGGGAGAAAACGGAGGATGTGGTAGAGTTTCAATGCTCAGCTCATTCAATTTCTCCAACGTCATTCGTGCTACATGGTGGCGAGCATTGTCGTGCAGAAGGAGAACTCGCCTTCGGTTTACCAAGGCCGGCCGCATATCCTTCAACTTTGTCATCATTTCTTCAATTTCAATGCAGTACTTCTCTGCCGTGATGGATTCACCGGGAGGGAGGAAGCTGTGGTGAATAATTCCCAGCGAACACCACCATACTGTCACCATTACTTTCTTTTGGTGCGATTCCGGCTTCGCAAAGACCTTGGGGCTCTGATCGCTGTCCACCCACTGTGCCGATCGTCGCCTGTTGTCGTACACTATCCATTTCTCGTCACAGGTTACGATGCGATCAAGGAATGGGTCCGTTTCGTTCCGTAGAAGCAGTGCGGAAGAGATCTCATATCGTCGGTTTCTTTGCTCCTCAGACAGCTCGTGAGGCACCCATCTTTCCAGCTTTTTGGTCTTTCCAATTTCCTTCAGATGCCGGGCAGCTGTGTTGTGACTGACGCCAAGAACCTTCGCTATCTCCCTGGTACCTTTGTGTGGATCCTCCTCTACCACATCTCTCAGCTTGTCCTCATCAACATCACTATGCCTCCCACGACCTTCATGTTCTTCCAAGCTCTCATCTCCATTCCGGAACTTCTGATACCAACGATACGCCGTCCGAATTGTGGAACATCCTTGACCGAATGTGGCGTTGATCTTCTCGTCCCCCTCCTTAGCTGTAGTGCCCAGTTTGAACTCGTACAAGTAAATGCCTCGGATGACCCTTTTGTCCATCTGCAAAAAAGTCAATAAAACTCTAAAGTTTTTCCACTTTTACATAGAAAATTTGGTACGCACCGGTAGAGCAAAGTTTGCGCTTCTAAATGATATGCCACATGTTATGGTTTGTTCTTGATCAAACGCGTAAAGACGCGCCAAAAAATGGCGCGAGCCAGTGCCATTTAATTCGTTACAACCTAATATTTTGTTGAGTCCACCGAATGCAACAGGTTTCGTAAGGCAGCCGTTAGACTCTCGGTGAAGCCAAGGGGGTTGCGGTGGGTGAGCAAAGGGTTGAGAGGAAGATCGCACGCCCCTCGCCAGCAGGGGACCGGTGTACCTTCTGACAGTCCCCCTTGAGCTCCGTGTAGCTGACAGAGCGCGAAACCCGGGAGGCGGCAGCGATACTCATTTTGGCGCGTGCGGTCGCGCGCGCGTGCGTCGCTACGGGCGGAGCCCTCGCTGCTTCTCTGGCGGAGGGGACGAGTTTTACGCGAACGTACGTGCCGAAGCTGGGTGAGCTGGAGCGCGAGTGCGTGGGGGCGGTCAGGATGCACTGATGGGCACAAGGGTGGTTGGGAAAAGGTAGGATGTGCAAGCTTTGTCTCGTAAGGTGGAGTAGTGTAGGACAGTTAGTGCTAATCAATCGAGCGATATTAGGATGGGACGAATGAGTGAGGGAGAGGTATGTGACTGGTGAAACACAAATGATGAAGAAAGTTCAAAATCAAAAACCAACGATAACTAATGGATCCATGATTAGGGGTTTTAAAGGGAGAAACCTTTATTTTTAAGTTCAGAATTGCATGTGGGAGAATGTTCAATTATTATTAAATAGAATATTCATTTGAGGAGTAGATCCAGTATGTTTCGAGCGTCGCCTACAGCGGTTACGCATTTAAAAAAAGATACTGTTTGTTTGGAGGCCTAATGCACAAAAAATTAGCGACCTATAAAATTTGGACTTTCTGATATTTTCTGCGAATGTTTCGAGGGATTTTGTAACTTCACCAAAAGAATAAGAAATTTCTTCGTATAATATGAATATGAGGGATTTTGTAACTTCACCAAAAGAATAAGAAAACTTATTCGTATAATATGAAAACAAAATGAACCTAATAACAGTAGAAGCTCCAACCACTAGCGAGCATCACGTGCTCGCTTTGAAACGAGACTCCACGACACTTCTCTTCTTCCCTTTTCTCTTTCTAACTCAGTTAAAAAACCCTTTTTTCTCTTACGCAAGCCAAAGCGGTTCAGCCAATAGGTTGAGACGTGCATTCGCGCTCTAACACGTTGGGCGCATCGGACAACTCCTACTTGTAGCTGCAGTGGCTAGGGAAGACCCCGCCTGCAGCGCCGCGCCGCGACCGCACGCATGGCCGCAAGTGAGTATCGTTGCTCGCAGCCCGCGAAACCCACTTGTTCTTATGCTCTTCACTCGTTGACTCGGGACCGCGTGATCACAACAGTAAAAAGGAAAAGTAAGTTATATGGATTGAAGAAGAACGTACCGAGTTTGAGTAGCTGGCACCTCAACGGTTTGCCATTCACTGTAGTCCTCGTTGGAGATCCCGAGATCTCTTGTGAAATAGATAACATAGTTCTAGAAAGAAAACGTCAAAGCATGTTGCTAAAAAGAACAGGGCAAAAGATCTGGCCGAACCATGCTTTTGACCATACAATCGCTAAACTCTAAAAACTGAAAACGCACAAGGATTTCAGTCGTTGAGTTCGGTCTGTCCCATCGTACAACGGCAATGTTCGCCTCGTTGATGTCAATGCTCACACCCGTCGGAGGATTCTCTGGGCCTGAAGGAGTACGGTCTCAGTCCTGACATATTTCAAAAATTTCCAAAGATAAAACAGATTATAGCGTTCGATTTTGAAGGTGAAAGAAGTGTTCTTGAAAGGTAAAAGAGTAGCGTGGGGAGGAGGGTCTCGTAAAGGGAACTAAGAAAAGCAAGCACTGACAGCACTGAATACTGAAACTTCCAATTTTTGAAGAAGAAAAAAAAACACACGTCACGTTGGACACACAGTCGACGAGAAAACCTACGAGAAACGATTCGTGACGATGGTAATGCGGAATAGCTCGCTTTGGGCCCATCCCCTCCCTACAAGACGATCTTCCCCCTTGGTGAGCGGATCATAGCGGAAAAAACGCGCATATTTTCAGAATAATGTGACTTAAACCTCCGTTTGGTGTGGTGAAGTGGATCGCCTCCGAAAGCGGTCCCGCTCCGGCCTCATTGATGGCTCGCACCTTAACGTAGTAGTCATAGGAGGGTTTCAGCTGGTCGGTGGGTAGCGAGGATCTGAAATGTTTAGGTAAAAACCGAAAAGCAGATCTTTGCTTGAAGGATCGCCATCAAATCCCAAAATAACGCAAATAACAAAGCACCAAGCGATCTTTGGCACTCCATTAGGGCCCGTTTACACTTCGACGCCGAGCGACGCGATTCGAACGGCGTGATGCGTCTAATCGCGTCGAGCTGTTTCACACAACGATGAGCACTCTGAGCAGCCGGCACTGCATACTTGCACGCACGCAGCTGTGCATACACTTCCGGGTCCACCTCTGTTCACTCATTTTCTCCGTATTTTTCTCTTTCTCGCTGTAGGTCTTGTTCGGTGGTCGTTGCTGACGTGTTGTACCTTGCACTTCTTAGCACAAAACATATAAAAAGTGTCGCCGACGAAAAATAAAGAAAGGGCAGGAACAAATGCTAGTCCACACTGCGAAAATCAGCTGATAGGAGCCATACTGCGCCCAATTCACCGCTATCCATCGCATCGCGCCAATTTCGAGCGCGACGTGATCTGACGCTGAGCTACGCGATTAGCGCGGGTTCACGCGATCCATCCCAGTCGGCTGGCGTCAACGCCGGGCGACGCGATCAATCAATTTGGCCTCATTGCGTGGCAATCGCATCGCGCGGCGAGCAACGCGATCGACCAATTTAGCCACTATACATGCCATCGCGTCGGTAGATGTCGAAGTATAAACGGGGCCTTAGACCTATAAACCGGCGCAACACGCAGTCGAAGGAGACGCCGACTCGCACATGGTTCCCGAGACGAGACTCTTGGTTCAGGCTCTCCCCTTGCCCTACTATCCCTCCGTGGTCAGGAAAGGCGAAACACCGAAATGGTCTAGGGCCGGTAACTGCAACTAATTGTCTGAGGCAAATATGCATTCAAAGTGTTTCCATGACATATGTGAAAGTAGAATCCATAGCGCATTCTGCAACGGTGTTGACTAATACTGACTTTATTATTTAATTTATTATTTAGTAGTAAAAGCGGTCTTAGGAAACCAAAATGATTTTTCTATCGAAACAGCAACCTGTAAACTAAGCCGTGCGATATATTATTTTCACATCGAACTGGACACTTTTCAAACCAAATTGGACAGTTTTCACGTCAAATTGGGCACTCTTCTAAGCTAGCCTAAGACTTTTGAAATCAAGGCGAACTCTTCCAAATCAAAATGACCTTTAGGCAGGTTAGACTACAGACTCACTAAGATAATTAGAATAAATTTTTATTCAAAAACAATTTGGTATAGCTTTCCTATGAAATATTTTAGTTCAGCTGCCCCAACAAGAGCAATAATGTTATAAAAATTTTATTTTTTTACGAAAAATAATAAATTAAATTTTGTTTCAAAGCGCAGCAAGGCAGCAATCATGTAGTGCATTAAAAGACTGGATCGCGCTATGCACTCGAAAAACATCGCAATGTTTACCTGATTGATAGTGTAAATACTGCTCGCATACAGCAAAAAGGTTAGGATATGTGTGTTATGTTACATCGAAGATGCAGGCGTGAAACTGAATGCAAACAGAAATGTTTCCATCCATTGAATAGGAAAAGAATCGCGTACTTTCGAACGATGGCGTGGCACAATCTCCAAACTTTGAATCATTGTTTTTTCAAAAATTTTTTTTGTTAAATTTCTAACAATGTGTTCATTTATTGGGTACATGAATTAAAACTTCAAAGAAAGTTATAGTAAACTTTTCCTTGCACGAAAAATTATTCTAACATTTTTGAAGAGTCTCTAGTCTAATGTAGAAGAAGCTCATTTCGATTTGGAAGAGTTCGTATTGATTTCAAAAGCTTTAGGCTTAGGCTTAGAAGAGTGTCCAAATTGACGCGAATAGTGTCCATTTTGATTTGAAAAGTGTTCGATTCGACGCGAAAATGGTATATACCGTACACCCTCAATATGATTCAGTGGTGGATTCGAGGGTAGCTTTTGGCTCTCTACTAGCCACTCCAGATGTAAACAAACCTGATGAAACGTCATCTCTTTCGCTTTTTGGATGGTAGCAGGGATGGAAGGTGGATGGAGTTCTAGTTCCTGTTTTCTTTTCCGCTTCCAATCACGTTTTGACGTTTTGAATTTTGTCTACTATTACCACACAGGCTTCGCATGTCAACGCTAGAATTTTTCTAAAACGCTCGAAAATTTCTTTGGGAAAATACGCCAGGCATCCCACTTCCAGGTGCTTACCGTGTGACCGTTGTTGATCCCTCTCTGCTATTTGTGCGGTATTTCTGCCAGTATTCTTCTTCCTCATCGACGTCGTCACTGAGAAGGAGTTCATATGACTGAAATGTTCATTTTTTCAAATGGCATGGGAAACACAATATGGAGATAGATGTAGGAAGGTGATGTAATAGATGGAGAAAAGCAAATTTTTTAGTTGGGAGTAGATGAACAGAAACCATTGAAAATTAAAAAATCAGAAAATATGCGGTCGAAATTCCTCATTTTTCTGTTTTTTTTTTTGCTGCGACCAATGCCCAAATGTGTCGTGACCGTCGCGGATCACGATAACCACTTGAAGCTCCGCCCATTTGTGGCGGCTAAAAGCGGAGTTATGGCTCTGACAAGGGAACTGTCTGAACGGTACGCCGGAACGGCAAGAACGAATACTATAGGAAGAATCTCCGTCCCCCAAATAGTAACAGAACATGTTTTGTTTTTGCCGAATTTTGTGGCAAACGAGTAGGAGCGCGTAATGGTTAAGGGTCCGCAGAGCGAGTTTACCACGGCAGCGCAAGTTGCCGGTGCCATGGACTGGGTGGCGCAGTGGTAGATTAGCTGCCTCATGTCCATGACGTCGAGGGTTCGGTTGCCATGCTACGTTGCGTTTTTGCACTTTTACTATAGTATCGGATTTCCATAGAGATTTCCATGTCTGAACTTGTTTTTGGACAACGGTAATGGAAATACGGTAATCCTACTATATATAAAGGAGCAAGCGTGTATGTGTTGTGTTGTGTTGTGTTGTGTTGTGTGTGTTTTGTGCCGCTCGAACACGAATTTGAAGTCGACCAATCGATATCGATTGATATTATCAATTTTCTGTGGATGTCGTTCAAGCGGCACGAAACTTCAGCTCTGGGGGTAATCGAGGTAGCTGAACACGAGTCTGAAGTTTATTTTTGAGGTTCCGATCACCATCAATTGATATTGATCAAATTATACATGGATGTCGTTCATTTTTTCTATTTCTTTCTAACTTGCTGCAATAGACGTAGTTAAGGTGCTCTTCCTGCGGAAACCATGACCAGGTTGCAGCTAAAATTGATGATGATAAGTTATCACTACGGCGAAGCCGTTCAGAAGCCGCCAGTGCGACCGGCAGGCCGCTCTGACGCTAGATTTAGTGTGGTGGTCGAATGTATTATTTAGTAGGTTACGTAGAATGTAGATTCGATGCAATATGTGTTTGAGTGTAATAAATAAGTAAACATATAAAATAAAATGTGTATTCAATCTAGAATACAAAAGTAGTTTAACAAAGAACCACCAAACTATATGGAACCGTGATGCAATTCAAAAATAGCCCCCTTACCTCGATTTTCATGTTCGGATATTTCGGGGCTTTCCAGACGATGATCACGTCCCGCGAGTCGATGGACAGCACTTGAATGTCACGCGGTGCATCACCTGGCTCTGAAGGAAGTGATGTGAAAAGCAGCTTGTTGTATCTCTTCTGCGCACTTCTGCCAGCAAGTTTTTAGGTGGAAGCTCTAGGTTTCCGAGATGACCAATAGGTGGCAGAATCTGGAATTCGAATGCAGTTCAACCAACTTTTTACGAGGAATGTCAGTGAGGACGAGTTTGAGCCGGCCGTGTTCTTCGCCTTGCAGTGGAGTGTCTTCGAAGTTAACGTGGAAAACTCCACCTGACCAACTACGCGGTCCTGTTCCTCACTGGTTCGGAGCGTTTGCCAAATGTCCTCCTGCAATGATGCAAGTCATACACAATCGAATATTGACTGGTTTTCTGGCGATCTCTTTTAAAGTGACCACGTGTACAAATGTGCTATCAATTTAATGCAGAAACAGCAATAATCAATACCTACTGGACGCGCCATGCGTTCTATGTTTACATGATATCGTTTAAACATAATCGGATAATCGCTTTTCAAATCACGTCGCTGAATTTAGTGCATCTCACCAGGAAACTATCTCAACGGTAGGTCGGAACGGCCAATGTGTTGTATATAGGCAGAATCGCCTCTCTTTGGGAAACAAGAAAATGTAAATATCTCGACCCCAATACAACTCTGCGCAAAGTTAGGGACGACAGAATTTGGGCCGGTGGAGGCGTTAGCCCTATGCCTGCACGCGGAGGGAGAGCTCAAGTTGGCTGGAAACAGTGATCACGGGGATTACTCCGCCCTTCTACGCACTCTGCCACCATCGCTCGCTCGTCATTGCTGCTTCCAGCCAAGTTGAGCCCGCTCTCCGCCTCCAGGCATAGGACTAACGCAGCCAACGGCCCAACTTCCGTCGTCCCTAACTCTATGCAGAGTTGTATTGGGGTCGAGATATTTGCGTTTTGTTGCTTCCCAGAGAGAGGCGATTCTGCACATATACAACACATGGGCCGTTCTGACCTACCGTTGAGATAGTTTCCTGGTCAGTCTTAAATAAAATCTTATTGGCTTCAGCAAAACAATAAGGAGCCTTGAGTCTAGGGGGACGGTCAGGAGGTACACCCGCCCTTGCTGGGGGGCGTGCGATCTTCTCCCTTGCACACCCACCCCAACCCCTATGCTTCACCGAGAGTCTAACAGCTGCCTTACGAAACCTTTGAGACACAAAACAAAAGTTTCCAGTAATCAGAACAGCGGCTGTACCTCCTCACGCCACGTCCCCCAGCAGGGGGCGGGTGTACCTCCTGTCGCGCTGCCTTGAGTCTACATAGTTATGAAAGGAAAGCGAAAGAAAAATTCTTAACACATTGACGACAATCGCGTTTTGCAGCAGAAATCCGCGTGCGACACACGTGCGTTTCTACGTGCGCGCGCTATGAACCACCGGTGGCTCATAATGTCGTTAATGCGCTCAAAGCTAAAAGCACACTCAGAGCTTCCTACTCTGAGAGAGGGCGATGGAACTCTCTACAGGAACGATTTCCAAAAATCGGAAGCGCTAGCAAAGTTTTTTGCGTCCGTTTTTACTTCCAGACCAGGAAATGCTGTATGTGATCCAAGCAATGTTGATACTAATGCAGGCGCAGCTGAGCTGGGAGCCGACGGTGGATGTGAATTTGTGGTTCAGGTAAGGGAAGTTTTAAATGTAATGAAGAAACTTAAATGTTCTACCAGCGCAACTTTTGACGGAATCCCACAAATAGTTTACAAAAAATGTGCATTTTCTTTGTCTAAACCTTTGTCCATAATTTTCAACATTTCTCTATTTTACAGTGAAGTACCCGAAATCTGGAAACAATCAATTATTACTGCAATTCCAAAAAATACAAATCCAGAGTTAGTTTCTTCCTACCGTCCTATAAGCATAACAGCGACTCCGATAAAAGTGTTGGAAAGCATTATTCGAGACAAAATACTACATATCCTATCTAGAAACAAAATGATTCCGTACCAGCAGCATGGTTTTGAGTCAGGTGCTTCTACCACTACTCAGCTTTCAGACAGTCTTTTTGATTGGTACCTTGCACTAAATAATGGAAATTCAGTTGATGTTATTTATTTCGATTTGACAAAAGCTTTTGATAAGGTAGACCATGAAAAACTTTTTAATAAACTATACCAACTTGGAATTGGAGCGTCTCTCCTGAATTGGATGCGTTCCTATTTATCTGGAAGGTTTATGCGTGTTAAAGTTGGTAACTCTTTCTCGAGAAGCTATCCTTGCAGCAGTGGAGTACCTCAAGAAGGTGTACTGTCGCCAGTTTTGTTTCTGGTGTACACCAGCGATCTTCCTGCGAACTTAGCTACTGATCCTGTTGTGAAGGTGCAGATGTATGCTGACGATATAAAAATTTATGGGGCTTACAATAATGACAATATGACGCATGTACACCAAGCCTTATCTCAGTCTATCAATTCAATGGTGGACTGGGCTAACACTTGGAAAATACCTGTAAATCTCTCCAAAAGTTTTGCTCTTCACCTTGGGAATCAGCCTAGTATGAGCTACAAAGTCAACAATTATGAAATCCGTTCTGTATATGATACTCGAGACCTTGGAGTTTTTCTTGATTATAAGCTAAGTTTTGCAAACCATATTGATGCTGTTGTACGAAAAGCGTTTTCCATTCTTTTTCTAATTTATAGAAATATTAAATGTAATGATAGAACCATATTAATTAGTTTATATAAGTCTTATGTTATTCCAATAGTTGAGTATTGTTCACAGGTTTGGAGTCCTTTCACAAAGAAGTTTCAAGCCAAAATTGAGAGCGTTCAGAAGACCTTCACAAAAATGTTGTTTTATAGGTGTGTATCCTATACGACTGATTTTAGAGAATTGCCGAATTATCAAGAGAGGCTCAGGCTTTTTAACCTTAAAAGCCTTCTTTATAGACGCATCTTCAATGACTTAGTTTTGTGCTTTAAAGTTCTGAAAGGGGAATCCCGGCTTAGAGCTAGCAAGTATTGGACATTCCTGCCAACGATGGGTCATGGAAACATCTATAGATTCCATTGTCCCAAAATAAAGAGAAAGAACCGTGAAAAAATCTTCAACTCCCTTTTCTTTCGTGGTGCTCGTTGGTTACAGATGTTGCCTCCTAGTCTCTTAGAAGCACCAAATGTGGATATTTTTAAAACGAGATTGAAGAAAATTGATTTGCTTGCAACACTGCACATTGTTGACATCACCTAGAGGCAGCGTTTGGTTCTCTATTTCATCGAGTTTGTAATTTTGTTGTCTTTGTTCCAGTTCTATATTAACTCCTGCTTTTGTTTTACTGTTATGTTATTCTTTACTAAATTATCCTTCGCTTAGCTTTAATAGTTTTTCCTACGTTTTTCTTTGTTCTGTTTTGCCTCTCAGAAATTCCTCACTCTTTTATTTCACGCGTTCCCCCAAGCAGCAGTTACGTGGGAACTAATGAAGTCGACGGACCTACTAAGTTGGTATCCGGAGTCGTTATCCTCAGGCGACTTGCAGTGTTGGCGGGCCACTGCTCCTCTTCATTCAGTTTCCCACTGTTTCCCCCTGTTCCAGCCAGTTCAGTACTGTTTCTTTAAACCATAATTGAGTTGTTAAGCAGATGTCTCGCCCACGGTCTTCAATATCGTGCTGAGCTTATAGCTTTGTTGTTGAGGTTTTCATTTCGTTTTGTTTCTCACATTGTTTTTTCTAAGTATATTGTGTCCATATAGTTGTCTGTGCGCACAGTTATGGTGCAAATAAATAAATAAATAAATAATGTCTCTCGCGGACCACTTTTTTGTCTTGTGTGTTTCTTCCTATCAAACTTTGACCAGGAGGGGGGGAGTTATTTGGGGTGCTGATCACGAATTTGGCATCCGTTCCTGGTATTACGGTAGAGTACGGTAGGCTACGGTAGTTACGGGTAATCGCCGAAAGCTTCAGTCACCCGTATCTACCGTAACCTACCCTAGTATACCGCAGTACCAAAAGCGGATGTCGAATTCGTGATCAGCACCCCAAATAACCCCCATAGGCAAAGTTTGGGCGAAATCGGTGACCATGACTCCGACAGCCTTACTCCCCCGTACCTACTGTAACGTACCGTAATCGGCCCAAAATTTGAAAAAGGATGTCAGATTCTTGAATAGCACCCCAAACAACCTCCTTGGGCAAAGTTTGGGTGAAGCATACTGACTTAACTTGATTTTATTGTAAAATTGGTCTCCTTCCTAGTAACATTTTTTAATTCGATATATCTAATGAAAGCAACGACAATTTTCTTGCTTATTCCTGTTGGACATTCTCCTATCACAAGTAATTAGGGAACAGAAAAAACATCTATGAAAAACCGACGGCAGCAAAAAAAAAGCAGAGCAGCAAAAGCACAAAAAAATTGCGCGAAAAGTTATGAGCCACCGGTGGCTCATATTGTCCCACGGGGACAGACACGTATGTGGCACCGGTGGCTCATATTGTCGTCAATATCAACGTCAACAGCGGGAAAGGCTTAAAACAGCGCAGTAAGGCAGATAAAATTTTAGGATAAATAGGTAGGAAACAGTAGAAATTAAATAAATACGAATTATTAGGGTGTCCCTGTCACATAATTCTCTGGGCTATCATACCATTTTTATTAGAATTTAAAACAACAAGATAATGACGAAAGGTGGTCAATCAATATATTCTCGATCTGCGGCCACAACTTTTCTCCCGCGATTAAGCACAGAATTGATTGAAATCAGTTTTTTCTCAAATCAGTTTCTTTATGCCTCAGTTGGCTGGTATCGAGGTTGTAAGCTGTCACAACGATGTTTTGTTGCGATCAAAGCTTCTGGCGCCAGGCGGGACTCGAACCCGCACCTCCCTGTGACCGGGCGGGAATGCTCTACGCCATTACACCACCGGCGCCGTTTGATCGAACACAACATCCACCCCTCGTGGGACCGATCAGCACACACCCGTAGAGCACTCCCGCCCGCTCAAAGGGAGGTGCGGGTTCGAGTCCCGCCTGGCGCCAGAAGTTTTGATTGCACTTTGCCAGAAAGAAGCTGGCCTGCTGTCAATCCTTTCATCGATTGCGCACTGAACTTCTTAACGTTGCGAGCATCATTTGTTCGTGAAAATGCGAGCAGGACTTCTGAATGCTGCACAGTCACAAGGGCTGATATCCGGAGAATACGCAGTATGTGCCACAATTTCGATAGACTCCTTCCTCATCGTCTCCTGCCTCATCGTCTCCTGCGTTCGTTTGGCTCGATGCGGTCGTGCATTACCCATTAATACACGAATTTTACCGAATATCGGGTACTTCTCAAGCAGCTTACGCCTCATTTCCAGCATATCTAGAGCTATGGACTGGAACACATAACACAGTGTTTAACTTGGAGCTGGTTCTCACCCCTACATCGTCTATGACGGCTCTACTATATATACGAGAAATATTTTTTTTCAAACAAATAATTGATTTAAATACTAATACTCTAGTATAGTTATTCCTTCCATGGAAAAATGCTCTTCTATTAAAGCCCCCTCAGCGGTTTCACGTTTGCGCTGGGGGAGTGAAATATCTGTTATGAAACCTGCCTTTCTTATTGTCCAGTTTGTTACGAAGGAATCCGTCATTCCGCTCTTTCCTTTATCTAGCCGATTCAGTGGTGCCTATCTAATTGTGCTCACTTCCTTTTCTGGTGTTATTTTTTTGTTTCTTTTCTCCTACTGAAGCCTTTTTATTCACTACTATTGGCTTTTTGTGTTCGGTGCCGTGGAGGGCTTCCTTTCTGGTTGACTGTCTGTTGGTGCATGCCGTCTAGCATCGTATTAAATAAATAAATATATATATATATATATATAAATATCTTCAATGAAGAAGTCTGCTGTAATCGTCTTCCCATTCGGTAAACGCGAGTAGCGCACGACTGCTGTCCGATCGGTCTTCCAGTATGCTTCTTGTCCGTGATGCTGTGCATTCCCTTCCGGAACCGAGTGAGCTAAGTTTCACACGTTGACTTGCTGCAGGTGTCTGGACCTAACAAAGCTTTGTGAGCAGCGAACGCGGACAGTCCAGAACGAAAGCGATGAAGTAGTAAGTCGCGATTTCCGCGGTCGGCAATTCCATTTCAAGAAATTGCCAAAGTCACAGTAGGCCGATAGAGGTAATTGATATGCTGTTACGAAATGCATTTGAATCGCCTTGTTGTCCCAAAAGAGCATCCCGTTTGGGTCTTGTATAAAGAAGTTGTAACGCGCCAAACACTCATGGTTCAAATAGCCCAGAAACTTATGGAACACCCAAATAAATAAGCAAGCTTAGGCACATCGATAAAGTTGACTCACTTCACCCTCAGGATCCTCGTCAATATCAGTAAGCACATAAAATAACTGCGGACGTGGTCTGCCTTGGGCGATGCATTGAACAGAGACCTAAGAATCAGGAAGAAATGGGTGGAAAACGACTGGACTGCCGCCCACAACGCGTACCTTTTCTGTGGACTCGATGAGCAAATGCTCTCGATTAGGTGGATCGTTGTAGAGCATCGAGACACTGATTGGAAGCGCTACAAAAGAGGATCAAATTGCCAATGCCAATAACTGTAGGGTGACATCAGCGGACCCACTGTCTTTCTCAATGCCCATGATGTCCGAGATAACCCCAGGTCCGCTATCGGCGGCCGCTTGCACCCGCACGTAGAAGGCCTCGTCGGTCTTGGTCAGCACCCTGAAGAGCTTTTGTAAGCTTTTCGTGTGAGGGCCTAGAGGATCGGCAGAACGCGTACCTGACGCTGTTCTCCGTCCCGTCCAGTACCAGCTTCTGCCAGTCTGACAGCGGATCGTCCTTGTTGAATGTGTGGTAGACCACATACTTCTGTAATCATCTTTGAACTCATTTCACCCATCGAGCCGCACATTGATTGCCCTTCGGCCTTACCGTAATATTTCCATTCGGATGTGACGGCGGCTGCCAAGAAACCGTGTAGCCGCCCCGTTCACTGTGGAGCGTCACGGTGGACGGTGGACTGCCCGGTCCACGGATGCGAACGAATACCGAACGGGTGACCTGGCCTGCCGGGGTAACAGCAGCGCATGTCAGATTGTCGCTTCGGGTCCTTCAACGAAACCCCTTGAAACTGCGCGTCAAATACGGTCTACATGAACCAACCTCGACTTCATTCTGATCACAGATAACGTCCTTTCATCGTCGAGCGGTGTGGTGACGACATTGTAGAAAGCGTGGTCAGGCTGGATCTTCTGACCTGAAAATTCGTCTGCTCTCAGCAACTGCGTGGCTACTTCTGGCATAACACTAGGAATGTTTGCGATATAAGATCAAGGAAGAATTACTCAAAGCCATTAAGCAGCGTCAGATCTCTCAAATGTCTTCGAGTAAAAGTGAGCTAGACCTAAACTAGGACCTTGCGGGTGGTTCCATCCAAAACTCTGGAGCCAACGGGACTCAAACACTACTACTAACACTACTAACACTACTAACACTACTACAAAAAATGTCTACGGTGTTTGCTCACAGTAAAAGTACTGAAGAAATTAAGGGCTCAGTTGAAAGGCTGAAAAAATAGAAATTTTCTGACGTATAACCGGCATGGAATGCGCCACACACTCATCTGAAATTTTGCATTTTGCACTCGATTGATTATGTTTTACTTAAATACTTGATGTAATTTCTCCTTTAAGAAGAAGTACTGACTGGTTTGTGCTTCTTCTAAGGTTTAAACTTAGGAACACACTATGGCTTGAAAAAAGCGCAGGGTATCCAAAAATGCAGGTACTATTTAAAAGGTTCTAACATTACTGATAGTGAAGCTTTTGAAGATGTTTGAGACCCGTATGAGTGGTTACGGATGTCTGTGACGTGCAAACAGCCAAGATTGCGTCATGCCCTCTCCTGAAATCTTGAATTTCAGACTCGATTGGTTGTGGATAGGCTGAGTGCTTGCTACAATTTTGTTACTACTCGGTCAGACTAACCTGTGCTGTGCTTCTTTTAATGTTTAGAAGTTAACAATAATGAGAAAGACATGTTACATGCAGGTTTGTTCATTGCACAATTTTAATGTGAGCAGAAGCCCTATTTTCCAAGATGGATTCTGTGAAGGGATGAATCGACATTCAAGCTGAAGGGAGAGGTTAATCGGCATAACGGGCATGGCTAATTGGTGATGGAAAACGTTGAAAAAAGCACAGTGCAGATTAATCTGGCCAAGTAGTGACAAGATTGTAGTAAGCAATCAGCCCATGCACAATCAATCGAGTCTGAAACGCAAGATTTCAGGAAAGGGCATGGTGCAATCTTGACCGTCTACACGCCAAAGGCATTATGTAGCTCTGTACTTTCATATAAGTCTCAAACGTCTTCAAAATATTCACTAGCAGCAATATTAGAACCTTTTAAATAGTACCTGCATTTTTAGGATAAAGGATAAAGGATAAAGGACGGCGTTACTCAATCCCTTCTGGAATGCGCCATCGCATTCTACTTCTACGGGGTGTCGTGGAGGCGATATGAATGCGTATTTGGCCATACAATGAATTGCGGTGGCCAGCCAATGAACAACTCAGCGCTTTATCCTTTCCAGACAAGTCTGGTACCAATTCACCGACCCCGGAGGGATGGAAGGCTTGGTTGGCCTGGGCGGGAAATCCGAACCAGGAACCTGGTATCGGGTGCACGCGGCAGTCGCGCCTCCTCCGACTGCGCTACACGCGCCCATGTTTTTTTGCATTTTTTAGGATACGCAGCATTTTTTGCAATTAGTACTGTGTCTTTAAGTTTTGACCCTTGAAGAAAGCACAAATCAATCAATCCAGCCCCTTTAAGGAAAAATTACATCAAGTATGTATGTAAAATATAATCAATCGAGTGCAAAAGCAAAGTTTCGGACGAGTGCATGGCGCATTCCGTGCCGCTCGCTCATACGTTAAGTGTCAGAAAATTTCATACAGTGAGACACCCTGAACAACAAGGGACGACGATCATCTTCCCGTAAAGTTCTTCAAAGCGACCTGTTGAATTTCGAAGGAGACTGCCTGAGGAGCACCGAAATGATTTTCATATTTCCTGCCGACATCTGGGTGGTTTAAAAACGACGAAAAATCGCAGTTCTCCAGAGCGGGCTGATAAGGCAGACGTGACGTCTGGGAGGACAGTCGATGAGCTTCTCATCGCAGCCAGGCATCCTCGTAACGACCTATTTTATTTATTTACTTATTTATTTATTAGACAACGACAATTTGCTTGAAGAGGATAGAGAAATAAAGAAAACGCTGAACGCGCACTACCCCCAAAGAACTGCAAGTCACATGCATGTAGAAGTCAGTGGCGATACTGCAACTGTTCAAGAACTGCAGCAAAACTGACTACACACACTTTCATAAGTCTTAAGCTCTAATAGACTTTCACAGGCCTGCACAGATAGCTTATTCATATCTTTGTGTAATATTAGGTTGTCCGGAAAGTTCTCAGCGTTTTGTTTCACTATTTTTCATTCGTCTATTATTAAATAAAAATTCAACTTGCATTGCGCATTAATGCTACTTTCTGCACAGAATTTTTCGCTCTATCTGAGTAAATAATTTGTTTCAAGAATGATTTATACTTCTGTCCTTGAAAGGGTTATTGAAGTATGTCAAAGGAGGAACGACATTTTATTTCAAAATGGGACAATCCGCAGCCGAGACAGCTCCACAAATCAATCGAGTGTAGGGGCCTAATAGTGTGGAGTAAACACCGTGCGCCAGTGCTTCAGTAAACTTCGGAACGGATATTTCAGCCTCGAAGATGACCCCCATAGCGCTCGACCCAGAGCAATCCTGGACGACGAGTTGAAGGAATTGGCGGAAGAAGAACCATCCCAAGCAGTTCGCGGGATCGCGGAAGAGCTAGACGTCATTAAGACTGCTGCTGCAGATGCTTTGAAACGCCCTGAGAAGATGAAAAGCTCGAAAAGTGGGTGCCCCACGAGTAGGGTGAGCGGCAAAAATTGCCATGTTTTGAGATGTGTTCTTCTCTACATTTACGCAACAAAACTGACCCGTTCTTGGATCGAACCATCAATTGTGATGAAAAGTGGATTCTACATGAGAACAGGGACGAAGCCCCTAGCTAGGCATTTTCCAAAGGCGAACCTCCACCAAAAAAGGGTAATGCTCATGTGTGGTGGTCGGCGGCTGGTGTAATCCACTACAACTTTTGTCACCAATCCAAATGATCACAGCAGAATCCCACAGTAAAGAATTCGACGAAATGCACAGAAAATTCCGTGAACGTCAGCCAGCGTTGTTCTACAGAAGAGGCCCTATTCTCTTGCACGATAACGCTCGCCCATACGTTTCACGGAACACTATTCGAAAATCGAACGAATTAAGGGTTGAAGTTCTGCCTCATCCGCCATACTTTCCAGACCTCTCGCCAACCGACTGCCACCTTTTCAAACAGTTTCAAAACATTCTCGCTGGTGAAACCTTCACCAAGCAGGACCAAGCCAAAACAGCTTGCATGGATTTTGTCAAATCTCGACCACCTAATTTTTTTCGCTGATGGAATAGGTCGACTGTCGGCCCATTGGCAAAACTGTGCTGATTCGAACAGTACTTATTTCGACTAAATCCGATAAGATGTGAGAAAGTTATGGTAGTTCAAAGTGAAGCACTCAAAACGCTGAGAACTTTCCGGACAACCTAATACAACCTAATAGTTGTGTTGTCTTAGTGTCGTTATGTTCGTAGTAGATTTACGTGGGCAAATATTTGTTTATGTTACATTATTTATGACTAATGCGTATGACTGTTTTCATGTCTAATAAATGAATAAAAAATTGATGTTATGATGTTCGCAGTAGATTTCAATAAAAATTAATAAAATGAAAGAATGAGTGAATGAAGTAAACGAATGTCTATGAAAGTGACACCGAATAATATGTAGTAACAGCAATACTTACCATCAACCAGCCAGAACATCTTTGGAGGTGGTGTGGAGACGGCTTCACAGCGCACTTCTAACGACAAAGAGACATCTGGGTCGAGCACGATCTCCTCCTCCGGATCCAACGACATCTCGGGCAGCTGAGCTAAACACCATTTGCAGACGACCATCGACTAAGCACACAGTTGTGCACACTTGCTTATAGCCGCGCACTGTCTGTCGCTGCACTGCTGTAGTACTTGAAGAGATTGTTCAGCTTATTCGCCAATTGAGTATACAGGGTGTCTCAGAAAACTATATGCACTGTCAGAAAGGTGATAACTTTGCTCAAGGTAGAGGTACCAAAGCGTTAAGGGGAAATATGAAAGCTCAAGGAAATAGAAATTTCCCGACATATGAGTGGTATGGATTGCGCCATGTACTGGTCCGAATTCCTGCATTTTACTCTCGACTGATTGTTCTTCGCTTGATTACTTGTTGTAATTTCTTCACAAAGTGGCCATATTCATTAATTTGTGCTTCTTTTAAGGTTTCAAACTTAAAAACACATTACGGCCTGCAAAAAATGCAGGATATCCTAAAAATGCGGGTACTATTCAAAAGGGTCTGATATTGCTGCTAAACTAAAGCTTTTAAAGATGTTTGAGATTTGTATGAAAGCACAGGGTAACAAGATGTCTGTGGCGTGCAAATAGTCAAGATTGCGTCATGTCCCCGTCTGAAACCTTGCATTTCAGACTCGATTGATTGTGCAGGGCTGAACGTTTGTTACAACCTTGTTACTACTTGGCCACGATAACCTATGCTGTGTTTCTTTGAAGTTTTTCCGTCGTCCAGTACCTGCAGTTATGCCGATTGACCTCTTCATTCAGCTTGGATGTTGTTTCATTAGTGCAAAGAATCCGTCTTGTAAAATGGGCTCCTGCTCACAATTAAATTGTGCAATCAATAAACTCGCATGCTACGCATCTTTCATGTGATTTTCGAGTTCTAAACGTTAGAAGAACAGGTTAATCTGGCCAAGTAGCAACAAGGCTGTAGCAAGCACTCAGTCCGTGCACAATCAATCGAGTCTGAAATGCAAGGTTTCAGGCGGAGACATGGTGCTATCTTGACTGTTTACACCGGGAATGCCGTTACACTGTGCTTTCATATGAGTCTCAAACATCTACAAAAGCTTCACTAGCGGCAATGTTCGAACCTTTCAAATAGTATCTGCATTTTTTAGGATTTGGGCTTCATTTCTGGCAAACTGTACTGAGTTTTTAAGGTTTAAACCGTGAGAAAGAACAAATCAATCGATACGGCCACTTTGTGAAGAAATTATAACATGTATTCAAGAGAAGCACTATAAACATGGCGCAATCCACACCGCCCATATGTCAGAAATTTTCTTAAGCTTTCATACGAGCCATTAATTTCTTCAGCACCTTTACCGTGAGCAAAGTTATAACCTTTCAAACAGTGTGCACATTTTTCGTACGCCCTGTACAGATGCTTAACAACTTCATGGTGGATGTCGCGTTCGATCCAACAGCGCCGGGCCGGTGGTGTGATGGCGTTGCATCCTGCCAGAAGGGTACGTGTTCATGTTCAAGGGTCTCCTCGGTCGCAAACAAATATCGTTGGAACAATTCGAGGATCTATCCTAGTCCGGGGAGAAGGCCACAGAATTAA
The DNA here is from genome assembly GCA_947396885.1 of Heligmosomoides polygyrus polygyrus. NCBI lineage: Eukaryota > Metazoa > Nematoda > Chromadorea > Rhabditida > Heligmosomidae > Heligmosomoides > Heligmosomoides polygyrus. The sequence continues at coordinate 103,258,941 of OX377203.1, forward strand.
AAATTATGTAAGCAATTGACTTGATACTCACAGAGCGGATTGAAAAAACACAATAAGGCCTAAGCTGAAAATTTTCACAAAGAATAAAAAAGGATAACATACTGTTTCACCACCGTTGAAAACAGACAACTTTACGCGCCCCGTCACTATGGCCTATGTTATACTTCAGCGACGTTGTTGTCGGCGACGTCGGTGACAGTGTTACGCCTAGTTTATACTTGTGCCCCGAGGTGGCGCGGCACCACGATCGCCATGGATATCGATTTTTCGCGCCGCCCGGTCGATATCTATCCCGATCATCGTGCCGCGCCGCTCAGCGGCGAAAGTATAAGGCCTATGTCATACCATCGCTCTTCGCTAGCGAAGGCGATGGACAACTAACATAATTGGGGAAGGGACGGTATCAGGCTTTGTGGAGGGGCAGACCCTGTAGCAGTTGTCCGATCCACCGCTAGCGAAGCCTCGCTAGCGGGGTGTCATACTTTCGAGCGATACGGCATCGCTACTGATGCGACCGCGTCGCTGAGCTGAGCAGAGCGTCGGGCAGCATCGGTAGCGATGCTACGACGCAGCTGCACACAACGCTATTAACTGCGCGCCTATTCGCTAGCTTCACGCTAGCGAAGAGACTTCGCTCATCGCTCTGTTCGTCGCTTTCGCTCCGGGTGAGCGAAGGTATGACATAGGCCTATGTCATACCATCGCTCTTCGCTAGCGAAGGCGATGGACAACTAACATAATTGGGGAAGGGACGGTATCAGACGTTGTGGAGGGGCAGACGCCTGTAGCAGTTGTCCGATCCACCGCTAGCGAAGCCTCGCTAGCGGGGTGTCATACTTTCGAGCGATACGGCATCGCTACCGATGCGACCGCGTCGCTGAGCTGAGCAGAGCGTCGGGCAGCATCGGTAGCGATTCTACGACGCAGCTGCACACAACGCTATTAACTGCGCGCCTATTCGCTAGCTTCACGCTAGCGAAGAGACTTCGCTCATCGCTCTGTTTGTCGCCTTCGCTCGGGGTGAGCGAAGGTATGACATAGGCCATAGGCCTAAACTAGGGCTTACGAGGGCGGCTACGCAGTGCAGCCCGCGTGACACGGCGTCGCCGACGCGTCACCGAAGTATAACATAGGACAAGGTCCGTGCTATAACATGTCAGGCGGCGGTCAACTGTGTTTGAATGCGAGACGTCTTTATAACCGCGGTTATTTGTTTTTTGTTTGTTTGTTTGTTCGTTTCGTTTTTCATTTTTAGGTCCTATTCTGTTCTCTTCAATCCGATCTGTGAGTGTGAGGTCAATTTGTTGCATAATCTTTAATTCTGTGCCCCCCTCCGACTAGGATAGATCCCAATTCTATGCTTTTTCGAACGTTGTGCTCATTTTTGCTAGTTCTAAGAGACTCTGCATACAACCTCTGCGCACTGTCTGCACTCGGCAACCCACACAACCTGTTTCCCGTGGGTCATACCAGTGTTATTCGTGGTGAACGTCACCGCTCGTGAGCGTAGTCCGTGAACTACATGGCCATTCACGAACAGTCGAGCTTCGTAGGTCCGATTGGGAAGAAGAGTGGAGAGCAGCAGTTGGCTCGATTCGTCCGACTCGAACTCGAAACTCGTCCAGTTCTCATCTGCGTCCGCCACGTCGCGGTACTCGATTGTGTAATTCTGCAAAACGGAGGTCATTCAGAAATCCACTCGAATAAGAGAGGAGGGCTCCGACTTACGGTGATGAGATCAGCGTCCTCGGCCGGAAGAAATTCGAACACAACGCTGCCATTAACGAGCACTTTCACGTCTTGAATTAGCGGAGATTTCGCTGCTGAAATGTCTCTTGGTCAACAGTCATGAATTTTTCACTTTTTTAGCTAATGCAATGCTTTACAGCTTATTTTTCAGGAGCAGCAAAGCTAAATCACACGATCGGTTTGATATCGAAATTGCTCCATGCAGTTGCAAAATGTGTCGCAATGTTTACTTGATTGGAAGTGCAAACCCCATTTACACAATCGGTCACAAATGTAAAGTACACGATCTCCTGCAGTTCATTTTTTGTTGTGAGCTGTATTTTTGCATGTCCGATATTAAACACACAGCTCTGCGATACATCGAACGCGCTGAGGCGAATGAAAGCCTTGGGACGACACGTTATATCCTTGAAAGAAGGAAGAGGTTTCTTTACTGACTCAGCTTCCAAAGTTAGTGTGCTATATAGCTGCTCAAATGACCTATTCAAATAGGTATTCGAATGATTTTCATTCGAATCTGAATACTCGAATTCGAAGAGTCAAAAAATCGCGTTTTTCGGATGTATTCGAATTCGAGTGTTCAAAAAATCGCGTTTTCCGAATATATTCGAAATTTGAATGCTTGAAAAATGTGGGTATTCGATACCATTCGAATATTCGAAAATTTTGCGAGAGCACAACTATAGTGTGCAACCGATTAGCTATTCGTGTGCTCTTTGTCGGAACCCTACCTCGATCATGACCATATTTCCCATGCAGGAATGTTACTTATGGTGGATCCACACAACTTAAACAAACATGGCGTGATCCACAGCTTTTAGTTGCGACAAAATTTTTGAATACTGCTGTAGGCAAGAATCTTTTCCTTGATCTGGAAATAAAATGCTAGTCAATGGATGTTTTTCTTGTCACGAAGTTTCTTCTTATCCTCAATGGTGACGCTGGAAATAGTCAAATGTTTATTGACATAATTTCGGGCCTTTTAAGCCATTTTTAGATCTAGAACAACCATGTATTAGGTTGTCGGGAAAGTTCTCAGCGTTTTGTGTTACTATTTTTCATTCATCTACTATTAAATAAAAATTCAACTTGCATTGCGCATTAATACTGCCTTCTGTACAGAATTTTTCGCTCTATCTGACTAAATAATTTAGGTTCCAACGTTGTTTAATATTTCTGTTCTTGAAGGGCGTATGTATTAGGTTTGAAGTATGTCGAGGAAGCAAATCCAAGCGATATTTTATTTTGACTTCAAATTGGGACAATGCGCAGCCGAGACAGCTCGACAAATCAGTCAAGTGTGAGGTATAGTAGTGCTGGTGAAAGCAATGGAGATTTCAGCCTCGAAGATGACCCCCATAGCAGTCGACCTAGAGCAATCCTGGACGACCAGTTCAAGGGATTCGTGGAAGCTGACCCATCCTAAACAGTTCACGAGATCGCGGAACAGCTAGTCGTTAGTAAAACTGCTGCGGATCCTTCAAAACGCCTTGGGAAGGTGAAAAAGCTCGAAAAGTGGGTGCCCCACGAGTTGAGTGAGCGGCAAAAATTGCCACGTTTCGAGATTTGCTCTTCTCCACTTATGCGCAACAAAACTGACCCGTTTTTGGATCGAATCATCACTTGTGATGAAAAATGGATTCTGTGTGACAACAGGAAACGTTCCGGACAGTGGTTGGACGTCGACGAATCCCCTACGCATTTTCCAAAGGCGAACCTCCACCAAGAAAGGTAATGGTCACTGTGTGGTGGTCGGCGGCTGGTGTGATCCATTACAACTTTTTGGCGTCAAACGATCACAGCCGAGTCCTACTGTAAGGAAATCGACGAAATGCTCCGAAAATTGTGTCAAGTTTGGCCAGAACTGGTCAACAGAAGAGGCCCGATTCTTTTGCATAATAAGGCCCGCCCACACGCTTCACAAACCACTTTCAAAATTTGAACGGATTAAGGGTTGAAGTGGCGCCATATTCTCCAGACCTCTCACCGACTGAGTACCACCTTTTCAAGCACTTTCAGAACTTTCTCGCTGGTAAAACCGTCACCAATCAGGACCAAGCCAAAGCAGCTTTCGAATATTTTGTCGAATCTCGACCACTTAATTTTTTCGCTGATGGAATAACTCGAAAGGTGGCCCTTTGACAAAAGTGTGGTGATACGAACGGTGCTTATTTCGACTAAATCCGATAAGATTTGAGAAAGTTATTGTACTTCAAAGTGAAGCACGCAAAGCACAGAGGACTTTCCGGACAACCTAATAAAGGATAAGGATAAAGGACGGCGTTATTCAATCCCCTTTGGGATGCGCCACGCATTCTACTTCTAAGGGATGTCGTGGATACGAGTTGAATGCGTATTTGGCCATACAATGACTTGCGGTGGTCAGCCGATGTACAACTCAGTGCTTTATCCTTCCCAGACAAGTCTGCTACCAATTCACCGACCCCGGAGGGATGGAAGGCTTGGTTGGCCTGGGCGGGAAATCCGAACCAGGAACCTGGTATCGGGTACAGACGACAGCCGGCGCCTCTTCCGACTGCGCTCCACGCGCCTCACAACCTAATAGTTGACGAAAATCAAGCTGATGGTACCAACGATCTCAAAGCTCAAAGTTTGTATGGTTAGGTAATAAACATCGTTGCTCCAATTAAAGGTTGAAGAAGACCGATGCTAAAACTTGTGTGTTATGCAATGATCATGTACACGGCATCCAAACACTGCTAATCAAACAAATATTGCAATGTGCAGGTCAATTCCATGGCGCCACCTCAACTTCAAGTCACTCCAGGGTTTTCGCTTTCCTGTCCATTAAAGCAAACCATAGCTGTAGCCAAATGTATGAATTTTTATGACCATTCGAGCGGTACCACTTCTTTTGGGGCACCACTAATCCTATCCCGACCGTGAGTCCAATTAAAGAAGCAATTTCTATTTGTAATGATAAATTCTTTTGTAGATGGAATTCCGTTGTCATTGGTAATATCCCTTTCTCACAAGGTTTGTTTGAAAATATATGGGGGATTGCGGAAAGCCTCGTTATGGTGATGGAGCGCCATAGTTTGCGTTCTATTCTAGCCTGTTGGTATCGGACCTCTATATCCGGGTCCCTCAGGCGAGGACCTTCGTGACATGGTCATGACCGGCGGTCTCGTTTGTGTACACGTCTAGGTTGTTAGAATCATAAGGCTTTAGATTGTTTCAAACATAACTCTTATATGTAACTCTATTCGTATAGCGGCCGATTGTTGTTCTATAAAGAATTATTATTGGTTTAATTGCCCGAGTTTGAGGATATCCTGCAATGAAACTGTGTGATCTACCTCGTTGCGACAGAAGTGCGAGGTGCTCGAGTTCACAATTCCTTCCCTACGTATTCCTGTCCTTCAACTCCAAATAGCAACAAGTAGTTAGACCCACCGGCTTCCCTCGTATTTAGCAGTATAAGCTTCGACGGCAGGCTCTCCACATGATTGATCAGCACTGTAGCTCGTATCCGGTACACCGTAGATGGCTTGATGTCGTAGTTGTGAGCTAAACGAATAAGCAGCTAATCATTGAGCAACAGCTAGAGCATGAGGTTGGTTAGCTTCAAATTCTGGAATGGTTCGTGAGCTCTACTTCTTCAATTACATCCTTTTCAATTATAATTACACCAGACGTCCAGCGGCCTAGGGGCCGCCAAACGTCTGGTTTGGGGGCTTCGCCGCCAAACCCCGAGAATAGGGCAACTCCAGTCTTCCTCCTTTCTTCTTTAGGATTTCTTCCAGTAAAAAACTGGTTTTACTATATATATTAGCGCAGTGGGATGTGTTATGGCAGAATCTTTACTGTGCATATGAAGCCGATCCACCTTCTATCATATGCACGCCATTTATTCTCCGAAGCGCTCCTTCTCTATTTGTCCAGAAATAGGTAATGAGAGATTAAAATTAATTGGTGTTGGTCGACACCGCTTACTGTCCGACGGCAATAATACTCCTCCGAATCCCGTGGTCACTCTCTCTACCCCTCAGCTCCCTCCCGAAATACTTCCTTTCCTATGTGCTGGCAAAGAAACGGAATGAGAGTCAAGCACGCACATGTGACACTGAGTACCGCTTCACGTGTCGCTACGTTGCCACGACGTCTATGGCACTCCTTTTGCACTCTGACACACGTGCCACGAATTCTGTAGGCCGTCTTCAGAAATCCGACACACTCTGAACGATACTGAGGGAAAATGCTGGTCCCCCTCTTATTCACGTTCCCCCTCTAATGGTTCCCCTTTGTTGGTCCTCTCCTATTGGTCGCCCTTACTCGGAATCCCTACGTACGTTAGACGACGTCTAGCGCAGGTTTTCTGAATCTTGACTCACGACGTCTAGCGCAGGTCTTCTGAATCCCTACGCACGTTAGACGACATATTCAGCACGTCTTTTGAATCCCTACGCACGTTGGACGACGTCTAGGGCAGGTCTTCTGAATCTTGACTCACGACGTGTAGCTGAGGTCTTCTGAGTACCTACGCACGTTAGGCGACGTCTTCAGCGCGTCTTTTGAATCGCTACGCATGTTGGACGACGTCTTCAGCATGCCTTCCTAATCTAGACGCACGCTGAACGACGTCTGGGGCACGCCTCCTGAATCCCTACGCTCTGCACTCAGTCCGCATTCATACCCTACGCGTTGCCCCTGAATATCTCGTAAACTTAGACGATCAGCCGCCACGGATATAGCTCGCCAACAATCGCCGACGGTTAAGCTCAAAGAAAGCCGGCTGGCATACGCCGAACTGTTGTAGCCATCTTTTGGCTTCAGTCCCCCCTCCCCGTGATGGACACGTGACATTAGCCGATTATATGCAGTAGGATTTCAATAACATTACAAAATGCATTCTAATTCGAAGCTCTCACCCTGCTATTGCAATGGAAACACTGCGTCTAACAGGAAATAATGAATCCCTCTCATTTCTTGTGCTGGTAGAGACACCAGCTATAGCAAAACTTCAGTGGCTCTGCTCGAAAGATAAAGCACTTTTCGCAACAATCCCACGTGATCTCTCGCATCGACGAGCAAGCGAGCAGAGAACACCGAACATCAATCACACGATAGAAGTTTGAAGAAAAAAACTGAAGGTTTCAAAGAAACACGCGCACGTGCCAGTATTCTCGCCCATAGTGCTGTGTTGCTTAAATCGTAATAACGTAGAAGTGATCCCCTTTCAAACGACTATTTCTCAAGCTTTCCGACATCATGCATTTTTGGTTAAACTTAACACGTTGACGGCGAGAGCGATTTTCGTGTGTCTGTCCCGTGGGACGAAGCGCAACACGCAAGTATGAGACGAGATTCTGTGACCCAAACTTCTTTTAAAGGGTAATTTGGGATGAACACGATGGTGGTGTCTATTTGGAAGGTTACGCAAACTTGTCTCCCAAGTCGGTAACAAGGGTGGTCGAGTCAGACTCAACGTTGTACTGAAAAATTCGTCTGTGGGGTTATCGGAGGTACTGATCACGAATATCACACCCTCTTTTCAAATATCAGCCAACAACGATAGGCAGCGGTAAGTAAGCTATGCTAAGTGAACTACGTGATGTGGTCGGGAGACGAGATGACGGGGACAGGGTCACCGATCTAGCCAGAACTTCGGCTAGAAGATTATTTTTGGTGCTGTGATGTGCGATTTTTAGAATTTCAATAAACTAACTAGGGTATGTTACGTTGGATATGGGTAACGCTCACCAGCTCCCACCCATCGTAACATAACTGATCATCGCCTTCTTGCCCAATAGATCGCCGCAAAATGCAGAGAGAGAAGGGGAAATCCAGAGAGAGAGAAGAGGAAAAGAGGAAAGCTGCTAAAGCGCTAAAGAAGTTGATTGTCACAGATGTGAAGTCTAATGAAATTCCGAAAAAAAAACGTGAGATTGGTGACCAGCTTCTCAGATAACTCTCTACACGGATATTGTACAAAATCGAAGATCCCGACACGAAAACTGCAGTTATCGATTTGGCAGAAAACCGACCGGTCAATCGATACAACGGACATCGGCATCATGTTCACCATTCCATATAACCGTTCCAAACGAAATTTGTATGGAACTGATGCCGTCCATCTCAACTAAATAGACCGTCGCGCACTATTGAGCGGCATTGTCGTCAACGTGTCAAATAGAAGCACGATGTTAGGCAGTATTAACCATTATCACTTTAAGCTGAACAATTTTCAAATTAAATGACGTCCTTTAAAACTAAACCAGCCAATTTGTATAAGGGTCCCACAAATTGTGACAAAACTCATGATCAGAAGGATACTCTTCTTGAACGGTCCTAAAATTTTTAGTCTTTTAAGCACTGCAATGTTTTTAGGCTTGTTTCACATAATATATGAAATTTCGTGATTATTCCAGCTAACGAACTGCTATGCACATGCACTAATCCGGTACTTTTCGCTGGTTTGATATTTGGTTTATTGGTTAAATGCCGTATACGCAGGTACAAGTACATCTATGACTCATCAGAAAGAACGACAAGAAAAGCTCAAAACTCTCAACCCCACGTAAGCAGCGTTCACACTAACAAGGGAACTGTCTGAACGGTACGCCGGAACGGCAGGAACGAGTACTATAGGGAGAATCCCCGTCCTCCAAATAGTAACAGAACACGTTTTGTTTTTGCCGAGTCCTTGAGGCAAACGAGTACAAGGGTGTAATGGTTAAAGGTCCGCAGAGCGAGCTCTTCACGGCAGCGCAAGGTCCTGATGTCGCGGACTGGGTGGCGCAGAGGTAGAGGGAACGCCTCATGTTCGTGAGGTCTAGGGTTCGGTTTCCATGCTACGTGGCGTTTTTGCACTTTTACCATAGTATCGGATTTCCATAGAGATTTCCATATCTAAATTTGTTTTTGGAGTTTGCTACGGTAAGATGTTTTTATTACATAATATTTGTCGACATCTCGTATTTCACCAGCAATGTCCGAAACATGCCAAATGCGATTTTGTATGAAACTTTTACTCCAATAAATTGTTCTCATTGTCAATGTAAGAAATTTTGACACAGGAACAACGTGAAACAGCGTCAGAATGCCAGAAAAATGCTTCAAATGCAATTTATTAGTGTCGATGAGGTGAGTGCCACCAGTGTACTCACATTGTAGGAGGGGACCACATGATCTTCAACTGACCTACCACTTCGACCAATATTGTCGCCTCTGTTATGCTTACAAAGTCGCGCGGTTATAACAAGCTGCTGCCGCCAACACTGACTCTACAATGTCTGCTAACCCTCGAGTGGTCATTCACCTATTGACACTGAAGTGCGGATCCCCACCCGATGCTGTCCCTTCGAGAGACGAGATGAAGCTGGCGGAAAGGATATCCTACGGGATTTCGAACTGCGACAGCTGGAAATCGACGAAGTGGAGAAGTTGGAAGTAGTGGAAGAAGAGGACCAAGAGTTTCAACCAGAAGAGGATTGTGCCGGAGTCACGACACCACTAACCAGTGAAGGCACTATCACGTTTTCGGGAGGACAGATCGTTTAGGAGGAAAAGGTTTGGCTGTACTGGAATTGTTACACTATACAAGTTTGAGAACTGGGAAAAGTGGACTGTATCGCGATTCCAGGCTTGGGCTGCAGCGGAGTACTACTGGGCAGGAACTGTGAAGCCAAACACAAGTTGAGATATGGGAAACTCTATGGAAATCCGATACTATGGTAAAAGTGCGAAAACGCGAGATAGCATGGGAACCGAGCCCTAGACCTCATGAACATGAGGCGTGCCCTCTACCACTGCGCCACTCAGTCCACGACACTGGCATCTTGTGCTGCCGTGAAGAGCTCGCTCTGCGGACCCCTAACCGTTACACTCTCCTATTCGCTTGCTTCAAGGATTCGGCAAAAACAAAACATGTTCTGTTACTATTTGGAGGACGGGGATTCTCCCTATAGTACTCGTTCTTGCCGTTCCGGCGTACCGTTCAGACAGTTCCCTTGTAAGAGCGCTGGACGAATGCGTGGTTCCAACCCTCCGGTTGACACAGCGACAAACTTTGTTTTACGTACGTAGACACTTCAGAATAAGCCTGGAAACACTTATACAGCTGAAACGACACAAATTTTAGAATTATCCAACCGACACGTCCATTCTTTAGGTTCCCATTACGCAAAAGTACATTCAGTTTTATGGGTACCATATATGGTACACATCCCGGTGCAAAATTATATTTTCAACGCCGATTTGTCAATTAGTACCCGAAGAACCCGCTGCCAAAGCTCAATGATGTTAGCATCGTATTCCTCACAATCGAAACCTCTACAGAAGAATTCTAAGCAGGTTATCTTATCAGTGCAGAATACCCCAACTTTTGTTGAAAGTTTAACGAATAGGAAAATACAATAAAAGTTAAAGTTTAAATGAATAATATGAATAAATGTCAACTAAATGTTAGGTTCGTTTTGCCACCTTTCTTCAGACGAACCCTTTTTGTTACAAGTTCACTTCATAAGAAACCTGATTAATCACAAAAGTACCTGCAGAGAAAGTGAGATTAGTACTTCGCCACATCATCTTCGTTTTCAACTACATCGAAAATTCTATTTGGCATACTGCTGATAAGGTTATCAATAACAATTTGCTCTACATTGGTTAATGCATCAAGTAGGGCGTTCTTCAGATCAGAAACCGAAGCGTAAGTGGTTCCATTTTTGTGGACTTTTTGTTCAAGAATGGTCCACAAGTTCTCTATCGCGTTGAGATCTGGGACTGGATTCATCAACGACTTACAGAGATTTGACAAAGAAATTACAGCAAAAACTCCTAAAAAAACGCGAATTAACGCGGCTTGTCAACAAGCTATATGGTGAAGTGTTGGCGTTATCATGATTTTACGCTATAACTTCTCTGTCAAATCTCTGTAAATCGTTTATGAATCCGGCCCCTGGAAAACAACTAGGCCACTCCAAAAGATGAATTCTGTTGGAGTTAAACCAGTCTGTAGTTGACTGTGAAACGTATATGGATGCGTTATCTTGTTGGAAAATAAGGTTGTGCCCACGAAATCTTCTGAAATATGGCATAAGGTGATATCCGAGCAATTTCTGGTAGTCCTTACTGTTCATCCTGCACAAGACGAACTCCAGGGCAACAAGTCCGTATTTAGAAAACGCAGCCGAAACCATGTGACTTCTACCAATAAAGTTGCGATAGGAGAATACTCGCTCCTCTTTCTTCAGATTTCTCCAGTAGTGAAATCTTGATGGGCCCGACGGTTACAGACACTAATGGAGAAATCTGATTGAAAGAAGCGAGTATTCTCAAGGTGCAACATTGGCGGTGGAATTCTCATGGTTTGGGTTGCGTTTTCTGGATACGGAATTGTTGCCTTGGAGTTCTTCTCCTGGAGGATGAACAGTGAAGACTACCAAAAATTGCTCAGAGATCACCTTCTGCCATACTTCAGAAGATTTCTTAGGCACAACCTTATTTTCCTAGAAAGGCACCTAGAAAGGCCACCCACTTGAGTTGGAAAACTACCGTCCAATCTCTCCACTGTCTGTTTTATACAAACTTCTCACGAGGGTAATTCTCAAGCGGCTCGAAGCGGTATTGGACGCTGAGCAGCCTCCCTGCAAACAGGTTTTCGAAAAAAACTACTCCACTGTTGATCAATTACATCCTGTAAATCAGCTGATTGAACGATGCACAGAATACCAAATTCCTCGCTTCATAGCATTCATTGACTATGAGAAGGACTTTGATACAGTGGAACTGAATGCGTTACGGATGGCCCTTAAAAAACAAGTAGGTGCAACTATGCGAGCACTTATTGAAGTGCTTCGATCATCTACGTAATCTACTCGAAAGCGCAGTCTACAGTTCGTCCCAGAGGAGTAGACGTTCCAATAACAGCTTGTCGAGGAGTCCGCCAAGGTGATACAATTTCACCGAAACTATTCACCTCAACGTTAGAGCAAATTTTTCGGAAACTTACTCGGAACGGTTATGGAATATCAGTTAACGGAACTTGGCCCACCAACCTTCGCTTTTTTGACGACGTTGTTCTAGTTTCAAAAACAGGAGAAAAACTGCGAACCATGGTTAACGAGCTAGACCAACACTCGCATAGTTGTGGTTTGAAAATAAGTGCCTCAAAAACAAAGGTAACGGCGACCTCTGATACAACCACACCCTCAGGGGAAAGGACGTTGACAATGTGAAGCTTATCGTATGCCTCGGACAAGATATCTCCTTCAATCGGGACATTTCCAAAGAAATCACCCGTAGGATTCGTGCAGGCTGTAGCAATTTCTGTCGATACGCTAATTTTTTAACATTGAGGACGCCCGAGATAAAGTGGAAACGACGCCTTTGCAATGTGTGTATATTGTCTTCGATGCTGTATGGTGCTGAGACATGGACTCTATCAAGGTCAGCCAAGCATAAACTTGCAGCAGCGCAAAAGCGCATAGAACGTCAGATAGTTGGCGGAGTCTTCGAGACAGAAAGCGAAACATAGCAATGCGAGGAATTACTAAAGTCGAGGATGTGGTCGCCTGTGTCATGGCAAGAAAATGGACATATTGCTGGAATATCTCTAATATTTTCGATAATAAGTGGTCTCGTCAGATTCTGGAGTGGTGTCCGCCGTCCAAACAGACAGTGGGACGACCAAAAAATCTACATGGCGAGATGTATTCCAGAAAGCCTTTTGATCATGCAATTGGCAAGAAGAAGCAAAAACGAAAACGAAACGCGAATGGATCGATCTAATGAGATGCAGCATATTGCAAAACATTGAAAGGCATGCAAATAAATAAATAAACCTTATTTTCCAACAAGATAATGCATCCATACACGTATCACAGTCAAGTACAGCTTGGCTTAACTCAACTTTTGGAGTGATCTAGTTGTTTTCCAGATTTTGAACACAATAGAGAACTTTACGGGTATTCTTGCACACAAATTGTACAAAAACGGAACCACTTGCACTTGGGTTTTTGATCTGAAGAACGTCATACTTGATGTATGGAACAATGTAGAACAAACTGTTATTGTTAGGCTTATCAGTAGCAGTGTTGCTTGTCGGTCTTTTAATCCAATTCTAGCTTTCTCTCTTTAAAGCTCAACTCCCATGAAACTTGCAGCTCAGTCATCGGGAGCGTCCACAAACAAGCTACGAATTGACCGCTCAGAGTGTAAAAATCGAAATGCACTACCACCGCCGCAAAAACGCTGGCAGCAGCGAAAAAAATACACAGAGTTCGTGCTCACCGTCTAGCCGAATGCAGTACTGCGACTCAGATGTCAGCACCTCGACGTTTTGCCATTGCCGGAACTTATCGCCGGAGACCATCGAGTTCCGAGTGAAGTAGATTTTGAAGCCCTGGAAGATCGGAGTAGATGTAATGTGCTCCTGCTGCTCAGCAAGCTGCGTTACCGTAATCGATGACGGCGAGTGTATCGAAGAGTTGGCGTTCACGCACACGTCAATGGTGAGCGAAGCGTCAACCGTGGCGTTGAGAGTGACCGGTGGTACGGCGAGTTCCTCTGTACGTACATGTTAGTGCATAAGACACCGACTTGTTGAATCACCTAAGCGGTTTTTATTCCCTAGGAAGGCCATACGCAACCCACATGCATCGGCGTTGTAGTGAGTTGCGAAAAAAAAGTTGCCATCAACAGAGATGCATAACAGCGCCTTATTGCTAGAGCCTCATTTTTATCTGCTGCACAATCGCTCATTTTTTGTCGATATGTCGGTTTTTATAGCTTGTCTCTAAACAAAATCTATTCATGGTTTAAGCCCTAGTTTATACTTGCGCCGCTGCGCGGCGCGGCACGATGGTCGGGATAGCCCTAGTTTATACTTGCGTCGCCACGCGGCGCGGCACCACGACCGCCATAGCTATCGATTTTACGCGTCGCCCGGTCGATATCTATCTCGACCAGCATGCCGCGCCGCGCAACGGCGCAAGTATAAACTAGGGCTTAGGCATCGACCGAGCACCGCGAAAAATCGACATCTATGGCGATCGTGGTGCCGCGCCGCCGGCGGCGTAAGCGTATAAACTAGGGCTAACCTAAGGCCTATGTTATACTCCCGCGCGAGCATCTGCGGACGGGCGGGAATCGCGCCGGGATCCCTGAACTGGCCAATCGCTGCGCCCCGCCACGCCCGCCGTCGGCGGATCGTCAAAAATCCTCCTTTCTCGAGATATAGGAACGGCGCCATATCACTCGTTCAGGGCTTTCACGAAGAAGTCCGACCAACGCGTTGGTGGACGTCCTGGTGTTCTCTTGACATCCTGCGGAATCCAGTCGATGACGGCTCTCGTCCAGCGGGTGTCTGAGAAGCGCATTACGTAGTCGGCCCACCTAATTCTCGACAACTTGGCCCACGCTTCTCTCACTTGCGTGATTCGTGTCACTCCGAGCATCGTCCTCTCGATTCCACGCTGCGCGACGCTGAACGCGTGTTCATCCTGCTTTCGTATAGCCCAGGTCTCTGAGGCGTATGTTAGGGCAGGAAGAACGGTGGAGTCGAATAGGTGGGCATGGAGTCGGACGTTCTTCGCCTTCTTCGCGACTTCTTCGACGCTCTTGAAAGCTCCCCAAGCCGCTCGTTTCCTCCTGCTCAGCTCTGGCGCTAGGTCGTTGGCCATATTGACTTCGCGACCCAGATAGACGTAGCTGGAGCATTCGGAGATGTTCGTTCCGTTGAGCGAGAATGGGGTATCAGAAACTCGTCCGTTCCTCATGAACATCGTCTTCAAAAGATTCAGTTCAGCTGCAGTCCAACGTACCCACAGAGATGATCGAAGTCGGTCAGCATTCGCTCCGCCTGACTGATACTCGTTGTTGTGAGCACGATGTCGTCAGCGAAGCGAAGATGGTGCAGTTGCCGGCCGTCGACCTTCACTCCCATGTCTTCCCATTCTAGTTCGCGCATGACGTTTTTGAGGGTGGCCCTGAGGAGCTTCGGGGATATGGTATCCCCTGCCGAACACCTCTCTTCACGTCGATGACGACGTCGTTGTAGAATGGTGAGATCTTGGTCGTGAATCCACTGTACAGCTCTCGAAAGGCTCTGATATGCTGAGTAGGAACGCCCTGAGTGAGCAGGCTTCTATGACCGCTTCAGTTTCGACGGAGTCAAATCCCTTATTCCGGTCGATGAACGGCACAGCGGCAGCTTCTACTCTCGCGATATTTGGATGAGCTTGGTGACGATATGTATGCTTTTGATCGTGCTGAATCCTCGACTAAATCCTGTTTGTACACATATCTGTCCTTTATTGACTAACGAATACTTATGATTTAAGTAGTCATAATTATGCGCTAACCTGGCCATTCAAGGGGTGACCAGAATAAAAACCTGCAATCATTTGATGAAATACCTCAATAAGTGACATTCTCATTGTTGCTCAAGAGCGCATACGATTACTGTGGGCGTTAGCATAAAGCATCAACATTCAGAATGTAAACAATGCGTTATGTCATCCTATTATTGACAGATGTATACTTTGAAATGGGCAAAGAATTATAAATATAACACAAGGGTATAATTTTTAAGAGAACATTGGGTGAAATTTGTCCCTAATTTTACCCATTGAATAGAAAACTGTGGATATGAATATATAAGCAAATATCTGTATTTTGCAAAACTGCGCATGTAAGTGTAATGAAGAAATTAATTTTTTGGTTAGAACGCATTCAGGTAAAATAAAGGCGTTAATGAAATAATTTAATAAGCAATTCGGGACAAAATTTTAAAAAAAATGACAACAATGACAAATGTACTGGTTTGAATAATAGTTGATAAATAGGTGCAATAAAATATTCTGGATATAAAATTAAATAAATAGAAGCCGAAAGGCACGATAAGTAATACAAAAAATAATGCCACTGTGTAAAAAAATGGAACAAACAACTTGACTTACACTACAGTGCAAGAGTATTAGGGTGTTATACTTCGGCGTCACGTCGGCGACGCTGTCGGCGACAGTACTCGATGGGTGTTAAGCAGCTCGTAACGAAATTTAAAATAACGACAACATATAGGGGATGTCGCGAAGACGGGCAGCATTAGAAGATGGGAATGCCCCATCTAATCAGCCCGCATTGAGTGGGCGTGCCATTCAGAGAGGGAGTGTATAATCGGTACCCTGGTCGGCTGGTATGTGTTCGGTCTGAGATCTACTTGCTTATTATTGGCTGGTGCGCTCTCACCTACCAATGCTACTCACTTTCGCGACATGTACCACAAACAGTCTAACGGAACCTTACACATACTAAATTGCAACACATTGAATACAACATTACACAATTCTAAGTAATTTTTTCCGAAAGGAAAAACCATCCGTATTGTCACGAGAACATGGAGACTGTCTCTCTTCCTCGAACAGGTATTAAGGCATGAGTAAGGGAGACCCAATTCTCTGGTTTCTGGTTTCAATTGAAAGCGCCGGTAGTGGCTTTACGAGGTAGCTTTGGGAGATCTGGGACAGGATTCATCAACGACTTACAGCAATGTAACAGCAAGATTACAGCAGAAATCTCTGATAGCGCCGCTTATCAAGCAATATGGTGAGCCGATAGGCCGCGTTATCTGAGTTTCCCGCTGTGAATTCTCTGTTTAAGTTTTGTAAGTCGTTGACGAATCCTACCCAAGGGTATTACGCGTCAAATTGGTGATGTAATGAGGCAATACGCCGGAAATTTTTCTGAAATTGAAAACCTTCAAGTAAGTAACAGTAAACGCTGGCTGAGCAAGAACTTGTAGCGTTGAGGAATCTCAGCGAACATTGTCAGATGATCTGCGCTTTCGTGTTCTTTCAAATAAGTTAAAAAATAGTTCTGAATCTAAAAGAATAAAAATTGATGCACCCAGAGGGTGCATCAATTGCACTACTTTTCATCAATTGCACTACTTTCCATCGAAAGTTGGAAAATAAGTCTGACCACATTGGAGAAGAAAGCAAGCCTACCAACGTAGACAGCTTTAGCCCTAGTTTACACTTGCGCCGCCACGCGGCGCGGCACCGCGATCGCCATAGGTATCGATTTTTCGTCCGGTCGATATCTAATCCGACCGTCATTCTGCGCCGCGCGGCGGCGCGAGTATAAAAGGAGCCTTAAGGCCCCCACAGAGTTCTGCGGCAACGCCGCTCGCCGCCATGGTTAAGGATAGGACAGGGACACCGCCGGCGGCGAGCTCTGCGTCTCTGCCCTATGGTTAAGCATAGGGCCGCGGCGCTGCCGCAGAACTCTGTGGGCGCCTTTACTCACCCATATCCACTGTAACCTGTTTTAATCAGCCGAAAATTTAAAAATGGGTATCATACGTGACCCCAAATAACCTGCGTGGGCGACATTTAGGCGAATTTTTTCCCTCGTCCTTTTCTCGACCTCTGGAGTCGTGAACGGCAGCAGTTCCGAATATTCTGCGCACACCCCGTTGTGGCGCCTGCAGTGCAGTCGGAGGAGGCGCCGACTGTCGCGTGCACTCGATACCAGGTTCCTGGTTCGGATTTTCCGCCCAGGCCAACCAAGCCTTCCATCCCTCAGGGGTCTGTGAATTGGTACCAGATGTGTCTGGGAAGGATGAAGCGCTGACTTGTTCATCGGCTGGCCACCGCAAGTCATTGTATGACCAGATACGCATTGAACTCGCCTCCACGGCCCATAGAAGTAGAATGCGCTGGCGCATCCCAAAAGGGATTGACTAACGCCGTCCTTTATCCTTTATCCTTTACTCCCCGTTACTTACGCATACCATCGTTTCATCGAAAATGGTCACCAGATCTGCATGGCCTTTTCATGCGTCTGGGGTCCTTCTGTTCTTTTTCTCTGTGCGCCTAGGTAATCTGTTAATGCGCCTAACCTTATGAAAGAGGGGAGATCGACATCTACTGTTTGTCATCTAGATTCTGTTTGTCGTCTAGATTTTAGATTTAGGATTCTTGTATTATGACTGCTCTATTATTGAACCCTGTTTGTTGTACTTGTTTATCGGTTTAATTACCCACGTTTGAGGTTCATGAAGTTCGATTGCGACTTGGTGTATTTGCATTTAGTCGAGCGAGCTAAAAGGCATACAGAAACATCGAGGCAAACGTATTTTTTACGTTTACGTTTACGTCTCTGGGCAGTTCACGGTCGCATTTGGTTCGCGTTTCATTCTCCTATCCACCACCCGGGACGCTCTCGGACCCTGCGAAGCTTAACAAGAGAGTCCGAAGGCTCTCCATCGAGGGAGGTCTGTGGGTTCCGAGTAGAGCCTAGGAAAACACAGACTCGATTTTCTCACCAATTTCGGATCCATCGCTCATAATTAATTGAGCCTGCGCCACTCAAATTAATATGTCATCAATTTTTGCAGCCTTTGGTTGGTTGCAAAAAGTTTTGAGAGAAATTCTAGCATATACCATTTTCACTCGAATTGGTCACTTTTCAAATAAACAAATAAATAAATAAATAAATTGCACACTTTTCTCGCCAAATTTGACACTCTTCAAGGCTAGTCTAAGACTTTTGAAATCAAGCCGAACTCTTCCAAATTAAAATGAGTTTCTTCTACATTAAACTAGAACCTCCCCAAAAAGTGTTAGAATAATTTTTTGTTCAAGGAAAATTTTAGTAGAACTTTCTTTTAAAGTTATAGTTAGTTTCCCAATAAGAGAACACATAGTTTGAAATTTTATAAAATTTTATTTTCAGAAGAAAAACAATGATGCGAAGCTTCTTCTGAAGAGCAGGAAGGCGACCATTTTGTATTGACAAAGCAGAGATTGCGCCGTGCCCCTTTCCGAAACTTCGCGATTTTTATTTGACTGATAGCAAACTTTCTGTTTACATGCGGTTTCACACCTGCAAGTAGGGCAACATAAACAATTGTAAAAAACGGAAAGAACACAACATATCCTAATTTTCTCGCTGCATCTAAGCAGTATTTACGCTATCAATCAAATAAACATTGCGACGTGCATTTCGAGTGGATGGCGCGATCCAATCTTTTGATGCACTACTTGATTGTTGCCTCTCAAAAAATAAAATTTTTATAAAATTATACACTTGTTTGAGCAGCTGAACTAAAAAAATTTCAAAGAAAGTTCTACCAATTTTTTCTTGAACAAAAAATTATTCTAACCATTTTAGTAAATATGTCTGAAGAGTTCGCTTTGTTTTAAAAAGTCTTAGGCTAGCCTAGAAGAGTGTTCAATTTGACGTGAAAAGTGTCCTGTTTGATTTGAAAAGTGTCCAATTTGGTTTGAAAAATGTCCACTTCGACGTGAAAATTGTATAACATTTAAAAAATAATGTAGCGAGCTTTCGTAGGCGGTGCAAGCCTCAATTTTTTTCAAATTTTAAATCAAATTTTGAGAAGAACTTTTGCTCAGAAAACCAATAGAAGTTTTTGTTGTATTTTAATTCCGTAATTCACGTTTAAATACAAGGTACAATTCCTCTTAAATGGGGTACGCCCATATTCCTAACCGTAAAAGATTTTAGGTTGCAGTCAGAAATTATTGAGATGCTGCGAGATGTAGGAGGTGGCTCTGTTGAGGTCGGCGTTCGACAAGAGAAGACGGACCGGTTGAAGCGCTGATTTTGTGGCATCACTTCCAACGCTGAGCTTTTGCGAAGTGGTCTCCGCACACGAGGTCTAAGCTCTGGCCGGCTCAAGGGTCAGGATAACGAAGTGAGTGATGGAAGCGTCGTCACCTGTGTTGATCAGCCAGCACACATGTGATACGGCGACAAGTAGCCGGCACAGAGCTGAACAGGTCATCGTGCTCCGAGCGAAGGACGGCAACGGAATCCACCAGCGAAGCTGCCGAAGGCGACTACCGAGTTTAGAGGCCTGAAGTTCGGTTCGTGGAGTCGCTGAACTATTGATTGAGAGCGCTCTCTGAGTGTTACACTGACACCAGACGGATTTGCAAGGAAGCGATCAGCGGCCTGCAACATCTCGCCGACTCACCCGATCCTGTCGTGGAGGCCACTACTGGCGCTGAACTCGCAGACGGAAGCCGAATTTAGGTGTGCGACGTCCGCTCGACAGCGGGGTGTCTGTGTTGAGGACTGGGCGGGCGGGGGCATTGCGAGCATCACCTGCCGCTCGCTCACATGTTTCCCGGACAAATGTCGCTTTCCCGACCTTTTTGCCGCACTTCCATCGGATGCGCTCGGCTATAGGTGACCGCCCACTAGGTAGCCTTAGCTGAGCTGTAACCCACAACCAAATGGCGGAAATGGCTTAGTAGATATCAGGGGGCGTACGTTCCGCAATTATCGATTTACCGGCATTTTTTTGTTAAAAAGTTTTAACGAAATTTAACGTCGAAAAATTCCGTTTAATTGCATTAACGACATTTTCCACCCCAATTCTGAAATTTTACTTCTTCTTCATGTAAAGGAATTTGGTCGATTTTTTGATGAGCTTTCGCAGTATCATTGCGATACCGAGGAAATCCTCTACATACCTAAATCAGTGGAAATAGGCAGTCATTATCGTCCTCGTATTTCGAGAATTGTTGGCATTTTTCACGCTCCTTGAGCAATTCATTTGCGTGTGGGCCACTTTTTTCTGCTGTAGTTTCGCTTTTTTAGACTTTCTTGGCCGTTTTTCGCGTTTGATTGCTACATATTAGTTCTTCATCCTTAACAACCAGTCAACTTTTTCACAGTTTTTTGTGATACTTGCTTCAAAGGTGATTTTGAAAGGGTATAGAAAACGAGATGAAATTGCTACGAAACACAAACAATGCATGATAAGAAGCGAAACAATGGAGGAAAAATGCTCCTACTCTCTTCTTTGCAAGCTTTTCGAAAAATAAGACGGATTCTTCGTGCAGTGCCAGTTGACGAATGTAGGATTACGTCAAGTCAACACTGGACACCGCCTAATATTAGGTTGTCCATAAGTCCTTGCAGTTTTTTTCAACGATTCACTGCAGATTTCGCCGGCGGCCTCTTGCATAGCGCTGCATAGCTTTCGAAAGAGAATGATTTGCTCTGTCAGAGCATGTATTGCATTTCTTTCTTCATCATGAATTTTGTCAATTTTTAGGTCGTTGAAGTGAAAAGTGAAAAAGTAGCCATTTGCGCACTTGCTCTCTCCGCTTAGGTTTGTAATTTTTTGCACAGTGTTTTATAGCATTTTGAAGACAATGTTCTGTACTACAAGAATCTGTGTTAGTGTTATTTGCTCATTTGTCCTTTATCGATTTTTAGGTCATCAAATTGGAACGTCCGAAGGAGGATCGTTATTTTTGCCGAGAGCTCCTGCTCTGCGGTTGGACTTTTTTGCTCGGTGTTATATGTCATTCGAAAGAGAATGTCTTGCTCTATAAGAATGTGTGTCGCGTTTATATTGAATATCAACAAAATGCCAAAAAGAGAAAAATCGTCTCCACCAACAAGTCCTTCACCTTCTTCAGTTGTTGATATTCGACAGAAATCAGCGTGAGCCAATAAACGCGACACAAATTCTTACTGAGCAAGACATCCTCTTCCAAACCACATATAACACCAAGCAAAAAAGTCCAACCACAGAACCGTAGTTTTGGTAAAAATTCGGACGGAAAAGTCGGACGTCCCAATTTGATGAACTAAAAATCAATAAAGGACAAATGAGCAAATAGCACTAACACATATTCTTGTAGTACAGAACATTGTCTTCCAAATGCTATAAAAAACTGCGCAAAAAATTACAAGCCTAAGCGGAGAGAACAAGTGCGCAAATGGCTACTTTTTCACTTTTCACTTTTCACTTCAACGACCTAATGATTGACAAAATTCATGATGAAAAAAGAAATGCAATACATGCTCTGATATAGCAAATCATTCTCTTTCGAAAGCTATGCAGCGCTATGCAAGAGACCGCCGGCGAAATCTGCAGTGAATCGTTGAAAAAAACGGCGGGTACTTATGGGACAACCTAATAGATAGAGCGTGGCTGCTGGCACGGTCATTGCTCCGCTTCTATTGAATTTCATGCCGTGCTTGCCAGCGATTTTTTTCAAATTTTTCATCTTCTTTGAAAGCTCTCTTGGCAGTTTCACGGTCATTATATACATAAAACAGTGAACAAATTTACATGAAAGGAATAAAATTCAATAAAAAGAGAAGATACCGATGACCACTCTTCGTTAGTTGTTATTGGGCTGATCGAAAAGTCTTGCAACAGTGGCATAACAATATTACAATACAATACGATATAATACAATATACAAAAACTCAGTAGTCAACGGTATATTCCTCATCCAGGTCTAAGATCCTGCCCCATCTTTCAGGCAGCGTTTCAATTCCTTTCTGCCAGAATTCCGAGGGCCGTGAGGAAACGATTTCAGAAACCTCCATTTTTGGTTGACGTCGATCATCGAACTCTCTACCTCAGAGGTGCTGCTTCAGAGCTCCGAACAGGTGGTGGTCAGAAGGAGCGAGGTCTGCAGAACACTGTGGACGGGACAGAACTGCTCAGCCTAACTCCTGGGTTTTCTCGCGACTCACTTTTGCGACATGAGGACGCGCGATGACGTGCAGCAGGTGGACATCTTCCCGTTCTGGACGTTTTTGGCACATGGCGTCGGCCAAGCTCTGGAGCTGGGTACCGTGGACAGATGCTGTGACTGTGTTCTCACTATCCAGCAGCTCCCAGTAAAGCATGCCTTCTGAGTCCCACCAGCAACACAGAAGAACATTCTTTTCGTGGTGTCCACGTTTCGGTTGTCCTGGAGCCGTTTCATTGGCTCTTGCGGGTGTGGTTAACATAAAGAACCCAGCTTTCATCACCAGTAGCAATGTCCTTCAGAAAGTCCTTTCTGTGCGGGCGAAGAAGCAGCGACCCAGCAACACTGATTCGGCATGCCTTGTCAGAGTCCCGCAGCTCATGTGGTACCCAAGACTACAAGACATTGCGGCACCCAAGGATCTCCAGCTGCCTCACGACGCAGCTTTGCGTACATCCAAGTGTCGCCGCCACTTCGCGAGTGGTTAAATTTGGCTTCACCTTGAAGGCCTCGCGCAAGCTGTCTTCTCCCACAACAGAAGGGCATCCGGAACGAGGTCGAACTTTGAGAGAGATATCTCCAGCCTTGAAGTGCTGATACCAATAGGCCACTGAGGAATAGTGGATGACTTTCTCCTTGAATGCTGCGCAGATTTTGGAGGCTGCAGTCCTTGCGGAATGGCCTTGCAGAAATTCGTAGTAGACGACAGGCCATAGGATGCTGCTGCTTATCGTTGACATTGTTGCTACGAGGCCTTATATAGTATGCTTGAGGAAGCTTCGAGAACGTACTGTGACGTCACCGCAAGATCAATACTGTAAGAGCTCCAATAAATTTAACAGGGAGTAGCGTAAAGACTTTTCGATCAACCCAATACTAGTTCTAACTAATTGATAGGCAATCTTTGTGTTCTTCGTTTGACGTTGTCCACAATGATGTTTATTGATAACATTCTTGAGTGCGATGAGTAGGCCGAAGAGTCAAAATTTTCCGCAATGAGGTCCCTCAAGCATTGTTTCGTCACTGTCACGAGTTTTCGAACCGTCATTTTATCACCTTCCGTGATATCCGCTGCTATACGGGTGAGAACGTCATCTACGGAGAACACTTTCAAAAAGTCATAAAAAAGCTTTAGTCAGATAGAAAAGTTTACGAAATTCTTCATAAGACAACAAGGTGTCGAACAGTAAGACAATTCAAACGATCGCAATGCACTTACATAACCAGTATGGTATCTCAGAAAAACAACCAATATCACAGACAATCACATGACCTAATTGTTAAAAGCCTCCGGCTCTTTGCTTTTAGCGGCATTCTCCAACGCTTAAACAATCATCTTAAAAATAATCAAACCCTAGCTGATTCGAGGTTCTGGACAAACCACTCAACAGAGGCCTTTATGGCCTCTTCAAATGGTGTGAACTGGAAGTCAGGCAGATACTTCTTCAGCTTCGCGTTGGAAGCCGTCTTCTTCAGCTGTCCGTCAGCCTTGGTCGTGTCGAACTGGACCTCACCCTTTAAGCACAGCATCAAGAAACTGAACAGGGGTAAAGCGCGATCTTCTATAGCACTTCCTGATGACGTAGGCATACGAGGCGTGTGGAAGCGCAGGCTGACACGTGAACCCCTATCGATTCATGGTTCGGATATCGCACAGGCCAACCAAACTTTTCATAGCTACGACGATAACGCATTTTTAACAGACTTGTCCGGGAAGGATGAAGCGCTAAAGTACCAGTAGCTAGACTCCACAACATAGGCCAAATAAGGACAAAGGACAGCGTTAATCAATTCTTGTTTACAGCGCGTCAGCCCTAGTTTATACTTGTGCCACCACGCATCATGACTGCCATAGGTATCGATTTGACGCTCCGGTCGATATCTATCCCGACCATGATGCCGCGCCGCACACCAACGCAAATATAAGTAGTGGTTAGGCCGCGTTTATACTTCCGACGCCGAGAGACGCGATGGCAATATAGTGGCCAAATTTATCGATCGCGTCGCTCAATCAATGTGGCTGCAATAGGTGGCGTTCAATGTGGCCGCAATACGTGGCGTCGCGTCGGTCGGCGTCGAAGTATAAACGGGCCCCTACGTATTCGCACAGATATCGTGGAGGTAATTTGAACGCGCATTTTTTCCTGTAGAATGAATTGTGGTGGGCAGCCGATGTACTTACAAGTCAGTGCCCTACCCTTCCCAGACGAAATGGCGCCAAATAACCGACTCCGAGAGATAAAAGGCTTGGCTGACCTAGGCGGGGTCCGAACCACGAGCCAATCCTGTAATGTAAACGACAACCTGTCCTTCCTCCAGCTGCGCTACGCGCAACAAATAGCTAACAATGGAGATCCTATTTGACAGGGCGAACCCATCATACCTTGAAATCGAATGCCTTAACGATAGCATTAACGGCATCAGCGATAGTCACCTCATCTCCCTCCGAAACGGAGAGAATAATGGGATCCACTTCCTAGAAAATACACTGACAATCCACATGGAGAAACAAGCAATAGAAAGAAAACTACCTCATAGCTTCGTAGCACCCAAATAAACAACCGCGCAAGGTCCAATGAGTAAATAAACTGTCTCAGCGGCTTGCCAGTTCCAAAAACCTACAATTTGGCTCTTGATTGAATAGTATTAGGGTGCGCAGAACGTTTTGCAAGAATTTAGTGATTTGATTCAACAAGTAATAAGAACAACAAAAGCGACGGATCACTGATCGCAGTTGTCGACATCTGTAGCCACGACCTTCCTCCAACGATCAGGTAGAGCAGCGATTCCGCCTCTTCAGAACGAAGATGAACGTGAAGCGATCCAATCCTCCACCGAGCGCTTGACCTTGTTACGATCGTTGAAGCCCTTGCCTGCACAGAAACCTTTGAGGTTCCTGGAGGCATGATAATCACAAGAGCTGTCTGGAGAGTGCGACAGGTGCGGTAGCCGTATGATAACCAGCCTGCGCAGCTCGTCCTGTATTGCATTCGCATGGCGTGGTCTCGGGTAGCATGTAGAGTTTTCCACGTCGTAACATAGAATGAGGGATCTGGGCAACCATCTCTCGCACTCGTTTACAAAAGGCCTCGGAGGTCACAGTCTCGCTCTCAGGTGGGAGGTCATAGTGAAGACAGCCATCTGAGGAAAAGAAGAATTAGAGCAGTTATTTTCTGCAGTGCTCTCATCTCTTGGCAATGGGCTGCAGCCTGCGATCTGAATACATTAAGCCACTGCAGCTTCCTTTCAGGATTCTGGTAAGATATCTATTTTTCATCTTGCGCAATGACGGACTTGACCCACGCCGTCGTTCATTCACAATTGAGAAGATCCCGACACACCTCCACTCGCCTACGACGTTGCACAACGATAAAGCCCTCCACACACTTTTGCGGCAACGCGGCAGCCCTATCCGTAAGCATGGGGCAGAGACGCAGAGTCGCCGCGCGAGGCAAAACTAGCCTCGCGCGGCCTGCCGCTGATGTGCCGCCTACGCGGCAGATGCGGCAGACGCGGTGCCGTCTGCGCGGCAGACGCGATGGCAGCGGCAGTAATCCTTCAAGGCATTGTTGCCGCATTGCCGCGTTGGTGATTGAACGAGCGGGAGGAGTGCCGCGTGAATTCTAGAACGCGGCAGTGGAAGCCGCGTGCGCGGCTGTTCTCGCCTCTGCCGCGTATGCGGCTGCCGCAAAAGTGTGCGGAGGGCTTAAGGGTCCTAGGAATGGTTCCAGGACGCTTAGCTCGACATCATCCTCTAGCGAGCATCGCTCGAACAGTCGAAAAAGGAGTACTTGTAGCCTTGCTCATTACCCTGAAATTATGTGTTTAATTACTTTGCACGCATGCTGCCCATCGACGACACCAACTCACGTTGAGCTTGAGCTGCAGAGCGGCCAGAGCGATAGCAATGAGACAATAGACGACGGTAGTCGTAACGACCCGTCATGGTTTATACAAGGGTAATCAGCGATAGCGACGGTAAAAAATGATTAGCTGGTGCTTATATATACTGATCTTCTGTTTAAAACGGTGTTTAAACCGTGGCATCAATTTTGCGCGTTAGGGAGATACCTTCGTTCAAAGAAAGACGCTCAAATTCTTGCAAAACTTTCTGCATACCTTAGTATTAGACTACGTCGTTATAGAAACCGCGTACCACTAGTGGTTTCCCCTCCTTCTTCGCAAGATACGTCTTGTGGATCAAGGCCGGGAGAACATGCGCCGACTGCAGGTTGTAATTATCGTGCGGTCCGAAGACATTACATGGAATCACTGACGTGTACCTGCGAATTAGGGATGGAATAGATGCTTGTCGTTAACTGCCTCTACAAAACTTACTTCCTCTTGTAATCCTGTGCATATCCACGGTTGAGAACATCAATCATCCTTTTAGCATAGGAATACCCAAAGTTTGAGTCGTGTGGTGGCCCCAGATGGACCTAAAGAAGACCCATTGAAGCAAGGGATAGAGCAGGAAAATTTACTCATGCGGGTCGTCTCTCATTGCTCTGTTCAGTATCGGATTTAGAGAGCTGTACAAGTAGATAATTCAAACACAAACCATTGTTTCGTCGATAGGATACGTTGTCGCGTCAGGGAAGATGCAGGTGGACAAGCACGAGACACACTTGATCACATCGAACTCATGACACATCGCTAGCACGTTGTCGTTTATCGCCTGAAACAATCTAAGCCATCTTACTGATGGACTGTTACTGTCGATAAAGGGCTCTGCACAGAGTTTTCGATCTTCTTTCATAATAACCGACAGAATTCGCTTCTTTGGCACATTTGAGGTGTTTACACGTCTCAGACAAGCTTAAAAAGGTTTCGCCACAGACAAGATTTTATCGGAACTTGAGGCCGAAACCTGCAGATGGTTTCCGAGCATTCTTACACCTTTCTATGGTCCCTGTCTCTCCCTTCCCCATCAAAACGTTTGGAGGCGATCACTACAACATTCCCTGCTCAATAGCACACTCACATACACACATGCCACACATTCCCCCCTCCCCCGCCTAGGCAATATTGACAAACCAAACGTTTTGGTTTAACTTAGCGCTAACAAAACTGCACTAAGTTTTTAACTTAACGCAGTTTCGTTAGTGCAGTGAAACGCTGACCAAAGTGCCATCCGCTGTCCACCACATACTATGCTGCCTTACTGGCCACAGGTCATTACAATAGATAACTGTCCCCGGACTATCTAGGGAAATGAGAATGACAGTCGTTTTAACAGAGAGATTATTAGGTTGTCCCATAAGTCCCCGCAGTTTTTTTTTTCAACAAATCGTTGCGGTTTTCGCAAGCGGTCTCTTGCATAGCGCTATAAAGCTTTCGAAAGGGAATGATTTGCTCTATCAGAGCATGTATTGCATTTCTTTTTTCATCCTGAATTTGTCAATTTTTAAATAGTTAAAGTGAAAAGTGAAAAAGTGGCCATCTGCGCATTCTCTCACTTATGTTTGCATTTTTTTGCGCAGGTTTTCAGAGCATTAAGAAGACAATGTTCAGTAATACAAAAATACGCGTTGGTCCTATTTGCTCATTTGTAGTTTATTGATTTTTTGGTCATCAAATTGGGACGTCCGACTTTTCCGTCCGAATTTTTACCAACAGCTCGGTTCTGCGGTTGAACTTTTTCGCTTGGTGTTATATGTCGTTCGGAAGAGGAGTCTTGCTCAATAAGAATTTGTGTCGCGTTTATTGGCTCACGCTGATTTCTGTCGAATATCAACGACTGAACAATGAGAAGTAGTTGTTGGTGAAGATGATTTTTCTCTTTTTGGAATTTTGTTGATATTCGACAGAAATCAGCATGAGCCAATAAACGCGACACAAATCCTTATAGAGCAAGACATTCTCTTTCGACATATAATACCGAGCAAAAAAGTTCTACCACAGAGGAGCTGTCCGGTAAAATAAATCTTCTCCTTCGGACGTCCCAATTTGATGGCCTAAAAATCAATAAAGGACAAGTGAGCAAATAGGACCAACACGTATTCTTGTAGTACGGAACATTGTCTTCCAAATGCTAGGAAAAACTGCGCAAAAAATTACAAACCTAAGCGGGGGGGGGGGGGTACAACTGCGCTGATGGCCACTTTTTCACTTTTTCACTTTTCACTTCAACGACCTAAAAATTGACAAAATTCAGGATGAAAAAGAAATGCAATACATGCTCTGATAAAGCAAATCATTCTCTTTCTTCGAAAGCTGTGTAGCGCTATGAAAGACCGCCGGCGAAATCCGAAATGAATCGTTGAAAAAAAACGGCGGAGACTTATGGGACAACCTAATACAACCGAAATTCCTGAGAAAAAAACGCGAACGAATGCGGCTTATCAGCCGGCGATATGGTGAAACGTTAGCGTTATCAGAAATTTCGGCTGTAATTTTTACGTTAAAACTCTGTAAGTCGTTGATGAATCTGGCCCAAGGTGACAATGATCTAACTGTTGTATTGACTAGTGGGCTCAGCTGCTCGGCTTCACAAGCCATTGAATAGGACGGATAGAGGACAAAACAGTAGCAAAAGGGACGGCGTTAACCAATTCCTATTTGGGAGGCCTTTTGATTGCCGCTCTCACCAAAAGCCTCCACCCACAGAAACAATCGGTTGAGGCACATATATGCTTAAAGGTGGTGCAAGACATCCATGGACCAATGCAGGACATTCCAATCACGTCCCGAGTCAACCCTCACCATCTAGGGCAGTGTCGTTCGCACCAGCTCCGAAGAAAGCCGTAGAAAACGTATACGGAGACAGCGAACTAACCATGTTCCTCCGGAAAAACTCCAAGTTATGAGCGAGGTTGTGAAACAGTCCACCAACCATAGCAGCCAGATGAATAACGTGAGTAGGTCTCACATCTTCAAACAGTCGCCTGAAGAGCTCAGTGACGAACGCTAGATCGTATACAACATCGAAAGAAGAAATACCTTGTGGCTTGCAAGTCCGACAGGTCACAGTCCTTACTTCCAATGAAAAGCCATTTTTCGTTGGGCCGTTGTTCGGTATTAACGATCTGCAAACGCTACAGATACAGTGGCTATGACATAGGCTACACTCAGTCTGATAGCACTGACAAAAGACTCAATAAACAGAATCAAAGAACTCAAATCAATACAAGCGAAATCTAAACGATTGAAGACCTACCTGCTCTATTGCCTTTCCAACCAGTCCCGTGCCCCCAGTGACAAGCACCACCATCTCCTTCGAATCACCTCCGGCCATCTAAAAGTTCGTTGAATTCTTCTGTAGTTTTACCGTGTAAATGGCACAAAGGTTCGAGATAATATTTCAAACGAATATGTACACAGGGCGTTCAACAATAAAATAAGTCCGTGAACGAGAAAGGTATTTATTACGGAGAACATGATAGGAAAAACAGCTAATCCTTTCTACTTTACCGGAGCAGAAGCTTCAAGCTGACAAGACGTTCTCAGTAGGGTACCACGTTTTCAAACCGTTACCGTAGGAACAGTCGTGGCGGGACCATGACGACGTTTGCGTATCAGCTCTGGCGCCGTGCCAACTCGATATTCTATAGGCAGCTGAGCGCCCATTAGGAACAGAAAGTTGCAACACAAGCAATGCGACGTCGCTAGGGCGTGGATAACGTTCAGAAAATCTGACGTTCCATTATCGTATCCAGTCATGTCTAGGAAGGAAGTTTGCCAATGATGATGTCTTCCGGTCATCTCCAGGCTTTCCAAGACCAAGCACTGCTAATGACCGAGACAAAACTGTGGGAAAAAGAGGAAAAGGAAAGACGTGCGCCTGTGCGTCCCAAATAACTGCTGACCACCAGCAACAGCTCTTCAAACGCTCTGCTGTCCACTAACAGCTTTACGCAAAGACTTTAAAGATTCACAGGTAATGTCACCACGATTGGTTCAGCTCAGACAAACGTGTAGCGCCTAATAGATCAAGCGGCAGACATATCTTTGGGAACATCGTCAGGAGTGAACTCATCACGTCAGATGTTGGACGAGATATTGGTGTAGATCTCGGAGTAGACAAGCCAACTTAGGAGTTGTTCATAGTTCGCGACAGGAGTGATGGCAGCAACTGAGTAGCGCTTGCAAAATATACGGACCGACTACTGTCAAGCAATCGCCCAGCAAAAATCGATATGCATGTTTTCTTCGTACGAGCAATCGCTTCCATCGAGGACTATGAACAGGCCCTTAAGGGGACTCGATGGTTTTCCCTACACCACGGATCTGCCAAACACTGACCACCTCGGTGAGAAAGCAAATGGGAAGGAATCGTTGAAGGCCCTGCCAGCGAGGAATGCCCACAGCCTAACTATTGGTTTGATCGAAAAATCGTGCAACATTCTACGCTACTGCCTGTTAAAGTTGTTAAAGCTCTCACAGTATTGATCTTGTATGGTGACGTCACAGCACATTCTCGAAGCTTCCTCAAGCATACTATATAAGGCCTCGTCGAGTACGAATACAGCAACAATGTCAACGACACCAGCAGCATCCTGCGACCTATCGTCTACTTCGAATTTCTGGAAGGCCATTCCGCAAGGACTGCAGCCTCCGACATCTGCGCTGTATTCAAGGAGGAAGTCATTCGCTATTTCACAGTGTCCCGTTGGTATCAGCGCTTTAAGGCTAGAGATATCTCTCTCGAAGATCGACCTCGTTCCGGACGCCCCTCTGTTGGACTCAGAAGGCGTGTTTTACTGGGAGTTGCTGGATAGTGAGACCACAGTCACAGCATCTGTCTACGCTACCCAGCTCCGGAGCTTGGCCGACGCCTTGCGCCAAAAACGTCCAGAACGGGAAAATGTCTACCTGCGCACGACAACGCGCGTCCTCATGTCGCAAAAGAGGGTCGCGAGAAAATCCAGGAGTTAGGCTGGGAAGTTCTACCTCATCTACCGTACTCTCCAGACCTTGCTCCTTCTGTCTACCACCTGTTCTGAGCTCTGAAGCAGCATCTTCAAGGTGGAGAGTTCGATGATCGGCATCAACTGGAAATGGAGATTTCTGAGTTCTTTTCCCCACAGCCCTCGGGATTCTGGCGGAAAGGAGATGAAAGGCCGCCTGAAAGATGGAGCAGGATCTTGGACTTGGATGGGAAATATATCGTGGACTGAGTTTTTGTTTTACCCAGTAGAGAAAAATTGAATATTGTTGTGCTAGTGTTGCAAGACTTTTCGATCAACCTAATAGCCGTTGTAGGCTGCCGAATACACCACTATTCAATGGAGCACAAGCTTACGAAGTGAAGCAGCAGGAACACTAGTCAGAATGTCGGTATCTGCCGCTCTGAAGCATCGCAGATCGCGCAACAGCGGCAGAAGTGACAATGCTCGTGATGCAGTAGACGGTAAGCACTGAGCCTGTGATAGTGAAAAGGCCGCAATCGCAGGTCCAAAAGGCTATGCCGGCGCTCCACGTTGACAAACAATGGGCCTAAATCGATTGGAATGGAAGCGATGGATGCAGTCGGGATACGGGAAGTCGATGACAAAACTGCCGACTTACAACTAGCAGATTGCATGGCCGATAAGTGTCGCGCTCGTCGGCTATACAGGAGACTGTTTTGTCCGTTTCAACTAATTTTATTTTCGAAATACAGGAATAAAATGAACTGATTGGGATTGAAAACCCGGACCGTGTGCACAAAATTACATTGCCCATATGACAATTATTTAACAATTTCGAACTAGAAACACACTTCATACATGATCCACTTCTATTTTTTTTTTGGAAAATCAAAGATCGACAGCAAACCAGAGAGCTGAGAAATACACACCGATAACACAACATCTCTCAAGTGATGCAACAAACAAACTCTCGTACAAGCGTTGGTTAGCGATTCGAAATCAATACACAGTGATGAATGAACGGCAAATCAAGCCAAATTAAATAGCCGCAGATGGCGTCGAAAAGGTGGTCAATTCAAGGCATGATGGAGTTGAAGAACAGAATGACGATGAGACACTGCTCACAACCGATCTACTCGGGCCGCTTCTCCGCGTGCTTCTTCGTGAACTCCTCAGCGGTTTTGTTGAACTTCTTGCGGTCTTTGCTGAATTCTTCGGCCAGGTCGGCCCTAAGAGGATGATCGGGTTCCGGTTCCTGGATTAGAGCTAGGAGAGCCATCATCACTGAAAAATATTCGCGTCGTAAGTTTCATTTCACTTCTTACATCCGCAAATGAACTCGCAAATGAGCCGTCTTATTCCACTTATAGATGCTAGCATTAGGACATGCGCATGTCGCACTGTTAAGGACTTGGGAGTTCTCTTTTAACCCACGCTCGAATTCAGATCTCAGATAGACTTCATTGTACGGAAATCGTACTCAGCGCTTTTCCTGATTTTTCGGAATGTTACAAGTTCTGATGTTGCAATACTGGTTCGCTTATACAAGTCATACGTAATCCCTCACTTGGAATATTGCTCGCCTTTATGGAGCCCCAGAACAAGAAACTATGTGCTCAAAATCATGGAAAATACAAAAGTTCTTTACAAGACTTTTATGGTACCGTTGTTCGAATCCTACGGATCGCCTTCTCCTCCCTAGCTATGAAAATCGTCTGAAGCATTTCGAACTGCTGTCACTTCAAGTCCGTAGGATAATATCTGACCTGATCTTTTGCTTCCGCATTATCAGGAACGAGGTGAATCTCTCAGCGAGCAAGTACCGGGTTTTTCGGCCCGTTAGTTCTAGGCGAAATAGACTCTGCATCTCTTACCGTAGAATCCAACGAGCTGGCTGAGATAAGTTGTTCAATATTGTGTTTTATCGGTGCTCTAGATGGTTCCGTCTATTACCCATTGAAGTCTTCCAAGCCCAATTGGGCTCAATTTTCAGACGCAGGTTGGTGAATCTTGCCTTTCGGGGCGATCTCAATTTCAATGAGAATTGCTTTTATCATACTGTGTTCTAGTGAACCAGTGGATCTTTCTCCCATGGACTTCGCATCGGCAAACTCTGCTCTGACCTACTATCTCGCTTCCTGCTTTTTTAATCAGCAACATTCACATTCAAATTCAAGAAGACATCGGCAGATAACTTGCATTAAAGATATTTAAGAGTAGCACTATGTATTGTTGGTGTCAATTATATGAGTGCTTTTCGAACCGTCATTAAATTTCTCAGCTCGTAGCATTACTCATTGTTTTATCTTCTTCTTCTCAACATTTCATACATTCTCCTCGCTCTCTCACATCGTTTCAGCTTATTGATGGTGTAATGGCGATGGCAACGGCACAGAAGCATTAACACGCAAAGCCCTTTTTCTGTCTACTTTTCTTTTCGTACTGCTGGCGCCATATTCATTTCCTCTCTCTCCAATTACTGGCTATGAGTATGCTACGATCCCCAATCGTATAAACGATTCTTAAATATTTATGATCAAAGGTTTGAAAACACTCAGACTGCAGCACTGTTTTTGTTTCTGTCTACTGTTGCTTATTTATTTAAGGCGCACAACTTGTGCAATAAATGAAATGAAATGTTCTCAATTCAGGGTCTTTGTAATACATAAAAGAGAGCTGACAAACAAACTCCCTATGTCTCACAAATCGTGTCTTATTTTTTATATACATACATACCTACTAACTTCAACTCGAGTACACTGGAGTGCAAGCCGTGAACAAAAAAAAAAAAAAAGCAGACAAAGCAATACTAATTCAAACTATGCACATTACCTAGCAGCAACAGAAACTGACAGACGACTTCTAAGCGACCGCTATGAACTATCGAAATAAAAACACTCGTTTGGATTGCTTAATCGAGAAAAATCACACCTACAGATCCTGCTGCGTCTGGACTACTTTCCAGACGTTAGAATTTTATCACTTAACCTTTTCTTATTGCAACGCTTTCCAGCATATAAAGGAATGATAGCTCCGATTCAAAAATTAGATTCGTAAAAAATGCTGCCAACTAGGTTTCCGCTAGAGAGAGACACCAAACAAAATGCTGACACCCTGGAAACTATCCGAAGAAGCGAGGAATAAAAACCGGATCTGTCCTAGTTGCGGGGGGGGGGGGGTCAGTCACATAACTAAGAATTACGCAACCAATTGACTTGGGATTTACGGAGCGGCTTCTACAGAACAGAATAGGACCCAAAAAGCAAACATAGAAATGAACAAGCAGACAAAAAACAAACAGATAGACGCGGTTGAGAATACGGACTGACGGGAAAGGCGTATTCAAACGCTATTGACCGCCGCCTGACATGTTATAACCGGGACCTATCGAAGAGCATGTAAAGCCGCATACCGCTACCTGACGGCCGCCGGACATGTTAAACCAGGATTCGTCATGGTGACGAGTGCACACAGCTTTACAACCGTGGTGAAATTGTATTGTTTTTGTTCTAATTGTTGTGTTTTTTTTTGTCAATTTTGTCAGATTGCTCAGATATTTTGTCCTCTAGAACGCGTTCCATAAACTCCAGGTTTTTCATGTTTTACTCATGCCCTAATTAGTCACTGACCCGACATTGGTTTGAATCGCTCCATGTGTGTCGTCATGTTGTTGCTTTACATTGGTTTGATTAGCTCTAGGTGTATTCTTCATGTTGTTGTGTTGTTGTAATACTCTTTTCTGGCGTTGGCGCTTATCGCGAACGTATTGAATAAATAAACAAAAGTTAATTTATTGCGGAATTTTTAGTTGTGCGCCCCTCCCCAACTAGGATAGATCCTAAAAACGTTCTACGCCAGCTTAGCCGTTAATATAGGAGATACGATCTTCGCTCTTCACTTTGTTATACACAGACGCAGCCGCAAAGGATTTCTACTGAAGCGAAAAATAAGGCAACATCGTGATGGCCTTACGCATTGGATATGCGCAAATTGCAAAATATGTGAATCCAAAGAGGGAAGAATTAAGATTCCTCGGATAAATCTAACAGGGTTTATTAAGCAGGAAGGTATGCGTTCGTACTGCGAATAAGAAAAATCAACTTCGAGAACTGTTTTCTGGATTTCGGAAACATTGCTTGCAACACGTGGAATTTCTAAAATATTAGGTTGTTCAGAAAGTAATTTCGATTTTGGAGAATACATTTTTGAACGCTTGTTTTGAAAGGTTTTTGCCACTACTATTCGTTCTTATTTGACATATATTTTATACTTGTATTGTCTGCACTGCTGCATTGTAATTGGATTACTTTTATCTTTATTTGTGTTTCCAGAATCAATTTGAACATGGAGTGTCAGAAGGAGCATTTTCGGCACATCTTGCTTTTCTACTTCCATAGTGGCAGAATAGCTGCTGATGCTCTCTACGATATATGTGAAACATATGGTGTAAAGGCCATTTCACTAAAGTCATGCGAAAACTGGTTCGCGAAATTTCGTTGTGGCAATTTTTCACTTAAAGATGGGTAACGTTCCGGCCGGCCAGTAGGCACTGATGATAATCATTCGATGGCATTGATCGAAGCTGATCGTCATACAACGGTACGAGTGCTCGTTGAGAAGACCAACGTATCTATTAGAGCAGCTCACAATCATATCAATAAACTTGCACTGGTAAAAAGGCTGGACGTTTGGGCGCCTCATGAACTGGAGGAAATCCACTTGATGCAGGGATCAAACGTCTCGACTGCCCTTCAAACGCAATAAGGACGATCGATTTTTGAAGCGAATAGTAAATGGTGATGAAAACTGGATTGTTTACAACAGTATCATTTGTAAGCGCACTTGGCCAAAATCGGATGAACCTGCTCAAGCGATGAATAAAGCTGATCTTCATCAAAAGAAGGTCATGCTATCAATTTGATAGGACTACAAGGGTGTGATATATTTCGAAGTGCTTCCAAGGAACCAGAATGTCAATTCGGGACTATACTTCCGACAGCTGATGAAATTGGATGAAGCAATAAAGGAAAAGTAACCAAAATTGGCGAATTGCAGAGTAGTGTTCCACCAAGACAGTGCTAGGCCACACGTCTTTGGCGACTTGGCAAAAATTATTGGAGCTTGACTGGGAATTAATGCTGCACCCACCATATAGCACTGATCTTACACCATCGGACTAGCACTTACTTCGGTCGTTACACAACTCTCTGAGCGGGAAAACCTTGACCGAAGATGATGATATCAAATCTTATATGGCCCACTTTTTGCCGAGAAGGATCAGAATTTCAACGCGAGAGGTTTTATGAAATTACCAGAAAGATGGCAAAAAGATAATCGGACAAAATGGACAATATATCATTCATTGATGTTGTTTCATTATGAGGAAAAATAACTTTTTCCTGAAACGCTCAAAAATCGTAACTACTTTCTGAACAACCGAATTGAACAGCCAAGACCAGTCAAGAAGTCAAAAGAAGGAACGGAAACAAGTGTTTACTTTGTGCGTCACCACAATGTAGTTTCTACAATGCATAAAAGAACTTTAAGATCTTCGGGGGGAGGGGGGGGGGAGGGGGTTCACATATCTAAAGAGCACTAACAAGCCGACATGAGACTTACCGAGGGGCCGGATTCATCAAAGTTACTGCAGTAACTTTAACGGAGAGCCGTAAACGAAAGCTCAGATAACGTGGCTTATCGCTCACCATATCGCTTGATAAGCCGCGTTATCTGAGCAATTTGCTTACAATTCTCCGTTAAAGTTACTGCAATAACATTGATGAATCCGGCCCCTGGCGGTCAGCATGCGGCATGCGGCTTTGTGCGCCCTCCTCACCATGTTACATGGTTATAACATGTCAGGCGGTGGTCAGCACGCTGTTGCTGTTTGTTCGCTCATTCTTTCTTTTCTTTTAGGTTCTTTCGTGTTCTTCAGGTGTCGGAATCATCAACGATTTACGTAACTTCAACGAAGAATTGTGAGCTTATCAAGCGATACGGTGAGCGATAAGCCGCATTAAAAGCTCAGATAACGCGGCTTATCGTACATCATATCGCTTGATAAGCTTACAATTCTCCGTTTAGGTTATGTAAATCGTTGATGAATTCGGCCCCAGGAGTTGCTCGGTAAGCCTTAAGTCGACTTTTTACGTACTTTTCAGATAAGTGCCCCCCTCCCCCTCCGACTAGGATAGATCGGAATTTTGTAGCGCTCGAAATGACCACAGTTAACCTTCTCTCCGGAGTAACCACTCAGATCAGGTAGCATCAACCAAGAAACATTGGTACTTAGCGGTCTGGTACCCGCTTCTAGACTCCACATGGCCGTGGAACACTCACATAAGCACGGTTTCTGTGCACTCCTGCGCTGATGCGGATGAGAGCACATAACTAGGCAAGAAAAGGAACTCCCAGATCTGTCTGATCTAATTTATTCGTCTTAAGATACCTTGCCGTTGTCTGCCGGGCACCAGTCTGCTTAGTATCGAAACAAACAGTTGAGCCAATTAAACGAAAACAACAAATGGCGAACCTTGCTCTGTCCGCGTTGCTGGTTTCCAGTTGTTTGGGTCTACAATGGGGAGGCAAACCTGAACACGAGAAAATTCAAAAACCATCATTACGAACAAATTATAGCATTCCAGGATGTCATTTTTATTTGAATTCGTAGCGCGTTCCACAAGTTTACTGAGCACTGAACCGGCTACATGGATATCGCTCCAGGATTGGTCATCTTCAAAGAACTCAAACCACACGTTAAAGAGTCATAATTAGCTAACGAATTAATGGAAAAACTTATACAGCAAAAAGCCTCCACTTTTTTACTTCCGCGACAGCTGAGCACATTTGAGATGGATTACAGTAAGCAAAAACGTGTTGGCGTTTGACTGCAGCAACAAATACGGACGCCCACCAACGCTAATATCTTACCATTAGTGCAGCCAAAAGCTGAAGTTATCGTTGATGAGACGAACAGGTTTCTAATCCGCGAATGCACTATGGAGATTTCAAGTCAACTACATCTCAAAAGCAGGGATGAGCGGAGTCTCCGTTTCCATGTTCCGCCTGTTTCGCCGGAAGACGGAAATGGGCACTGTTCCACACTAGTTTTCTATTGAACACAATCAGCGTATCAGTTAAAAAGATTTCTCCTTCATATAATTGTGACAGAAATACTGTTTGACAACTCTAGTATCTTGTTTTGTTACAGGATGTTTTGTTGCCATCAAAACTCTTGCGCCAGGTGGGACTCGAACCCGCATCTTCTGCTTTCCGGGCAGCGATGTTCGCCTTAAACCACCGGCGCTGTTTGACCGCACGTAACATCCGCGATATCCTCCAGGTCTGTCAGCACCCACCCGTAATACGGGGATGGGCCGGCCGCTGATATCAGCATGGAACCGGTTAAGCTGAAGACCTTACTAGTAACAATGCTTGAACACAATTGCTTAAGCATGGAGCGGCTGGTAGAGAGGCTATATTTTGTTACAGGATGTTTTTTTTTTTGCGATCAAAACTCTTGCGCCAGGTGGGACTCGAACCCGCATCTTCTGCTTTCCGGGCAGCGATGTTCGCCTTACACCACTGGCGCTGTTTGACCGCACGTAAACTCTAGTATCAACATTCCTGAAATTGGTTGGACTACCAAAAAAACACTCAAAGATGGCAACGGCTGGGTGCAGAGCAAAAGTAATGTGTCACATATGCTATGTATGCACTGTATGCTAAGAAAATGCATTCAGCAATGGTCACGAAAATCTTGGTCCATCAATTACAAATAGCTGCAAAAACTCTGTAAGCATATAGCGCAGTGTCATGAATCGAAGGTTCAATGAAGGTTGTCTGCCAAGATTACACCAGTGTTTCTCACCAAGAGTGTAAATTTCAATTTTTAATATCGTTAGGTGTGATATTCATCCATACGGAGTTATGCAAATCATTTTTTTAAATGAAGCATCACGAGCAGCATCTTTAGCTGTTATTTTACGTACGTACTAGTTCCACGAGGTCCTTGAAATACAGGGTCCGCCCCGGTATGGCTCTGCCAGTTGCGTGCTGGGAGGGTCGTTGTTCTAGCGTTCCGGCGGCATATTCAGTGAATAAATTCAGGGATTTCAGGAAAAGCTTTTTATGCTCAATTTTTATCGTCTGCCTATTTTTGGCTATCCCTTATTTATTTTTCTCAGTGACTTTATTTTCGTCCTACATAGGTGGCTCCTCCTATCCGAGAAAGCTCCATACTATTCGTTTCTGTTTTATTTTCTCAGCGGATTTTAGCTAATTTATATCTTGATCGCATAGCCAATCTTACGCGTATTCTGTTTTTCCCACCTGGCTGAGTATTGTTATTGGCAAGCACAATAAACAATAAACAATTAAAAGACTGGATCATTCCATGCACTCGAAAAGTTCAATGCAACGTTTAATTGATTGACAGTGTAATACTGCTTACATGCAGCAAGAAAGATAAGATATGTGTGTTTTTTACAACTGCTTATATTGCACCGATTGCACGTGTGAAACTGCATGCAAACAGAAATTTTGCTATCAATCGAATAAAAATCGAGAAGTTTCGGACGGGAGCATGGCGCAATCTCTGTTTTAGCAATATAAAATGACCGCCTTCCTACTTTTCAATACTAGATTTAAATCTTTGTTTCTCCTCGAAAAATAAAATTTTTATAAAATTTCAAACTATGTGTTCTCTCATTGGAAAGTAAATTAAAAATTCATAGAAAGTTCTAGTAAAATTTTCTTTGAACAAAAAATTATTCTAACATTTTTGGAGAGTCTAGTGTTTAATGTGGAAGAAGCTCATTTCGATTTGGAAGAGTTCTCTTTGATTTGAAAAGTCTTAGGCTTAACTTAGAAGAGTGTCCAATTTGACGTGAAAGGACAGGCAATAAGTTCTCTCAACATTCACAAATGGGCAAGACGTGGAGACGAGTGTGTTTATTGCCGAAGAAGAAAGAAGAACACACCTGTCCTTTGTCATCGATATTGGGATGGTAAATCTTCGTGGCTAGTGTGATCTTTGGAGGTTTGAAAGGGTAATCCGCAGGGAAATCGATGTTGACCTTAAAAGCGCCCTTGTTGTAGGGCTCCTTGTCCTGCAAAGTAGATTTTTGACACTAAAATTTTTAAGAAATCGGAAAAAAGGAAGCAAAAGAGAACTCGAAATGCGTGTTGGGGGGGGGGGGTGGGCACTGTCGTAATGATGACTTTTCGGATCTATCCTAGTCCGGGTGGCCACATAACTAAAAAGAAGGTAACAAAATGAATACCAGACTTACCGAGCAGCTCCTAGAGAACGAGTTGGAACCTAAAAGAAACCAAAAACGAACGAAAAAAATCGCCGCGGTTTACTACCCTCTCGACGGGCAAAGAGCGGTGGAATGGAGGCATGCCGCGTGCTGACCGCTGCCTTACATGTTATAACCAGGATCTAACGTGAATAGGGCGCATGAAGCCGTATGCTGCATGCTGACCGCTGTCTGACATGTTATAACCAGGACCCAACATGGTGAGGAGGACACACAACTTTGCCGGCTAACAACTGCAACAAATGCAATTTTTCGTTTTTTCTTTTGTTTGTGAGTTTCTTTGTTTAGGGTCCTATGTTGTACTGTAGCTCGGTAAGTCTCAAGTGAATTTGTTACATATAATACTTTTTAGTTATGTGGCCCCCGGACTAGTGTAGACCGGCTTTTCTTCTTCGTCTTTCTTACCGCAGTTTCGTATTTTAACGGAATCCTAGAGCAGGGGTTAACTACGCCAACAGAAGCGCAACATGTTGCCCTACAGTGAGCTGTTCATTGAAGAACTGAGGAACGCGATCACGCTCCCCAATGAAGCGGTACAGTACGCTTGCATGCAGCCCTGTAAAGAGCACTTCTGGGGCTGGATTCATCAAAGTTACTGCAGTAACTTTAACGGAGAATTGTAAGCGAAAGCTCAGATAACGCGGCTTATCGCTCACCATATCGCTTGATAGGCCGCGTTATCTGAGCTTTCGCTTACAATTCCCCGTTAAAGTTACTGCAGTAACTTTGATGAATCCGGCCCCTGGTTTGCGCCATTTAGCGATTCTCGGAAAGGAGTGCCCCCCCCCCCACCTCCAACGCGCATATGGCAGGCATACCCTGCAGCCGTTGAACCTACCGGCACAAGAAGAACTGTCCAGTGAAGAAGATTTGACTCGTTGTACTCCACACTCTCGTACGCTTTTACGCCACACGACTTCAGATCAGAGAGTTCCTAAGGCAAGAAAGTTGGTACTCTAGATAAAAGGCTACACGGCGTTGTAGATCTAGGATGAGGCGACGAATTACACACCTTCTGAAGTCGCCGCGACGAAGCCATCCCCGTATAGGTAGACGTACCTGAAAAACATGACAACATCGCTAAGAGAACCACCCTCTGTTTACATGAGGCGAGAGAACCGCGCCCTAACACTCCGTATCACAGAGGTGGCGAGTTCTCGAGATAGGTTCAGACATAGAGCAACCATCGACGAAGGCAGC
This sequence comes from Heligmosomoides polygyrus polygyrus, assembly GCA_947396885.1. Lineage (NCBI taxonomy): Eukaryota > Metazoa > Nematoda > Chromadorea > Rhabditida > Heligmosomidae > Heligmosomoides > Heligmosomoides polygyrus. Next base: position 103,300,560 of record OX377203.1, read on the forward strand.
GCGAATGGAACTAAGAAGCAATAAGGAAACATGACGTCACGAAGGGACACCTCGTTGCCGGAGAACTGGTCCATGGGCAAGGTGCCAACGCGGCGCGCGGGTTTTCTGCCGCCATGTCTCGCGCCCTCTCGCGCCTCACATGCATCCCGCTCGTGTCTTTAGCGTCTGCCGCTTCTCACACTGAACATGTACCTCGACTTCTCGCTAACCTATAGGCCTCTCACTCATGAGCGCACTGCCTACAACTCTCCCGTTGGGGCCACGTGCGTGCAAGTTGGGTGCGAGACTGCCACTAGTGGAGATGATCTAAAGACGGAATGAGCATAGTCAAATAGCGACAACAGCTGAGAGACCAGCGCGACCAATAATAGACCTTATAAGTAGTGGACCGATTGGTCAAATTAGCACAAACACCTGTAACAAACATTGACGACATCTAATGTAGCTGCAGATCTTCAGAGCCCCATTACACCTCTGTTGAGGCTACTGTGAGAGTAACTGAACGAAGACTAATGCATAGCTTTGACACAGTGTCACTGCGCTCTCAAGGAAAGTATAACAGGCACTTCAGACCTTGCAGTTACATGCTACGAAACGGCCAAGCAGGGTGAAATTGCTAATCCAAGCAGCGTTTTGGAACCAACCCTGCTATCTCACCACATCCCTGCGAGACGAATGCTGTGTGCTGGGTCAGTCAAGTCCAGCGGCTAAATCATAGCGCACGCCATCTTATAGTATTAGGATTAGGCATAAAACTTCGTCAAGATGAAGTTGCACCACGGCACATCAGGACTGATGAGCAACAACAAGTGGAAGTGCTCACCGAGCTCTTAAGGTTCCTCCTATTTCTGAGAACCGAAGGCCGGCCTCCTACTAGAAGAGAATGCAAGGACCACCTCGATTACTTGCCGATAGATTAGTACATTAGTGATATTTGTTTTGTTTTTATTTTCCTGCTCATGGTATTATTGGTATTGCCATTGTGACGTTGAAGATAAACTTTACGGGTAAGCGGGTCACTGCATACTTCAAATTAGGGAGAACCAAGCGCATACCGCACGCAAACCTCGGGCTAAATCACTTCAGTTCCCTTTTTTCTTTTACATATCAATAAAACAGTTGCAACACAACCAACACTCGTTAAATTGTCGACTCGTTGCGACACCAACTCTCCCTACGGTTCCGACCGTCTTCACGTTCTATTCACGTGAGTCTGCTGTTCGAGGAGACGGCGGATGACGGGGCACTCGCAGGGAGACGAGACGCAGAGATTCACTCTTCCTATCTGACTCACACCGCACGCGCGTGGCGGAATGAGTCATGGACCAGTTCTCATGTAATCGGGACACCTTCGAGGTTGCGCAAGTGCGCGTGTGACTCGTCAAGCGTCATCTTGCGCGCAATGTCTGCATACTGGCACGCACAATTACGGACTTCAATTCAAATTGTGCAATTCCTGCAATCACATGCTCGTTTGGCATTCATGGAAGCTGGCTAGTCAAGTTGCTTTTGGTCCATGGTCCCGATTCAATCTTTTGCGTTTCCCACGAACTAAGCTCTCAGGTCGTTGTTCTCAGGTGGATCTATGGCCACTAAAACCAAATCGGAATAGATTTTGGGCGAGAACTTGGATTTGAGCATGGTTTCCCCCGCGCGAGCGCTTAACACTGAGGCAGGCATATTTCCATTTGATGACTCTGAGCGCACCGAAACTGCTTGGCCGAGAAGTGCACAGTTGGGTTCTGCGCTCGAAGAGTCTAGGGAAGGGAATCCTGGGTGTGGTCCATCCAAGCTGCTCTTGCTAAGGCCTATGGGTTCGTTTAGTGTGCGCAGAACACGCGACGCGATGCATGCGTAGTGGCCAAATTGAAGGAGCGACGCGATTGATCAAATCGGCCACTGCACATGGCATCGCGTCGCGCGCACACTTAGGCTTTGTCAAAGCTCACCCCGACGCCTAATGATGTGCACCCATATCGATTCCATCGCGCCGCCTGATCGATATGGGAGCATATCATTAGGCGTCGCTCAGGGTGAGCGATGGTATGACAATAGCCTAAAGGCCCGTTTATACTTCGACGCCGAGCGACGCGACGCCACGTATTGTGACCTCATTGATCGGGCGCCGCGATCGATCAATTTGGCCACTATACACGCCGTCTCGTCGCTCGGCGTCGAAGTATAAACGGGGCCTAAGGGCCTACTCATACTTCGCGACAAGAGCGGCTCGTCGCCCGTGTTAAACATGTATATCGATTAGAACCGAGCGCGCGCCACCGAAAAGTGTTCATACTCGAGCGCCGGCGCTGTCGCTCCAGTCGCTTTTGTCGCCTAGGCATACTTGCCGGTTCTGCGCAGGCCAACGCGTGCTGCGCTCTCGTCGCCCGTGCAAAATGTGCATATCGATTAAAGCCAAGCGGCGCGCCGCCAAAAAGTGTTCATACTCGAGCGCCGGCGCTCTGGCTCCAGTCGCTCTTGTCGCTCTAGTCGCTCCATTTGCTTGTTCATACTTCCGCGCGCTGCGCTTTTGTCGCTCCCGTCACACGTGCGAAACATGCAGATCGGTCGCGAGGGGTGTCGAGAGTTCTACCCTCGTTTCCCTGGCCCGCCCACCACCAACCCCTGGGCTTGCTCGAGAGTCCAGTAGCTGCCTTACGAGATAGTGGAGACGCAGACATTTGCCACATCCCTGTTTAAAGGGCGGGGGGTAGAACGCCGCTCCGCCGGTCGCGCGCCGCCGAAAAGCCGGCGCGGCGCAAATAGGGTCCGGGGGGTGGGGGTCATCTCATAAAAAGTGTCGCCAACACCAAGAAAACGAGACAAGGCACACTGATAGTAAGGAAAACAAACAAATAATGCTGTAGCTGTGTTCTGTGCTCTCTTCCGCGTCAGCGTCAGCGGAGGAGAGCACAGATTTAGGCAGGGGAAGGGACTCCAGGGTGTGGCTCGGGTGCGCACGAATGCGCACGATTTTGGGGGCGGGGTCTCCGGCACTGGGGACGAGCAGTCGCGGCGATGCTCACGTGATTCCAGCGCGTTTGCTGATTGAGTCAGGAGGATCGAGGCTTGTCTCACGCATGTTTAGGGCTCATAATCGAATTTGGCATTGTTTTAATACCAGGTTTTTCAGGAAACGGCTGAGCTCTTCAGTTTTTCAGTCATTTGTTATCATTCATTCGCCGTTTTGAGAGAGCACACATGTGAAAGAGGGGCCTGTCGACTAGAGTAGCATGGTTGTATACGTTGGCGGTGAAAGAATGTGTCAGACGGCGAGGAGAGCATGGTTGGCGCGGAGAGCGCGATACAACGCGACAACTTGTCCCAAATGGCGGCCACTGCCGCTGTTCCCGCCCCCAAAATCGTGCGCATTTGCATCCACCCGTGTGGCTCAAGTGACGCATCCGTGTTAAAATTGCCTACATCCTGGAGTTTCCTCCCTTGTCCAATTAGGAAGCACGTAAGACGCGGATCTATAATCGAAACGAAGAGATAAGACTGCATTTACATTCCCTGTATGTAGCTACTCGCCACACCGGCCCGCCGCGCCATACTGGGGTGACCCCCCCCCCCGACCCTATTTGCGCCGCCGGCGCTGTCGCTCCAGTCGCTTTTGTTGCTTTAGTCGCCTCCGCGCGCTGCGCTCTCGTCGCTCTTGTCGCTGCTGTCGCGAAGTATGAACAGGCCCTAAAGGCTCGTTTATACTTAGTCGCGGCGCGATGCGATGGCCACGCAATGAGGCCAAATTGATCGATCGCATCGCACAATCAATAAGGCCACTTCACGTGGCGTCGCGTCGCGTTGCGCCTCGACGAAGTATAAACGGGGCCTAAGGAGTCGTTTAGGGTGCGCGCGACGCACGACGCGATGCATGTGTAGTGGCCAAATTGGTCGAGCGACGCGAATGATCAATTCGGCCACTGCACATGGCATCGCGTCGCGCGCACGCTAAACAAGGCCTAAACGTCCCTATGGGGCTGTTAATACATCGCGACAAGAGCGAGTCACTCGTAGCTCGTGCAAAACTGCATATCAATTAAAACCGAACTCGCGCCGCCGAATAGGTGTTCATACTTAAGCGCCGGCGCTGTCGCTCTTGTCGCCTGTGCATACTTGCCGGTTCTGCGCAGGCCACGCACGCCACGCGTGCTGCGCTCTCGTCGCTCTTGTCGCTGCTTTCGCGAACTATAACATAGGCCTAAAACAGCTCTCGTAGGGAGAGTCCGCAGCTGAGTTTTGCGCAGTAGTTCATACAGCTGGAAAAATGCGCACTAGACGCCAAAAAATTGTGTAAACGTTAACCCCGCAAATCTCAGCCAGTCAGTTGAAATGCAGAAGTCCCGGGACGCATCAGAATTGAATCCCGACCTCCTTCGTATGAAGCAACGCCACCATCCGCTGTGCAACGATCCGCTTGCGGGTATCGCCACCGCGGGCATGCAAGACATCGCAACGCGTGAGTGAGTGGAGCTCCTCGGGGTTAGACCGCTCTCTAATCGAACGCTGAGTTTGAATTGCGCACGTCGCGGTCACCGCGCACAGATTGGTGGTCGGAATTTACACGACGTCATCGATACGCATCGATCGAATCTACGTGGACGCCGACGCAGCTGTGTGCGGCGCGTCGTAGAAGTGTGCCCAGCTACAATTGCGCGCTCCTGGGCCATGCATCTATTCCGATCTGGTTCTAGTTGTCTTAGCAATTCCCGTTGTTCTCCTCTCGTGGAACTCCTCACTCGTTCATATAAGCGATAAAACGTGGTTACGGCGCAGACTTGAAGGTATTTGGAGAGAAAACGAAATGATTTCTATGATCATGAGGAATTCCGGCGCTGTGATTTGTGGGGGTCACCTTATAAAAAGTGCCACTAACATGAAGGAGAAAAAAAAGAAACGAGACACAGTGATAGTAAAGTAAACTAACAAACAATGCTATGTTCTTCGCTCGAATTGGGCAGGGTAAGAGACTCCGGGGTGTGGGCCGACCAACGCGCCCGTGTTAATATTGCCTACATCCAGGGGTCGGATTCATCAACGAATTACAGCAATTTAACGGAGAAAATACAACCGAAATCCCTGATAAGGCGGCTTAGAGCCTGTTCATACTTCGCGATGGCAGCGACAAGAGCGACGAGAGCGCAGCGCGTGGAAGTATGAACACGCGACAGCTGCGACTGAAGCGACTAGAGCGACAAAAGCGACTGGGGCGAAAGTATGAACACTTTTCGGCGGGGCGCGCCTGGTTGTAATCGATATGCATGTTTTGCGCGGGCGACGACTTGCTCTTGTCGCGAGGTATGAACAGGCCGTTATCAAGCGATATGTCGGAACATTTCACCATATCGCTTGTTGATGAGCCGCGCTATCAAGAATTTCGGCTGTATCTTCTTTAAGTTACTATTAGTCGTTGATGAATCCGGCCCTGAAGTTTCCCCTCCCTTGTCCAATTCGGAAGCAGATAAAATGCGGATCTATAGTCGAAAAGAGGAGATAAGGCCTATGTTATACTTCGACGACGCTGTTGTCGGAGAGGTCGGTGATTGTGTTGAGCGGGGGCTACGCACTGCGTGGCAGCCCGCGCAACACTGTCGCCGACGTCGCCGACAGCAGCGTCGCCGAAGTTTAACATAGGCCTAAGACTGCATTTATATTCGTTGTTTGTGGCTACTCGCCACGCCTGCACGCCGCGGCATTCTCAACTACCACAGCGCCGGAATTCCTCCAATAAAGGTCCCATGTTTTCAGGGAGAAGTAACGCCTGAGCTTCTCGAGGTGGTTCTTGATGTCAAGCTGGTTATGACTCCCGTTCCTGTGACGCAGCAGGGCGTGCGTGCGCAGTCAGGTCAGGAGACACCTATCTCTGTTCCACTTATTAGAGTGAATCCAAAAAAAATTTAAGCGTCCGCTGCAATCACTCAGATCTTCTAGCCAATCCATTTGAGGTGGACGTGAGGCAGCTCTACCTTCTCGATTCTATTGTCTTGAAAGCTTTCTAGCATCGTAGGAACTGGGGCGTTATGGTTCCGTGGGTTCACATTGCATTCGTTGGATGTACTGCTTTGTGGGACAAGTGGGTGTTCGCACAAATCAGACGGGTTCCGTTATGGTTTAGTGCAATCGAGCAGCATACTAGGTTGTCGAAGAATTGCGAACTGCGTGCAACAAGACATGCCATTTGCCCGATGATATTTCCCTTCCTGGAGCCCTGAACGACAAAACTACCACAAGTGTTCAGTACCTGGGGTCGGATTCATCCACAATTAAACCCGTGAGTATGCGGGTATAAGGAGTAGAGATAAGATAAGAGTCAGGTAAAGATAAGGCAAGAGTCAGAGACGCAGGCTTCATCGTGGGTATCTCTACCCCTATACCCACGGGTTAGTTGAGGAATCCGGCTCCTGGCCCTACAAGGAAAGGTTCTCAACTCGTGGTCAGCTTTTGCGATGCTATTTTGTCAGGTTGTAGGGCCCTGTGAGCGGAGTCCAGAACCACAGTCAGTTTTTGCTGAACTTTTTTTTAAAGACGGGAAAAGGAGGTGTGAAAACGTGTGCGTATTACTCGCCCACCCCTATGGCACCCCACGGGATGTGCCTCGATGGCGCAGTCGATAGGATTGGCGCCTCGTAGAAGCACGGCTGCGGGCTTTAGAGTTCAGGTCCGCGTACTGCCAACATTTTTGCACATATTAGTTTGTTGTTATTACGCTTTCTCCTGATCACAGGAATCAATATAGGCGATCAATGCTTACGACAAACCGAGGCTGTCTATTTGCGCCTTCATATGTGCTAGTTTTTCAACAATGCGTATCTGCACCACTACCATATCATACTATATCACCAATGATACCGTAACAAGACGCAAATTCGCATACCTTACGGTTAGTATTATGAACTCGGGTCATATGTTCACATAAGTGTTCTAAAAATGTCGTTCTCACCTGAACGTGCTGTTGGCCGACTACTTTTCACCTTCTCACCAGATTTCGAAGGTAGTATAATGAAAATGAGATCTTGTGGAAGCTGAACAACATTGATCCTCACTGGTTTTTGTAAGATGCTGCTGGTGTGACAAACGATTGTGTTTACTTGCTTCATAGCTTTGTCTTATAACTGTTGAATAAAAAGGAAGAATAGGACTTTATTTGTAGAGAAATGATATGGTGTAGATACGCATCGTTGAAAAACTAGCTGATATGAAGGCCCCAATAGGCAGCCTTGGTTTGCTGTAAGCACTGATGACCTAAAATTGACTCCTGTAATTTTGAGAAAGCGTAGTAGCAGCAAACTAATATGTGCGAAAATGTTGGCAGTACGTGAACTCGAAGTGAAGAGCCCACAGGCTTGCTTCTATGAGGCGGCACTACTACCGATTTTGCCACTGAGGCACATCCGTGGAGTGTCGTAGAGGTTGACGACTGCTGCGCTCACGTCTTCACACCTCTTTTTCAGATCTTTTAAAAAGCGTTAAGCAAGAACTAACTGTAATTCTGGACTCAGCTCACAGGGCCCTACATCCTGTCAAAACAGCATCGCAAAAGCTCACCATGAGTTGGGAACCTTTCACTGTTAGTAGCGGCCGTGATCACAACCCGCATTAGCAAGTTGAATTTGAATAGCAACGGGTTGATCGTGCTGGTGTGGCCATAGTAGAGTAGGGCTGCTGTTTTAAAATCTTCATCAAGAGTTATCTATCCTGCTACACCATGCAGTGGCGATATTATCAGCCGTCTGGATGAGTAGGTGGCACAAAGTTCTCAGGAAGGTTTCCTTGATAAAACGACTGTTGTTGAAAGGTTCAAAGGCTATTCTTGTCCTGCCATTCCCCTCCCCGGATTTACCTAGGAAGGCAGACTTGATCGCCACTTTGTGATTCGCGCTTCAATCCTTCACGATCTCGCTGGACTTACTTCCATGCATTCTGCAATGAAATTTAGATGGGTAAAAATGGTTGGTTATTGATAATATTCAGTGTTAGGACAGTTGTCAGATCCTATGTTAATACTTCTCCAACATTTAGTAGCTTCCTTTGTTTTAGGCAGACTACTTCGTTGTACTCCAAAGGCAGCTGAACAGTTTCGCAGCCCAATAAAAGGCGAAAACAAAATCGATAAAGGTGGGGATGACTTCGAACACTTCAATATTGCAAGATCAGCAATCCGGAGGCATTGTGAGATCAGGAATAATACATTTTTACAATTCGATGATTACAAATTGTAAGGTGGAGGCATACAGTTTGAAAGCTCGGACCAACGTTACACATGAACTTCATCATTTTAGAATCTGGGAGAAACTAAAGTGCAGTAAAAGTTAATTTAGTGGGTTTGGATGATCATAAATGTAACATAAAATACGATCAAATAGGTGTTGCTGAATATCTCTGTACTCAAGTTGTGTGGCATTTCTTTTCTAACCCGAAACTTGATAGAGCCACAACGCGAGATTGTCTGCGTAAAGACATTTCAAGAAGAAGCGTACGAATGTTTTTGCTTTTTTCTTCGTTTTTGTTTTTCGTTTTTTCCCCTTTTCTTCGTCGAAGGGCAGAAAGCTTCTGAAACTGCGAATTTCCATAGATGCTCTTGGTCGACGTGATGAACTCAGACAACCTTTTCACTTTGCTCGTTACTCTCCAAACCATAGGGTCCTGATGTGGAGTTCTTCGGGCTACTTACGCGACCTATCGAAAGGACGATGCTCGGAGTGACACGACTCACGTAAGTGAGGGAAGGCCTCCGGAGTTCCGAGCTTCGCCAACGTTCGAAGAGCAGAGACGCTGTCGCATGGGCCAAGTGGTCGAAAATTAGGTGGGTCGGCCACGTAATGCGATTCGCAGACATCAGCTGGACGAGAGCCATCAGCGACTGGATTCCGCGGGATGTCAAGGGAACAACAGGACGCCCACCAACGCTTTGGTCGGACTTCTTCGTGAAAGCCCTGAGCGACAGATATGACGCTTTTCGTGTCCGTCGAGCGAGGAGCATCCATAGGATCATTCTGGCACGCGACAGGGACAAATGAAGACGCTGCTGGCGCCGGTTCGAGATAGTCGATGATCAACAAGACGATAGGTGACACATACAGGTGATACAGGTGATACCTACGCGACCCGATCTTCGACGACGATCACCTTGTAGAAGGTGAGGTGTTGCTTGTAGAAGTTTTCCAGCTCCACGTAAAAGGCTTCAAGCTCTTCGTCGTCGTAGTCTGATGTTGGAGGTAGTTGACGAACACAGTCAAAGCTGGCATGGAGCCACATCGCTCCAGTCGCAGACGTTCGGTTCGGATTGTTAGAGACTCGTACGAATCGATGTTCATGGCATTGCTTGTTGACAAAGACACCAACGCCGCCTAGTTCTCTGTTGGTGTGTGTCTGCTGCTTCGAAGAACGGTTCTCCTCCGAAGTGGTAGGCGGCGTTTGGGGAGTGATGCCATCTGGTCTCGGTCAATCCGTTGACATCGTGCTTTATGATCTTAAGGCCTGTTCATATTTCGTGACAGCAGTGATAAGAGCGACGAGAGCGCGGCGTGCGCAGCGCGCGGAAGTATGAACAGGCGACAGCAGCGACTGGAGCGACTAGAGCGACAAAAGCGACTGGAGCGACAGAGCCGACGCTCGAGTCTAAACACTTTTCGGCGGCGCGCGCGACCGATTTGCATGTTTTGCACGGCCTCCGGGCATCTCGCCCCCCGCGACCGCAGTCTCGGCGCACGAGCCCTGTTTTGTTTCGCGTCTGGTGACTCGCCACACCTTGGAGTCCCTTCCCTGCCCAATCTGTGCTCTCCCGCTGTCGCGAAGACCCGCGAAACGGCTGCGCCCCCGCGAACGCGGTTCCGCAGCCGTTTTGCAAGGGCGACGGGAGCGACGAGAGCGCAGCCGCGTGGCGTGCGGAAGTATGAACAGTAGACAGCAGCTGTAGTATAAGCTAAATACGGTATTGCTCACGGTACAGCGACGACGCTGTCCGTGCTGCCGGCCGTGTATCCGCAGGTGAGACGAGCCCGCAAGTGCTGTATATCCGCAGGCGAGACGAGGCGCAGATGCCATATATCCGCAGGCCTCACCTGCGCAAGTAAGGGCGGACACGCCCAGACAAAAAGGCATAAATACCGGGTCATCATCTCCCAGCAGACGCTCAATCATCACTCATCATTTGTCTTCCGTTGTCATCTTACGTCATCTTTGTTATTACGTGTTATTAAGGATAAAACCTTAGTGTAAATCTCGTGTTGCTCAAAGCCCTGTCTATAAGGCTTGGTTAGTCTCCACTTCGAGGAACCTTGAAGGGAGAAAAACCACTAGACAGCCTCAAGAAACTCCTAGGTAGAAGTTCGATTAGAACCACATGGGAGCCAAGCCTAGCGAAGTCGGATCGACTAATTAGGCCTATTATAGATAGTATTGGAAGCAATACAATGACTTTTTCGACTTCATCGAGAGGCAACGTCCCCAGTAGTGTGGACACTGTGGATGACACAGAAGAGCAAATAGTTGTCGAACAGAATCTGCCAACAGCAACTGAGCCAGAGGTGAGTCAAATGGATTCGCAGTTAACTGCAGCATTTGATAACATAGCCCGTCGGTTGGATGATATTCTTGACGATCAGATCCGCCATCTAGGCGCGCAAAAAAAGCAGTGCATTCTAGAAACAGTTGGAAGAACTGTTGATATAGCTAGGGAGAAGACAAGGCAGTCAATCTGCGAGACTCTTCCTTCGATTTTGAAGGAGATTTCGTTAACTCCGGAAGAATTGCGCAGAGTTTTGCCAATTGCGAGTTACCACAGTAGTCTGATGCAGAACCTAGCCGAAGAATTAAACTGCGAAATACCTGACGTTACGGCAGTAATGAAAGCTAAAATTTCAGAGGTAGATAGACTCGAAATACAGCTAATTGATAAGAATAAGGAGATAGAAGATCTAAGGAATCTAACTATTCAATTGCAGAATCAGGTGGACACCCTAGCAACACGAATGGCCAACAATGTTGGACCGATCGGAAGCGATCAACAGTGTGTAAATCCTGCTGCAACTCCAAGAGGTGAGCGTAGAAGTGCGGTCAACTGGTCTGCAGTTAGCCAACAGCTTTTAACACTGAACAAAGTCAAGAACAGCAATGTTCAGGTGCATCAACCCGAGTCCCAATGGCAGAGAGATGGGAGACGTCAGCGCCAGAGGTCAACCTCAAGCGTACGATCGAATCTATCATCGCGGTCGTCTTTCCACGCGTCGATGAGAAGTGAGGCTTTCACTTGTTCACATAATACAACTAATAAAGGGCAAACATCAGAACACAGCGCGGAGTCCAACGCGATGGGTGGCATGTTTAATGCCTTTAAAGAAGTATTTAAAGCCCAAAGCGTAGCGGAAATAGCTAAATATGATGGAAAGAATTCCCTTAGTGATTTCCTTCGGGCAATTGAAGTGAAATACCCCCAAACAGTCTGGTCAGATCGGGATCGGCGCGATATACTTGTTAACCACTTAGTGGGGTCGGCCAGATCCATTTATAAGAACTTGCCATATAGTGCGAAGCACGGCAGTTTCGACGAGATTGTTTTCGCTCTTAAGGAAGCACGCAAGAACCCCTGCGAAAAACTAAAGCTAATGCGCGAATGGGATAACATCGCAATGAGGAAGGGCGAATCGGTCGGCGATTTTTGCTGCCGCATGGAGGAAATCTCCAGACGAATCCATCCAAATGGTGACTGGGACTTCCATGTAGCATCAAAGCTGTACTCTTCCCTACAGCATTGGAAGGATTCATATCATATGCTTGCAGCATTAGACGCTAAGGAAGGGAACGCCTACGAAGAGGTTAAAAGAGTTGCACTGAGACTGGAAAAGACCCACGTTATAAGATATGAAAAACCGGAAGTCTACAGTAAATCGAACACCTCCCACAGGGGTCCATGCGCGGAAAACGCGGTGGTACCCACACATAGAGGGAAATCCCTACGGTGCAACAACTGTGGTAAACACGGTCATGGCACCGCAGACTGCCGTTCAAGGCCTTTTCCGAAAAGGAATGGTGCAGATGAAAGGCGTCAGGGCCCTAACAGGCAGCAAATCAGCAGAACTCCAGCTAGTGGAGCACTTTCAACATTCGTAGATGAATGTTGTGGAATGGTCAGGTCACAAAACCAATCGGTACATCCAAAAACCATAGCGGCAGGGAAACCCACGCTTTGCAATGCAAGCATCTTTGGAATAAGGGTAAAGGCATTAATTGACACAGGCTCAGTTGTCTCAATAGTGCCAACTATGCTTCTCAAACAAGCCAAAGATCAGGGTTTTGACTTGGATAACGAGGTAGAAATGGTAGGAAGCGGTCAGGAAAATCGAGTTTTCGATGCGTCAGGCAACCAGATGAATTTTTTGGCTGTAATTAACGCGGAGGTGTGCGTTGATGGAGCAGGCATAGCTCGAACCTCGTTACACGTCCAGAAAACCAAGGACACCACCCTACTTTTGGGCACAAACGTTCTGAACGCATTAGGGATTCACCTAAAATTCGAACCTTCAGCTTCTGGATCTTTGCGGAATGGGGTTCACGAAGTAGAAGTAGCAAGGGCAGCTAAACGGATGGTTGTACCTCCTGGCTCAGCAGCTATAATTGAAGTGGGATCTTCAAAACCATCCGGAGAAAGAATTTTTTGGTCGAAAGATTCTCGTATAAATTCCGGAGTATGCCTTCTAAAGGAAGGGAGTGCGGAAATATCGGTAGCCAATCGCGACAACCAGACCTGGGTTATCAAAAAGGGTGAACCTTTAGGAGAATGGTCCGATGACTCTCTGAGTGATCCTAAGTCAACCAATATTCCGAGCGGCATGCTCGATATGACAGAGCATGTAGTCTTGTCCAAACCAAAGCGGATTAAAGCTTTGATAGAAATCATAGAGCATAACCGTAAGTTGGGGAAACTACCAACAAAAGTTGCCGAAATTGTCATAAAGCATAGCGAAACTTTCGCTATCACTGATTCGGAACTGCGACAAACGAATCTGATTGAGCACGATATTGACGTCCAGGGACACCCTCCTATTCGACAGAAAACGAGGCCAGTGCCCTATGGTGTCCGAAATAAAGTAGATGCTATGCTACAAGACCTTAGACAACGAAAAATAATCGAGGATAGCAACTCGCCGTGGGCTTCTCCGATCGTTTTGGTCGCAAAGAAGGACGGGAGCACTCGATTATGCGTTGACTACCGAGAGGTGAACAAAGTAACTAGGAAGGATAGTTATCCACTACCTCCTATAGATATGACGCTACAAAATTTGCAAGGAAAACGATGGTTCACATCACTTGATTTAGCGAGCGGTTATTGGCAGGTGCCCTTAACTGAAAAAGCCAAAGAAATTAGCGCGTTCACTACCTCATCTGGGCTATTCCAATTCAATGTATTGCCGTTTGGTTTGACAAACGCGCCATCGGAATTCCAGCGGCTAATGAATACGGTTCTCGGCCATCTTATAGGACCGGAAGTTTCTGTATATCTGGACGACATACTCATCGCAACAGAGACAGAACAACGCCATTTGGAAGTGCTAGAGGAAACTCTCAACGCTTTCCAAAAGGCTAATCTGAAGGTAAAACCTCAGAAATGCCGATTTTTGGAGAGTAGTCTAGAATTCTTAGGCCACGTAGTAGATAAGGACGGGATAAAAACGGATCCTGGAAAGGTTTGCAAAATCCAAAGCTACCCCAAGCCGAAGAATATTGCTCAACTAAGGACCTTTCTTGGTATGGCGGGATATTACCGCAAGTTCATCTTGCGATACGCACAGATAGCGAAACCGTTATATGAGCTTACTAGTCCTAAGATTAAATTTGTCTGGGGAGAAAAACAAGAGGAAGCCTTTGCGAATCTAAAGGAAGCTCTAGTAGGTGCACCGGTATTGGGGCAACCCAATATTGAGGAAGCGCGGAACGGAAGTCGCCCTTTCATAATTTACACTGATGCGAGCAGAATCGGTGTAGGAGCGGTCCTTGCTCAAGAGGGAGATGATGGATTCCTGCATCCGTTATTTTTCGCATCGAAACCGTTTTCTTCCGCGGAACGGAACTATCATGTAACAGACCAGGAGGCACTAGCTCTGATTTTTAGCCTAAAGAAATTCCACTATTTCATTTTTGGCATATCAACAATAGTGCGTACGGATCACTCGGCATTAACGTCGCTATTCAAGCGAACACATGTTTCACCACGCGTTCTACGCTGGGCGTTGGAAATACAACGGTACGATCTCCAAATTGAGCATGTGAAGGGTGCCGCAAACTACGTAGCAGATGCGCTTTCCAGAGGGCCATTGGATCTCCGGAGCGAAGAAACTCAGTTCTGGATAGCGGACGAGAAAGTTGTCTGCTCCCTTCAAGAGGAACATGAGTGGCTCAAAGAACTGCGGGAAGACCCGGATTTTAGTGATCTAATAGTAACAATTGAAAGCAATCAAACCGAGGAGGTTAGACTCCCGAGATATCAGAAAGTGCTCAGTTCTGCTGATTTTGTTATTAATGAGGGAAAACTCAATCTCATGAACGAAGACGGTTCGTTAGCAATAATTGTCCCACGATCGCATCGTCGCGATGTCTACAATGAGGCACATTCCGGTGTTCTAGGCGGGCATTTCAACGCCAAGAAAATGTTCAGTCAGCTGAAAAAATCCGTATTTTGGCCTGGCATGCGGCAAGATATAGGAAATTGGTGTAAAACTTGCAGACAGTGTTTTTTGACTAACAACACTGGAAAAGGTGTACCACCATTACGACCTGTAAACGTTAGAAGGCCACTGCAAATAGTGGGAGTCGACCTTCTAGAAATGGGATTGACAACGCGCGGTAATCGTTACATTGTCACCATCATAGATCACTTCACGAAGTATCTAGGAGCTTATCCTATCGCAGATAAAAGGGCTGAAACAGTCGCTGAAGCTATTTTTAGCAACTGGATTTGTGGGGTTGGAATGTGCCCGGAAGTCCTTCTTTCAGACCGAGGCAGTGAGTTCGAGAATGCTGTGATAGCAGCTCTTTGCGAGGTCATGGGAATCGAGCAAAAGTTCACTAAAGGTTACTGTCCTAGAGAGAACGGATTGACGGAGCGCGTCAATGGAACTATTGTACGGATGCTAAAGAAGAAAACCACAGTGCCAACAGAATGGGACAGAATTCTTCCGACCATAGTGTACGCGTACAACGCCTCGACCCATAGAGCAACCGGCGAAAGCCCACATTTTCTGCTGTACGGGTCCGACCCTAGGTACCCTTCCGCAGTGATTCCATCAGAACACCTCTCGCCCTATGTCGTGGATTACGACGCCTACAAAACGCAACTACTCTGCGGCATGAAAATAGCTCGGGAATTGATAACCGACAATGCAAAAGAATATCAGCAGAAAATGAAACGGGAATATGACGAAAGACTAAAAACTGGAAAATCTACAGTTTTTGTGTCAGGAGATCGAGTTTATATGAAACTCCCTGCTGAAAAAGCAAAATCTTCTCATCCCAAACTGATAACGGACTGGACAGGTCCTTTTCGTGTAATCGAAGCTAGCTCCAATTCTGCCCTTATTACTCTAATTGGAGAAAACAAGGAGCCTTGCAGGGTACCATTTGACCAATTGGTTAAAGTGCCGAAGGAAATCGACGATACCCCGGTAATAGGGAAGACTGCGCGTAGAACCCGTGGCAGGCCAAAGAAAACTAAATTCAAAAATAAAAAGAATATTAAATGTTCTAGTATTCAAGTTCTAAATTTCAGAGCATCCCTCTCATCAACAACCAACGTGGACCACGTGGATTGGCACTGCCCCCGCAAACTGATGTATCAAGGAGTGGAAGTGGAGTGCCCGACAGCAGTTATCCTCCAGGACGTCATCCCGAACGCGCCTTTTGGAGCGCTGAAATTTTCTTCACCCTATGATTTATCACGTCTTCTTACCATATTGTCGCAGTCTCACATCCCTGAATCGTGGCGAACTGCTCGACTGTTGGACCGTACCTATGACATCACCAGTCCCACCGGACTCGGTTTGGCCTGGTCATTTTACCGTCAGAATTGTATTCATTTGACACTTGCTTCAGTGTCCGAGGCCGGCTACGTGATCCCAGATCACCCATCTCGCGGCAACTGCGATCCCTACAACTTAGCTTCGATTGCGGATATCGCAAGAAGATATGCGGAAACGCATCCTTGGACGAAATCTTCCTGGACGGAACTGAAGCCAAGAAAAAATTTGATTATTTTACCCGTCGGATTCGAAAGGGTAGTCGACTGCTTGAAAACGGAGTCGCAAAAGGCTGTCGTGCTAAAGAAGCCCGAAGAAATGCTACCAGAATGGTTTGTCGAGGACTACTCGTCAATCGTACTATTTAGCCTAGCAGAATTCGCCGGAACAACACGGTGGCGTGGAGCTTGGACGCTCCTGATGCAGCAGGTTGCTCGTGGCGCGGAACTCATGATACTCGCAGGACCAGAAAATGACCGAGAATGGAAAAGATCGCTGGACATGTTGCGAGACTTGTGCGAGGAAACAGTAGCCCAGCGCCCATCACTGCGAACTCATATCCGATGTCTGTTACCATATCGATCTCAGTACGAGATGATCGGAGCTGGATTCCGTGCAGCAACTTACGAACAGGGCAAACTGTTCACCGAAAGTGCAGCAAAACGTTTTTGGGCATCGACTATGGCGCAACACTCAGCATTCATCTCGCTTGCTCCCTTCAGAAGGAAAGCACATCAAAATGCGGTGAAGCGAGGCGCCGGACATACTCCATATCATCAGCGGAACACGCCGAATTATCAGGCTCAAAGCAGTGCCCAGCAAGGCCAGTCTCAACATCGAGGAGGAACTCGATATCGTGGACACAACAACAGAGGTGGATACACCGCAAGAAAGCCTCTAACGGAGATGCCGATCCATAAAATCGGCAACCAGATGTACAAATTGGTTCCTATAAAAGATTCGAAAAGGAATCCATTTCCACTCCGAGGGCTCTCATCACGAGGCGGAAGACGATTTTAATTCGGCGTAGTGGAAACGCCTATTTCCAGAGGCCCCCATGTAGTATAAGCTAAATACGGTATTGCTCACGGTACAGCGACGACGCTGTCCGTGCTGCCGGCCGTGTATCCGCAGGTGAGACGAGCCCGCAAGTGCTGTATATCCGCAGGCGAGACGAGGCGCAGATGCCATATATCCGCAGGCCTCACCTGCGCAAGTAAGGGCGGACACGCCCAGACAAAAAGGCATAAATACCGGGTCATCATCTCCCAGCAGACGCTCAATCATCACTCATCATTTGTCTTCCGTTGTCATCTTACGTCATCTTTGTTATTACGTGTTATTAAGGATAAAACCTTAGTGTAAATCTCGTGTTGCTCAAAGCCCTGTCTATAAGGCTTGGTTAGTCTCCACTTCGAGGAACCTTGAAGGGAGAAAAACCACTAGACAGCCTCAAGAAACTCCTAGGTAGAAGTTCGATTAGAACCACACAGCGACTAGAGCGAGTGGAGCGACAGCGCCGGCGCTCTAGTCGCTGCTGTCGACTGTTCATACTCGAGTATGAACGCTGTCCGGCGGCGGGCGTTCGGACTTAATCAATATGCATGCCTTGCATGGGTAACGAGTCGCTCTTGTCACGAAATATGAACAGGCCCTTAGCTTGTATCATGAGGTGTGTCATGAGAAAAAAGACACAAGCGGCAGTAGTTGTTTTGTCAGGCATCTATACATTTAAAAATTTAGGTCGTTCCTCACCCATTTCCAGTCCTTCTAAGGCTACACCGCTCAGGAAGTGTCGATCTCAGAAGAGGCGCTCTGATGTTGCAATAACCCCTCTACGAAAGGAAGTGGGCGTGACGACACCGAAAGGCTCTGCACCTCTGTGTGTGAGTATAGACCACGGTTCCTGCATTTTCTCATTCCACTCTATTTTGGCAAATAGAAGCTTTCAAAGCAGCAGTTTTTGCCTAGTTCAGATGCGCGATCTTGGTCCGCCGCTACTGAATGCGCAGTCCTCTGGCGATTTCGACTTCTGTGGTTTGCCCCAATCCGTGAAGGACACATTCATTGAAAAGAGAAATATCAAGCAGTTGTATGGTGAGCATATTATAAGTCTCTTACCTTTATGTATAGGTAGGAACATGTACAAAACTATCATATTCTCGGTTTCTTATCTCTAATTATATAGATAGTAGTTTACATCTTGAGCTACAAGCACGGCTTTGCCATAGGGCCACAAAATCTACACCGTGACCGCAGACGTCGTGTGAGACGTACTTTGTGCAATAGCAGAACCATCCGAGGGAAGGGACACCAGGGTGGGCGCCGTCCAAGCTGCTCCTATGAAAACTGCTTCCGGCGCTCAGGGAGAGTCCGCGGCTGGGTTCTGAAGGGAATATGGCTGGAAAATGCGCGAAAAATGCCTCAAAATCACGTACGCGTCAAGGACCCTCAAATCCCAAGTAGTCAACTGAAATGCAAGTATGCCACAAGGCAGGAGTAGCGAACTCCCGACCTCCTTCGCATGAAACGATCCGCTTGCCAGGAGTGCCATCGCGGGCGCACATGTCATCGATCGAATGTCAACGTGGACCTCTAATCTAGGAGGATGCAGACAGTAAAAGATTACGGTGTAGAAATTGTGCCCGTATTGTAGAATCATTTCTGTCCTTGAGGGCTGTTCATACTTCACAACAAGAGCGACAAGAGCGACTGGAGCGACTGGGGCGACGGATGTAGTGTAGTGTACGTAAATAATTACGCATTTCACACTACATTCGTCGCGGACGGAGTGTGGAGTACGCAATTATTTACGTACGTATGTCTGCCCCAGTCGCTCTTGTCGCTTTCGTCGCTCTTGTCGCGAAGTATGAACAGGCCTGAGCCCACGTTTTGGAGTGTGTGGTCGACAATTTTAGACACAATTTGCCTCCGCCTGGGCTAATCAAGTGTTGCACCCTTCGCAGTGCAGTTCGCAGTCGCAAAGGAGTATTCTCTTATAGGGTCTCCAGGCTGTTTATGATCTTGTGGAGCCGCTTTTCAAGATATGTAGAACTTCCTGCACTAGCTAATTTAATTAGCTTGTAGTTAATGACTCAGGCTCTCCACATTTCTGATATTCTTCAGAGAACGACGTTGTTTTCTAGTGATTTCCCCTTATAAGCGGTAATGTTTTCTATAATATTCATGTTTTCGTCTGTGAGCATAAAGGCACGCATTCATGTGCTAGCCAGCTCACGTCTGAGTTGCTGTCAAATTTCTATAACAGAAATGTGATATTTGAACACCTTGCGTTTTGCGGAACTGACGTTGTAGTGACGGCACCTTTTCTTCTACGCGTAATTTTCTCCTTCATGTTTTTCGATCATATTTCTCTAATCCTTTTGCTTTTTTTCCTACATTCACTGTTGCTTTCAATCTCTTCGGGTTGGTTTTGTCTCTTAACAAAATAAGGTTATATGATTAGCAGTAAAAGGCAAACTCCACTCTAAAGTTAATCGATTTCTTTTGGACGTGGAGCGAACTGCGCTAGATGGCGTCGTGAGTGAAGCGCTTCCAATGAATAGTTGATCTATAAGCAGCTTCCAAGCCCATACGTGTGTTTTGTCATATCGATGTCTTGTGATTGCAATGCCAAGTGTAATTTACCGTAATCGTCCCCGGCTGGGGCAGATTCATCAACCGCTTACCGTCCTCTAAGGGCGTGTTCATACTTCGAGCGACAAAAGCGACTGGGGCGACGAACGTAGTGTAGTGTAGGTAAATAATTACGTATTCCACACTCGATCCGCGACGAGCGTAGTGTGGTGTACGCAATTAATTACGTACTCCACACTCCGTCCGTGGCTCCAGTCGCTTTTGTCGCTCTTCTCGCCCGAAGTATGAACAGACCCTAACGGTGAAAAATACCTCCATACCTGATGCTAATGAGTGTCATATCGGGGGGGGGGGGGGTTGGCGGTATTTTCACCGTTACAGGGCGGTAAGCAATTGATGGATCTGGCCCTGTTCAGAGAACTTAAAGGACATGGATAGGAATCGAACCGACGCTCCTTCTTGAGATTCGTGGGAGAGATGCGCCTCCTGTGTCATTATGAGGTTAAGCTGAATGTTTCCTGTAGGGCAGCTTTTTGGAATGAATGCGTTCGTTCTTACGGATGAGGTAGATTAGGCATAGCCGGAGTTCAGACTCTGTGGTTGATCGAAAGGCTCGTGCAATCTTGATGTAGGCACAAGCCCGCTCACTACTACTTTATGAACTGTACTTCCCGGCCAGCAGTAAGCCCATTTTAGGAGTGTTGTCCTTAAGGAAACTCCCTGTAGGGTATGCTGTCCTTGAATATATTGGTGGTTCCATAGAACTTGACATTCCACTACTTCGACCTTCGTTTCTTGCATATTGCCAAGATGGTTCAGACTGGCAAAAGGAATGTCTTTCGGACACTCGACTACTGCGTGGATCGAACTGCATCGTGTCGCTTCCAACGGGAGCAGGAAAAACCCTCATTGCGGAGGTGCGTTTGGAGAGCAACACGAAGTTTTTCATTATTTTTCTGACTATTAGCGGGGTATTGCTCCAGATTTCTAGATTTTCTTTAATTGAAATTATGAACAGTTTTGTGGTTCATCGGATTCGCACGTTACATTTATCAACTGGGTTTCAGTTAAAGAATGAAGCTAATGAATTGAGGTCTACATTTTGAAAGCTTCTAAGAGATGTCGCTCAGGGACTAGTTCAGGTAATGGAACTAGCTCAGTCACCAGTTTGAAAAAGAGCTGCCGTCCGCATGGCCTTGGAAGCCCCCTAGAAAGAGCTTCCGCAGAGATCGACAGAGAAATCTATAGAATATATAGCGTAGAAATATATATCCAGTTCTTAGTCCTTAGTACCTAAGGTTCATCTCTTGTCAAGGTGCCAGGAACTGGATATATTTTGGATTTTTCCTAGTCGGGGTGTGGCACGTAACTAAAATGTATGTAACAAATCGACATGACACTTATTGAGCGGCTGCTAGAGAATGAGATGGAACCAAAACTAAAAAAATTCACAAAGAAAAAAAAACTAAAAAGTTTCATTTGGTGTTGCCGCGGTTGGAAACAGACAAAGTTATGTGCCCTCCTCGCCATGTTAGATCCTGGTTATAACATGTCAGGTGGTGGTCAGCAGGCTTCATGCGGCTTTATGTGCCCTCCTCACCATGTTAAATCCTGGTCGTAACATGTCAGGGGCGGTCAGCACACGAATGCATCCATTGCGTCGCTCCTTGATCACCGAGACTGTTGTAAATCCGCGATGATTTAGTTTTTTGTTCGTTTTTTGTTTCTTTTAGGTTCCATCTCATTCTTTAGGAGCCGCTCGCTTAAGTCTCAATTCATTTTGTTACATGCTTTTTAGTTATGTGCTCCCCCCCCCCCCGACTAGGATAGATCCTATATTTTTTCCTGCAGCTTGTCAGGGTGCTAGCAATTGTGTATATTTTCTCCTGTGGCGGGAAAGAGTGTTCTGTAGTCAATTTTCGAAGCATCCCATTGGTACCTCCTGATTGGCAGCTGTCTGTTATCGTTCTGTGGAGGATGCTCTCATTAATGAGGGTGTTACCGCCTGGTGAAGATATCTGATAGTGACTACGTCGATAATTAACACTGCAGGTACTTATGCTTCGGGAAGCCATCGTTAAGAAGAGGAGCTCGATTCTTGTGTTGCCATATGTTGCTATTGTACAGGAAAAGGTAGAGTGTCTTGGGCCTTCTAGTTGTTAGGGTTCTGCGCCAGGTACTTATGTTACTTATGTGGGCATTCCTAGATTGCTTCTTTGTCCATTTTCGAAGACGTGTTTGGAATCCGAGTCGAAGAATATGCAGCGAATAAAGGTACACTATTTGTAGTTTAGAATGTGAGACAAAAAATTCATTCTGAATTTCAGGTAGAATACCACCGATAAAGCGAAGAAAAGATGTGTCGATATATGTAGCTACCATAGAGAAGGTGTTTACGAGAATTTGTTTTGGTTTCTAAGCACTACTCTACATTTGTCTTTTATAGGCGAACAGTCTTATAAACTCGCTACTGGAGACGGAGGGATTGGATCGGATAGGTCTTGTGATTGTTGACGAGGTAATTGTTTCTGGATCTATCCTAGTCGGAGGGGGCAACATAACCAAAAATCTCGCAAACAATTGATATGGGATTCACGGAGCGGGTTATGGAGGACAAAATAAGGCCCAAGCTGACAAAATTCACAAAAAAAGCATAAAAAATACGACAAAGACAAAAAATTTCACCACGGTTGTAAACCTATATGCGCCCCGCACCATGGCGGATCCTGGTTATAACATATCAGGTGGCGGTCAGCTGTATTTGAATATGCCTTCTCTGCCAGGACGTCTTTACAACCGCGGGTATTTGTTTGTTTGTTGTTTGTTGGTGTGTTTCCTTGTTTGGTTTTTGAGTCTTATTCAGTTCTCTAGAAGGCACTCCGTGAATCCCAAGTCAATTGGTTGCGTAATTTTTAGTTATGTGCCCCTTCCCCAGACTAGGATTGATCCTTGTTTCATTGTTGATTGCTTTTCAACTTGAATGGTACATGGAACGATGTCGCTTAGTGGGGTGACGCCGTGCTTATTAATTGCGCATAGACTTCATTGCTTAATTAACGTGCCGTTAAAGGAGACCGTTAGAAAAAGCACTGCTCTGCTGTTGTCCAGACATCTTGGTGCCAGTTGGGGGTAGCATAAGTGACCAGCAGCGTTGTGAGGTGGTGCAAAATCAAATTCTGTAGATTTCGTCGCTCTTAAACTGTACATTTGCCCGTATCTACTTATGCTCCCGCCATGTTCGGATGATCAGATAGTTGTCCAGATAATTACGTAGTTAGAGCATTGGAAATCAACTTTGCGTTTGGGTGTCTCATGGGTCAGCATTGCATTGCTTCATGATTCCCTATGGATAGTGTGATAGCAGCTGACTTATCTGAAAAGGATAGAACATTGGCTGATTGTTGTTCGATGGTTCAAGTCCCGTCGAGGCCAACCAAATCTTCCTTTCTCTAGGGATCGCTAAATTGGTGTCGGACTTCTATAGGACGGCTAAAACTCCGATTTGTCGATCGGTTGTCCACAGCAGGTCAATGTCTATCTATCTCAAATAAGCGTGCACTTCAAGATATCTCAAGAAGTAAGACGTGTGGGGAACAGTGGTTGAGCGAAATATATCTGTTTTTATTGTTTGTTATTTTCCTTTATTTACTAAATAAATAAATTCCATTATTCTGCATTTTTTAGCTTCACATGATTGGTGATGGTAGTCGTGGAACGATAATCGAGCAGCTTCTTTGTAAATACTTAACAAAGGGTAGGAGTTGAACTTCTTTTAGAGCACACTTTCAGGGTGTCTCGAGATAATTTATACACTGTTTGCTCATAGTAAAGGTACTGAAAAGTTAGGGATTCATATGAAAGCTTAAGAACAAAAATTTTTCTGACATGTGAGCGGTATGGAATGCGTCGTGTACTCGTCTGAAATTTCGCATTTTACACTCGATTGATTGTGTTTCGCTTGAGTACTTGTTATAATTTCTTCACAAAGTGGCCGTTTTGATTGAATTGTGCTTCTTTTAAAGTTTAAAACTTAAAAACGCACTACTGTTTGTGAAAAATGCAGGTAGTATTTGGAAGGTCCTAATATTGCTGGTAGTGAAGCTTTTGAATATGTTTGATACTCATATGAAAACGCAGGGTAAGGAGATTTCTGCAGCGTGCAAATAGTTAAGATTGCGCCATGCGCACGCCTGAAACCACGCATTTCAGACCCTATTGATTGTGTATTGGCTGAATGCTTGTTACTACTTGGCCATATTAACTTATGTTGTGCTTCTTTTTACGTTTAGAACTTGCGAATCACGTGAAATTTACGAGACATGCGAGTCTATTGATTGTACAGTCTAAATGTGGGTGGAACTCCATTTTTCAAGACGGATTCTGTGGAGTGATGAAGCAACATTCAAGCTGAATGGAGAGGTTAGTCGGCATAACTACAGCTACGAAGCAATGGAAAACGTTAAAAGAAGCACAACACAGGTTAATGTGGCTGAGTAGTAACAAGATTGTAGCAAGCATTCAGCCCATGTACAGTCAATCGGGTCTAAAATGCAAGGCTTCAGGCATGGGCGTGGCGCAGTCTTGACTATTTGCACGCTGCAGAAATCTCGTTATCCTGTGCTTTCATACGAGTTCCAAACATCTTCAAAAGCATCACTAGCAGCTATGTTAGGACCTTCCAAATACTACCTGCATTTTTTGGGACAGCCTGCATTTTCTGCAAGACATGGTGTGTTTTTAAGTTTTGCACCCTAAATACATCAATACGGTTTCTTAAAGAAATTACAACAAGTATTCAATCGAAACGTAATCAATCGAGTGTAGATGTAAGGTTTCAGAAGAGTGCATGGCGCATTCTATGCCGCTCATATGTCAGAAAACGTCTATTTTCTTCAGCTTTCATATGAGCCCACAACTTCTTCAGTTCCTTTACTGTAAGCAAAGTAATCATCTTTCAAACAGTGTATACATTTTTTGAGGCACTCTGTATGTTAGCTGAAGATTTATTCCAAAGTATCCCTGTTTGAATTGTAGATGTCAGTTACATTCTTGATCCCTGCATGCTTCCCTTTCAATTTTACTATAATTGCTCCACTTAAGGTTTTGGTCAAATAATTGGCATGTCTGCCACTTTATCCAATATTGGTGAGCTGGCTGGTTTCCTTCGAGCATACGTGTATTCCACCACATTTCGGCCGGTAAGTTTGGACTATTGTACGTTTAGGCGCCTTTTCTTTTACCATCGTGTTTGCACTATTATATTCAACAACATTTCACACACAATTGAGGTGCTCGGTAAAATTGCAGTGTAAGCGCTCTACTAAAGTTACAGTTGCCAAATATCTACTTTACTTGCTCTTAACACCATTTAGGGCCTGTTCATACTTCGCGACAATAGCGACTCGTCGCTCGTGAAAAACATGCGTATTGATTAAAACCGAGCGTGCGCCGCCGAAAAGTGTTCATACTCGAGCGCCGGCGCTATCGCTCCAGTCGCGCTTGTCGCTCTAGTCGCTCTAGTCGCTGCTGTCGCCTGTTCATACTTCCGCGCGCCGCGCTCTCGTCGCTTTTGTCGCTGCTGTCGCGAAGTATGAACAGGCCCTTAGGGCGTGTTGCCGAACGTGCTCTTACTTCCGCCATTGCATCCTCTTCCTTTTATTGTAATTCTCGGGGTGCCTGAGGAACTACTGTGTTATTCATTCCTGTGTATCCTATGTCAACCTTGTCGTTCGTAGACATTCATCAGGTACTAGATCAGTCTGATCCCTCAGTAATCGTGCTCATGTTCTTGAAGGTGGCGGCTATGCAACTGCTCCTCCTATCATCCTCGCACTCCATTGTGAATCCAACCATTGCACATCATAACCCCCTACATACTAGTACCTCCCACATAATCTGCATTCTCGACATTTATCCCACCTTTATGCCTTTACTCAACTCAGGGATGTTTTAGGTCCAGTTGCATGAGTTTGTACGAGTCGGACAAACAATGTGGAAAGTCACACCAGATGGAGAACTGGAGCATAACGCGGATTTGCCAGCGAACGTGGGTGTGGCTGTCCACTTTAATTTCCTAAACTTATTGATATCTCTAGATTCTCTAGATTTGTTCGCAGAAAATCCGTAATATTTCTCTCTACTGCTGTCTCTGTACTAAGGGTTTAGAGTTACCCTACTAACTATGCAAGGGTTTAGACCTCCCATGGAACTTCCAGTTGAGACCAGGATCACTAGAAAGAGCTCGGAATGCTGATTACGAATATTGGTGTCAAAATTGCAAAAATGGAACTACTGAGCGAGTTATGACCTGCAGAAATCGGGTGACCTCACCTCAGACTGGCCGTGTGATACAGATGGCGCGAGATTGGTGAGTCATCAGGGCTCCTTAAGAAGAGACCGTCAGTTGACCGTAGTGCCCCTGCTCGTCAAGAGCGAAGTTGCTGGTTCGGTCCCCATTGCTGCCGTTTTTTGCAAATCATAATTTATCTTCGAAACGACCTTTTATTGTGAATTATGACACGTGTCTGATTAAATAGCAAGGCAAACTACCATACACGTTTGTAAAAATACTTGAATGCTACCGTATGTTTTGTGCTCCTATGTTTCCAAAGTTTTTGAATTACTCATTGCATAAGACGGGTTACATTGATGATCACCCAGGTGTGTTTATCACTCCTATTGAATATTTGTTTGATCTTGCTAAAATTGGCGGTTTCTGGTTGTAAAGAGGCTGCATGTGTAAGATGTGCCGTGTGTGAGCAACATGTCTGCTTCACACATTGTTTTTGCTTTGTTCCACGAATGCCAAGGTTGCTGGAAACACCTCTAGTTGTTCAACATATGATATTAGGTTGTCCCATAAGTCTTCGCCGTTTTTTTCAACGATTCACTGCAGATTTCCCCGGCGGTCTCTTGCTAGCGCTGCATAGCTTTCGAAACAGAATGATTTGCTCTATCAGAACATGTATTGCATTTCTTTTTTCATCATGAATTTTGTCAATTTCTAGGTCGTTGAAGTGAAAAGTGAAAAAGTGAAAAAGTAGGCATTTGCGCCCTTGTTCTCTCCGCTTAGGTTTGTAATTTTTTGCGCAGTTTTTTATAGCACTTGGAAGACAATGTTCTGTGCTACAAGAATATGTGTTAGTGCAATTTGCTCATTGGACTTTTATTGATTTTTAGGCCATCAAATTGGGACCTCCGAAGGAGGATGGTTATTTTTGCCGACAGCTCCTGCTCTGTGGTTGGACTTCTTGGGTTGGTGTTATATGTCATTCGAAAGAAAACGTCCTGCTCTATAAGAATATGTGTCGCGGTTATTGATTTCTATTGAATATCAACAAAATTTCAAAAAGGGAAAATCGTCTTCACCAACAACTCCTTCCCCTTCTTCAGTTGTTGATATTCGACAGAAATCAGCGTGAGCCAATAAACGCGACACAAATTCTTACTGAGTAAGACATCCTCTTCCAAACGACATATAACACCAAGCAAAAAAGTTCAACCACAGAACCGGAGTTTTGGTAAAAATTCGGACGGAAAAGTCGGAATTCCCAATTTGATGGCCTAAAAATCAATAAAG
Organism: Heligmosomoides polygyrus polygyrus; assembly: GCA_947396885.1. Lineage (NCBI taxonomy): Eukaryota > Metazoa > Nematoda > Chromadorea > Rhabditida > Heligmosomidae > Heligmosomoides > Heligmosomoides polygyrus. Next base: position 103,327,737 of record OX377203.1, read on the forward strand.
GGCAAGTGAGAAAATAGGACCAACACATATTCTTGTAGTACAGAACATTGTCTTCCAAGTGCTATAAAAAACTGCGCAAAAATTACAAGCCTAGGCGGAGAGAACAAGTGCGCAATTGGCTACTTTTTCACTTTTTCACTTTTCACTTCAACGACCTAAAAATTGAAAAAAATTCACGAGGAAAAGAAACGCAATACATGGTCTGATAGAGCAAATCATTCTCTTTCGAAAGCTATGCAGCGCTATGCAAGAGACCGCCGGCGAAATCTGTAGTGAATCGTTGAAAAAACGGCGGGGACTTATGGGGCAACCTAATATAATATGATAAGGTCTCTATTTGTTCAAAATAGTAAATAAAAATGTCACCATAGCAGTTTTTTGCCTTGAAGCATTTTTACAAACGCGTATGGTAGCTTTCCCGGCTATTTAGTCAGGCACGTCTTATAATTCAGAACAAATGGTCATTTCGAAGATAAATTATGATTTGCAAAAAGAGCGGCAGCAATGGCAACCGAACCAACGACTTTGCACCCGACGAGCAGGAGCACTACCCCTGCGCAACCGTCGCAGCTGCGAGGCCTTCTTACAGAGCCGTGATGACTCACCACTCTCGCGCCAGCTGTGTCGCTTGGCCAGCATGTGGTGAGGCAGGCCATAACTCGCTCAGGAATTTTTGCAGTTTTGACAGCCATATTCGTGATCAGAATTCCGAGCTCTTTCTAATGATTCTGGTCTCAACGTGAAGTTCTATGGGAGGTCGAAACCCTTCCCCAGTAAGAGGACCACCTTTTGTTTAGAGAGGAGTATCAGAAATCTATGACATAACATGGGTATTTAATAGAAGCTCTATGGTCAATTTATTTATTTATTTATTTATTTATTCTGTACGTGGACAGCCACGCGATACAATTAAGAAATACAGTTAGACCAAAAACAAATCATTACACAACAGCGGTAAATTCGATAAGTGAATTTAGTTTATACAACAAAGCAAAAACATCAAAAACAACAGCAAACTATAAAGTTTCCTGGAGATACCTGTCAGCTAGTTTTTTGAATTGCCTTAGACTGCTTGGTAGGTTATATTTCTTGGAAAGCTTCAGAAATTCAACACCCGCTCGATTAGTGAAAAATGAGGATCTTACATTAGTTTTAGCAGTGGGAACTTGGATTTTCCATTGGCCACCCCTTGTGTTAGAAGGAGAGACCGAATAGAACTCCTGAAGAGGAAGGCGTACCATACCATTTATCAACTTATAAATCATGACTAAATCATATTTTCTTCTACGATACGAGAGAGTACGTAGGTTAAAGATCTTATTTCTCTGTGATGCTGAAGGTATGGTATTGTAATTATATCCGTGAATTCTTATCCAAAGCTTCCTTGTGAAGCTGTTTTGCACTGACTCAAGTCTAGCTACTTCACGTCTACATTTAGGACTGAAAACAGTGCTACCATATTCTAGAATAGGCCTAACGTACGATTTGTAAGCTAACACCAAGTGCTCAACTGAGTTTGTTTGCAATGATTTAAATAAGCTGTGAACGACTCGTTCAGCTTTTTTTGCTGCAAGATCGCAGTGTTCCTTAAATGAAAGACTTGCATCTAACATAAAACCCAAGTCCCGCAAACTGGCAGTATTGATAAGCTGAAGATCGCCGAGATAGTAGCTGTTCCTGTTACCATGTTGCCCAAGATGAAGTACATATGACTTTTGCGCAGATAACGGCAGTTCCCAGTTTGCTGACCAATCAGCAATAGCGTTTATTGCGGATTGAAGAGCAATGTGGTCATTCGCATCGCTCACATTCTTGTAAATCTTTATATCATCAGCAAACATTTTACATGTGACACCAAATTGAGTGACCAAGGAAGGAATTTCCGAGGTATACACAGAGAAAAGGATTGGAGATAAAACACCTCCCTGAGGAACTCCACTGGTCACAGGAAAGGATTCTGAGAAAGATTCATTAATCCTCACCTGGAACGACCTGCCAGTTATGAAATTTTTTATCCAATTAGTTACCCTGGGATGAACACCTAGCTCTATAAGTTTAGCAACAAGTCGTTTGAAAGGAACTTTGTCAAAAGCTTTCATAAAATCAAAATATATTACGTCGACATCAGTTTTGTGCTCAAGAGCCTGTGTCCAGTCATTCAGAGTGGATAACATCAACGTTTCAGTGGATCTGCCGGTTCGAAAACCGTGTTGATCATTGGGGATTAGCGCATTTGACTCAAGAAAGGATACAAGAGAAGATTTGACTTTTCTTTCAAACAATCTGGAGAAAACTGAGGTAATACTAATAGGACGATAGTTAGACACAAGGTGATGGGGGGTTTTCTTGGGAATCGGTGTAACAAATGCATGTTTCCAACGTGATGGCACCTCACCTGTCATATAACTGGCGTTAAATATGTGTTCGAGAGGGTAAGAAATTGCGATGGCAACCTTCCGGATAAAGTACGGTGGTACTTGGTCTGGGGTAACAGTGTACGTTGCTGGTAAGGTACATAATTCATTATAAATTTCTTCTCTATAAAACCAAACTGTAGGCTCCATGCGGAAAGAAGAGTTAATATTATTGCATGACTCATAATTACTAGTATTTACCGAAAACGATTTCTGGAAATATTGAGCTAACAACGAAGCCTTAGACGAGTCGGTTAGAGCAGAGCTACCAGCCTCATCTTTCAAGGCAGGAATTCTCTCAGGTCTCTTTAGGATGGAGTGTAATAACCTATGAAGTGAAGACTTGTTAGGACCTTCAAGGATTTTCTTCTCAATGTATTTGTTATACCGATCTAACAGGCAATCAAATCTTTTATTCACAGCCTTAAAGAGATCAAAATTATCCGAACAAGGATAATTCTGATAGTCCAGCCATATTTTTTGCCTACGTTCAAAAAGCTTTACCAAATTAGGGGGAAGTTTGCTAAATTTTGACGGAACTTTTTGTATGGGAACGAATTGTTCAATGCAGTTATGAAGAGTGGATATAAAGAACTCATACTTATCATTTACGCTCGAATATTTCTCAAGGAGTGATCACCAATCGAGAGTTAACAATAATTTACAGATGAGGTCATAGTTAGCCTTACTAAAGGCCCTTATTAGGCGGTATTCAGCATTCCTTACAAAAGATTTAAGGCGAAATGTGAAGCATGAATGATCACTAGAACCTATTGGTGGTCCAACAACAATGTTTTTAACCAGATGAGGATGACTGGTAAGCACTAAATCAAGCACGTTACCATACCTGGTCGGTGCATGGATGTTCTGATGAAGATTGCATGATTTGCACATGTCTACAAAACATTTTGACGCCATGACGCCGCTCAAGGAATTCTGAGTAGACCAGTCTATGTCTGGCAGGTTGAAGTCACCTAGGATTATACACTGTGCCCTGCAAGAGCACATATCACTTATTACCTTGACGAGTTGAATAGTGTTGTTAAGTGAAGCACTAGGCGTCCTGTACACAGCAGTTAGCCTAATGGGAGCCTGAGCTATCTGCAAGTCACAGCATATTACTTCAAAACCATCAGGAACCGATTCACTCCAGATTGTTTCAAAAAGAAGACCTTTCCTGACAAGAATGAGTACGCCACCTCCTCTTTTGTGAACTCTATCACATCTTACATAGGTAAAATCCTCACCTAGATCTCCAAGGATTGGTAGTAGGTCGATGGCATCGCTTAGCCACGATTCGGTAATAATCACAATGTCACAGTTTAAGTTCCTAACTGTAAATTTAAGAGGTTGTATGTTCTTCTGTAAAGATCGAATATTACAGTAAAGGCAAATTAGGTCAACGGCAGGTATCCGAGGAAAGCTTTTCAGTTTACCGCAGACCTATTCAGCTGACTACCTTGGCTGGTCAGGTAAGCCACATCATGGGAGTTACGACGGGCTAACCAAGCCTCCCGGTTCCGTTCCCTCTCTTGCTTAGTTAGGGAGGGGCGTATGTAAACGCCTCTGCAAGAGAATGAGCGTAACCTGGAAGCCCTCCTAAGAACCAAGGACTGATAATATGTGTTTGGAAGTACTACCTTTAAGAGGCGAGGTCTGCCTTCTTGAGGCTTTCCAAGCCTATAAGTAATCTGGGGTATACATTCCACCTCTAGATGATTGAAAATGTCCTTTACAAAGTTGGAGTCGTGAATCGCTCTTTCGGTCGACTTAGTGTCCATGGATTCAGCGACTCCAGCGACGACGATGGAGCGTAGGCGCTCCTTTTCATCAACATAAGATAAGATGCTGGCAGGAGTATCCTCATGCGGTGCGGGTGCACCACTCTTTCCAGCAGCCTCAGCAAGTGCTGCTTTTAGAGCCGAATTTTCTTCGCGAAGAGCAGCCAGTTGCTCTTGTAGCTCTTGATTTTTAGATAAAACAGCACTTAGCTCTTTTTGATAGGAAACCACATGATTCATAAGGACTTTGATGAATCCTGGCGTTCGCTTATCTGCTTGTAACTGCTGAAGTGCAGCCGCGACCTCGTCTGAACCATGTCCTGGATCCGTTCCATCACCATCGACTGCCACAGCTTTGCCCGCTTTCTGGACTGAAGTCTTCGACGGCGACATGACGGTGGTTGATCACGAAATGAACCGATCAATTAATGACGAACCCTCAACCGCACGCAGAAAAGACGGCAGGAACAGTAGAATTACCTTCTGAGGTGGCTTGGGCAATAGATGGTAATTTCGAAACCCGCCACGAGGTTCCTCTCAAGGTCTCTGACGCAGAAGAAGAGCGAATCGCAAGTGAAAGCTATTGCGATAGAAAAATCGCAAGCAGCAGCAAGGTGGACGGCCGCACAGCGGACCAACAGGCCTTGTGTTCATTTCAGCCGCTGAGCAAAGTGGATCCCGATGGCTTGTGTCAGCTGCTGGTTGGTGTCATTCCACAGCGATCAGTGTTGATTTTCTGTCCCACGAAGAAGAACTGCGAAAGTGTGGCGACGATGATTGCTCGCTGTGCTCCTGAGTAAGTTCATCGTTGTTCCGTCATCTGAAGGCCCTATACGTATGCCACGTAGGGATGTACGAAAGCGAAGGCTGGATGATAGGAAGAAAGTCCTCAGCGCGATGAAGGAGGATTGCGAAGGGCAGGTAACACAGTTACTCGGATGTTCTCGCGGTTGCTCGTCTGCCGTGTGAAGAATGGATTTAAGGTGTCTCCAGTGCTGGAGAAGGTGGTTTTATCCGGAGTCGCGTACCACCACTCGGGTCTCACGCATGAGGAGCGGAAACACATTGAGGCGGCTTATAGTGTGAGTGTCTGAAGTGGATCCTTTTCTGGAATTCTGAAAATTGGAGCTTCGTCTGCAGCCTCACGGAACTAAGCTCTTCGGGTTTCAAAGGGTTTTTTAAACTGTGTGTGTTTAGGAAGGCATTTTGTGCGTAGTTTGTGCGACGTCGACGCTAGCTGCTGGTGTGAATATGCCCGCAAGGAGGGTAATAATTAAGGTAGGAAGGGTGCTGCATACCTCCTTCTGCTGGACTTATTCACTGAGAGTTCATATAGCACGTTTAGTCCCCAACTGTGGGATGCAGCCCGCTGGGCAAGGCACAGTACATGCAAATGATTGGTCGAGCAGGAAGGGCTGGATTTGACCCGAAGGGCGACAGTATCACTATCGTTCGACCAGGTGTGGAGGAAGTCCAGGTAGATTCGACTTGAGCGTGACCTGTGGGACTTATTCTCGCTAACCATCACGCGATGTATTCAGTTCCGCAGGATGCTTCGATCTCCCATGTTGACCTGTTCCAGCGGTTTAGCGAGCGTTGAGTATTTGTCGTCGTTTATAGTCGATCTGGTTACATTGAAAGTGAGTTCTCTCTGTTTATTAATCTCCAGAGACACGCGGTTACTCACAGGGAGAGCCTCAAAGTGGCGGTGAGCCTTTGCGATGCAATTTTTACGGGATGCAGGGTCCCATGTGGGGAGTCCAAAACCGTAGTTAATTTTCTCGGAATGCTGTTCTGTGGCCGAAAAAAAGGAGAAGGCGTATGGAAGCGTGAGTGCGAGTTTATCGCGCCCTGATGCCACCCAGCCCTATGTGGTCGGTTGGCGCGGTGGATAGCGATGTCACGTTTCGGCCGCACCAAGTGGGTTCTATGGTTCGACCCCCGGTGTCGCCATAGTTTTTGCACACATCGGGTCGTTATTATTATGTGCTTGCGTGATCACAGCAGTCAACTTGTACACGATTAATGGTTTTAGTATGTAAATGTAGCCCTTTTCCGCTTTCATTTCAGTTATCTCTCAATGGATCATATTCGCACTCTATTATGTCAACAACGATACCGTAAGTGCACACAAACACATACACTTCACAGACCTATCCCGTGAATCGTATGTGTTTGTATGCATTTACGGTATCGTTGTTGATGTGGTACGGTGCAAATGCGATCCATTGAGAGGTATCTCAAATGAAAGCAAAAAGGGCTACATTTACTTACTAAAAGCATTAATCGTGTACAAATTGAGTCCTGTGGTCACGTGAGCACATACTAACAACGACCTGATGTGTGCAAAAACCATGGCTACACCGGGATTCGAACCGTGGAACCAGCTCGATGCGGCCGAGAGACGACATCGCTATCCACTGCGCCAGCCGACCACATTGGGTTGGGTGGCAGCAGGGGGCGATGTACTTCACGCTCACAGGCCTTTCTTCCACGCGCCTTTTTTTCGACCACAGAAGAGCATTACGCAAAAACTAACTACCGTTTTGGACTGCACACACGGGACTCTACAATCCTGTAAAATTTCCATTGCAAGAGCTCACCTCACTTTGTAGGCTCTCCTTTTCAGACGCTCTTTTGGTCGCTTGTGACGTTTCTATTTAGATTGCCAACTCCGTGGATTCCCTGTGCGAAGCGCTGACGCACTCCTTACTGTACACACAAGTTGGCTACGCCGCTGTTAGAAAGGCTACTGCAGATGCAGTGGCGAAGCTGAAGGAGGACGATTTGTTGGTCGAAGACAGCGAGGTTATCATGTGCTTCTATACTGAGCGAATGTCTTCCATTAAAGATATCAGCCATTAGTCTTTCAGCACCGCACCTTCATTCGAAGTACAGGGTGTCTCAAAAAATGTATACACTGTTTGAAAGGTTATAACTTTGCTCGCAGTAAAGGTACCGAAGAAGTCAAGGGCTCACATAAAAGCTTAAGAAAATAGAAATTTTCTGACATGTTAGTGGTGTGGGTTAGGCCATGCACTCGTCTGAAACCTTGCATTTTACACTCGATTGATTGTGTTTCGCTTGAATGCTTGTTATAGTTTCCCCCAAAATGGCCATGTTGATTGATTTGTGCTCCTCTTAAGGTTTTATATTTGAAACACTATGGCTTGCGATCAATGCAGGGCATCCTAAAAAATGCAGGTTATCTTTGAAAGGTTCTAACGTTGCTCGTTGCTAGTGAAGCTTTTGAAGATGTTTTAGACTCATATGAAAGGACTGGGCGCGTGGAGCGCAGTCGGAGGAGGCGCCGGCTGTCGCCTGCACCCGATACCAGGTTCCTGGTTCTGATTTCCCGCCCAGGCATACCAAGCCTTCCATCACTCCGGGATCGGTGAATTGGTACCGGACTTGTCTGGGAAAGATAAAACGCTGACGTGTTTATTGGCTGGCCACCGCAAGTCATTGTATGGCCAAATACGCATTCAAATCGCATCCTTTATGGAAGCACTGGATAACGAAATTTTTGTGGCAAGCAAATAGTCGAGATTGCGCCATGCCCACGCCTGAAACCTTGCATTTCAGACTCGATGTGCGAGGGCTGAATGGGCTGAACCTTACATTTGAGACTCGATTGATTGTGCAATCTTGCCACATTAACCTACGCTTTGCTTCTTTTAACATTTAGAACTTGGCAATCATGTGAAAGACATGTGACATATGAGTGTAATAATTCCACAATTTATCGCTATCGTTCTCCTAACGCTTTCTACATATCTGAGCCCATAACAAGAGTCATGCTCGGCTCTAGACTTTCCTAGGCCAAGTTCTAAATGCTAAAAGAAGCAAAGGAAAAGAAGAAGTTCTGAGGTGCAACTGGAAGTTCGAAAGCTTTGTCGAAGTGTAGAGGCGATTTACCGCGAAATTGAACCATGCGTGCGGTTCCTCAACAATCTATCGAGTCTAAAATTCAAGGTTTCAGGCGGGGGCCCGGCTCAATCTTGACTATTTGCACGCCACAGAAATTTCGTTAACCTATGCTTGCGTATGTGCCTCAAAAACATCTTCACAAGCTTCACTAGCAGTAATGTTAGAACCGTTCAGTTCGTTGCATAATTTTTAATACTGCCTCCCCTCCGGACTAGGGTAGATCCGGTTCTTTGTAGATCAGCGTCTTCTACTCATTTCAGGGAATTCTCTCGTCGTCCCAGCTTGGCAGTGCAACATTCGCTGCAAGCCTATCGCCTCTAGAAGCCCAGCGTCTCTCCACTGATCTCACTTCAAGTCTCAACAGCGGACTGGTGTTCTCGTCTCACTTCCATCTTCTCTTCACAATAGCCCCATACGACGTGTCATGCTCTGTCGACTGGAATTTGTTCCATGATTTGGTAACAACCTACTGTTGTTACATTAATGACAAAAATACAGCCGACTGTTTGCAGTACAAAGCGTTGTCTGACGGCGAAAAGAAGCTGTTGTTGTCGTGTGGTCTTCCAGAAAGCGCTATACTTCAGTGTATAGTGAGGAAGAAGCAGTTGGTAAGAAGCCGTTTCTTTAACTGTTTCTTTTCTGCATGCAAACCACTTTTATTTACAGATGGCAGGAGAACCATCTATGCGCCTTTATATAGGTTTACTGCTACAAGAAGTCTGGAAGCAACAACCACATGCATCAGTGGCTGAAAGGTAAGTCTGTTCTATCAACAACTGAACAAGGAGCAGGAGTTGTTGGTGAAGATGATTTTTCTCTTTTTGGAGTTTTGTTGATATTCGACAGAAATCAGCATGAGCCAATAAACGCGACACAAATTCTTATTGAGCAAGACATCCTCTTCCGAACAACATATACACCAAGCAAAAAAGTCCACCCCAGAGCAGGAGCTTTCGGTAAAAATTGCGACGGAAAAATCGGACGTCTCAATTTGATGACCTAAAATTCAATAAAGGAAAAATGAGCAAATTGGACCACACGTATTCTTGTAGTATAGAACATTGTCTTCCAAATGCTATGAAAAACTACGCAAAAGTTCCAAACCTAAGCGAAGAGAAGCGACTGGGCAGATGACTACTTTTTCACTTTTTTAATTTTCACATTAACGACCTAAAAACTGACAAAATTCAGGATGAAAAAAGAAATGCAATACTTGCTCTGATAGAGCAAATCATTCTCTTTCGAAAGATGTACAGCGCTATGCAAGAGACCGCCGGCGAAATCCGCAATGAATCGTTGAAAAAAATGGCGAGGACTTATGGGACAACCTAATAGACGAAGTAGTACAAATTTTATGCAGGGCACGAGTGCAGTTGAATGGAAATGAAGTGCCTATCTCAAAGTTTGAAAGGTTTTGGGTCTTAAGCAGAGATATGTAGGAATAGCAAGTTTATTTTCCATCGCTTCAAAGTAATTCGGGAGTTATTTGACATCGACCAACTGTAGTAAGGTTCGAACTGAAACGAGTGGTTCAGTATTTTAACAGGAATTGTTTGAGGTTCGGAGTTGACCGAGGATGGCTTCAGAACACCTTGCAGAATGCGATTTCGCAGGCGGCTGCCATTGCCAGATTCTCAGAGGTAAGAGTTTTCGGTGGTATTGTAGACGAATGTAACAGCGTGAGAAGCAGCGCTCTTACGTGGTTTTCATTAAGTAGCAGTTTGCCTACTGATTTGAGAAGTCTTGATTGTGTGGGTGCTTGCAGAAAATTCCATCGCTGTGGCCGCTGCGTCTCCTTCTTCCCGAGTTGGTACAGCGGCTGTCGGACTGCGTAGTGGTCGAGCTCGTTCCGCTGATGGCCATTGATGGAGTGAAGAGGGGAAGAGCACGTCAGCTGTATGCCGCAGGATACAAGAATGTGGCGAAGGTTTGAATGTTCCCATCGTCGGCATTGTGCCTATCACAGTTAGTTGGCAGTGTTTTGTCTCAGTGGCTGTTTCCAGGTAGCAAAAGCAGACTACAAGGATCTTGTAAGAGATATCGAACATCTGAGCAAATTCAGCGCAATACGAATGATTAACTCTGCTAAGGTGAGCTGATGTAGAATTTGAAGCTGTCTTCCCCAGGAACCAAATAGAATATGCACTGCCACGCGGTAGAAGTATCTCGGCTCTCCAACGCGGAAGACAACCTAAAACTTGGGTAATTAAACCTTTATCTTTGAATACACAAAATAAACACGCACGAGAATAACGAATATAGAATTACAGCATCGATGGTAAAGCGATATGGGGATATGGAATGAAAAGCATAACCAAGTATGACTTTACTACGCGCAACAATAACAAGCAAACAAAAGGATCCTCATATGAGCGAGAACATCAATACATGAGACCCAATTCAGCTAAGGGAAACAGCAAAAGACACCGATACTAATGATATGGGATACTTCCCTTCTGGGAGGAGACCATACCCCCAAGATGAAATTGCAATGCAAACAAAGCTAAACAAGAGCAAATGTGAACAGAATACATCATGACAGCACGATATGTGAACAACAATAAGAGCATAGCAACAGAGGGTAACAACGCTACTCCAAAATATGCACACAAAATACATGAGAAGAAGCACATATATGCAAAAACCTGAACTCACAAGGACACGCGCCAGGAGAAGGAAGTGAAAGGAACCTCCCGAAGAAGGAACACGGATCCAAACACGCGCAGCATGGAGAACTTCCCTCAAACCCGCCTCCCCGGACGCGCACAGCAGCACGACTATCCGCAAGCCCATGAACGAAGGCTGGAAACGCTGATTAGGAAGAAGACGCTGAAAATCAGGAGGCACAAAGAAATAGCCCGGGGAAGGAGAAGAGCCCAGGAAGCGCCTGCGGTCGAATGGGGCATGGAATCCTTCAATGGAGACGACGTGTCGTCACAATTGCTGGATAGCGCTGCATACATATTACGTCATAATTGGTAGAGGCTGGAGTTGCGCTCGAATTATCTCTTGGAATAGGTGTAAGAAGGTTTTCATTCGAATTCGAATAACAAGAAAATTGCATTTTGCGGATATGTTCGTATTCAATATTTAAGAAATCTCCTTTTTGAATGCATTCAATTTCGAATGTTCAAAATTTATAAGCATTCGAAACGATTAGAATATTCGAAGAATTTACGAGAGCGTAACTATTGCGTTATCATCTTTAGAAAATATCACAAAAATATGTCATTTTCACTTCTAATTGTTTTTCAAAATCAAACTAAGCGTCTTTCAAAGGAAATTGATGCATCGTAGAAAAATCGAAATGAATTTTCGATTTGAGAAAAGGCGTAAGACGTCCGTCTAAAGAATTTCTTCAAAAAAATGACGGCGGTGTTCGAGCGGTTGCGAATTCTCATTCTATAAACTATAAATAGTGTTTTTAAGATCTGCTTAAAAGTGCAGGCAAGCTCAAAATTTATGCTTGTTAGTCGAGGAGATTGCGCTATCCACCTGCAAATTGGCTAATTTTTGACTGACTTGTTTAGTTGACTAATTTTGCAGTAATTATTTATGTGAGGTTCTGAAATCTGTAACTGCTAGGTAAATAGTATGTTTGTTCACATTTCCACATGGGCTGCGTTTTCATTATCAATCACGTAAACATCGCGATTTTTGAATAGGTGTACTGCTCAGCCCCACTTTATTTATCACACACCATAAGGGCTAAAAAGCTTTCATGGTGTTTCATAAATAATCTATTTATTGTGAGACACCTTAAAAGCTTTCGATTATCTAAGGGATGGCCCTTATGTCCTGCAACAAATTTCGCGGTCTCGTTACCTGGATAGATATCGTTTTTTTGAACCAAGTGTTTACCAAACCACGTGTTAACCATTCTTTAGTGCGATCCAAAACGAGCCCAAATCTTCGTCCTTTCCGAATCGGGACGCACAACTTCGAAAATTGCTAAAATTCTGAAGATCAGCTCGACGGTTTAACGTATGATCAAGCGTGGAACTACTCAAGATTTTCCTAGTATTGGACGCCCGGTGAGTGTTACTACGCAACGACTGAAGAACACTGTTGGATTGGGAGTTACACGTAATCCAACGAGGAGCATAAGGAAATTGGCGAAAGATCTCCACGTCTCGCGCACCATCATGCAAAGACTGGCCAGGAACAAGCTGCACCTTCGGCCGTACAAGTACAAAAAAGACAGGGATCAGCATCCAGCAGAGGGTGTCCAAGAGGAAAAAATGTATTGCGTTACTTTAGCGCGTCGCTGCGACGAGCGCCTCCCGACGATGGCAGTTTTCTCTGATGAGAAATTATTCACCGTTGAACAGACGTACAACCACCAAAACATGAGGATACTTGCACGCAGCTCTAGGGAAGCCGTCTTCATTGGAAGAGCGGTCTCGCATGATATTCAACCAATCTCAGGATGATTTGGGCAGGTGTGTGCCGCACACCATTGGTTTTCTTAGAGAAATGAGTAAAAATAAATGCGGAAAGTTACCTGGAGGATATCCTGTTCAAACATCTTCTTCCTTGGGTTCATTCCCACTACTGCGAGATAGAATGGACGTTCCAGCAAGACAGCGCTCCGGCGCACAACGCGAAAAGGACACAGGACTGGTGCCCACTCTATCTACCCAATTTCGTACCTGCAGAGGAATGGCCAACAAATTCCTCAGATCTTAACGTAATTAATTACTATGTACGGGCCATTTTACAGGAGAAAGCCTGCATTATACGACACAGTAGCGTGGAAATTCTGAAGTCCTTGAAGAAGGCCTGGGACGAGATTCCCCAAGAAGTTCTACGACGCGCCGTGGACAGCTACTCCGATCATTTGAAGGCTGTGGTAAAGGCAAAAGGAGGTCACATTGAATGATTGTATGGCAGACTGTTAACACATGAGTGAGCCGTGGTTCAAATTGTGTTCGTTTTCATCCTTCCTGACCGGAGTTATGCGGCGACGTTTTTGTGGCAGGACTTATGGGCTACCCTGTATATGTATTTATACTATCTTATCTTTTGATCTTTTTTGGGACTACTTTAAAAGCGCTCTTAAAAACAGAAAAGGAACTTTTTTGATATGATTGAAACAGTGTTAAACTTATTTAAAATCGAAAATTGTTTAATTTGCAGTGGATTCCACGTATAACTCTTGATGAATCTTGGCTTTTTTGAAGCTGTAATCTACGAGTGTTCTCTTCAGCATGACCAAGATTAGTATAACTCTTTATTGCGGCTTACGTTCCGACGCTGTCGCCTTCTGAAGAGCCTGAAAAAGTCGAAGTCATTTGAGAAACTAGAAAGAACTCCCAGATGCCATTTCATTCTGCAGGAATCCATCCAAAAGGCTAAAGCCGCCCGTACACTTTGCAGCGGGCAGAGAAATGCTGGCGGAGTTGGTTTCCGTCCACATTCCACTACGGTACTGTGGAACTGCGCCGCAGCCGCACGCAGCGGCAGTGAGAAATGCCCGAGCTCATTCCTCGCTACCACTGCCGCTGCAGCCGCCGCCGGCAGCACTGCGGAAATGTGCACACCCCCATTACTGCAGCACTGCGGAAATGTGCACACCCCCATTACTGCGGCCTACGCTGCCTCTGAGTGTGCATGCGGCTTAAGACACCATGAAAACGACGCCGTAAAAAGTCGAAAAGAACGCTAACCTTGGATGTCGAAACGTACATCGCCCTTTGCGGGTCTTCTTTAACCCTCCTTAACATCTCGGTCATGACCTGTTATGTCCCTAGGGGCGGGTGGCCCCTAGGGCTCTAAGCTCATTCACCCATCTTTCTTCCAGCTAGCGTGACGGTTGATCCTTCTGTCCACATCTAACAAAAGCTTAGCGCTCTTTTCTCCCTCTTACGGCGTCGTTTCGTAGTCTCTTAAGCTTTTGGATAGGCTTTGTTTCTGCAAAATGAAACGGCGTTGGGAGGATAGTTTCTAGAATAGATTCGACTCTTCCGGGCTCTGAAGAAGGAGACAACGCCGAAACGTAAGACGCAATAAAAAGTTATACCAATCTTGGTCATGTTGAAGAAAACACTCGTCGATTGCATTGTTCAACTTGATTTCAAAAGTTTCAATGTAAGACTGAAATTGATATATCACTTACAGAACTGCTAATGCACCAGTGCTTCTGGTGGTGATTTCGTCCGTTTGTCCGAATTGATATCCCTCTGTTTTCTCTGCGCGTAGCTTGTCTGCGTGAGCAACAGTTCACTCAGTAGAGCCATCTTTTAGCCAATATTAACTCCGACCTATGTCGAAGGCTTAGGAGCACCGAAACAACGGCTACGCCGTTTCTCTTGCCGCTATTCTATTCAGTGTTTCAGGCAATACTTCGCGATCAGCTTGATGAGAAGATGGAGGAGTTGGGAGCTATAGGCATAGAACTCTCAGAGATAGAAGAGCTGGTGAAGAACAGCCATTGAAGTTTCTGTTGACATTTGTCAGATAATCTGTGTAGCATGTCATGGTTCTTTTTACGATTAGCTTGTTCAAAGCTTCTAGATCGCTACAGGAAGGATTCTTAGGGGCTTTTAGTTTCGCATACTTTCCTTTGTAGGAGAAGACATTATCAAGTATCTTGAAAGACAGTCTGGACTGCCGAGTGCTAGTTCCTTTCAGACAGAAATGCACGTGTTAGAATTTCAATTCACTTATCAAGCACGTTGTTGTATATCTAGTCACGTTTCGTACATTCCCAGCATTCACTTCAATTTTACCTCATCAATTTATCTCTGCGACGTAGGTCCGCTTGGGTATGTTTATAGAACTTAGGTCGAGAAAGCGAAATGACCTCAGCTCCTCATGTTCAGAGTTGTCACTTCGTTCTGTTCTTTATGTATGTATTTAATGGTAAATAAATAGCTTTGGTTAACATAATTGTCGACATTGGTATTCATGAGAGTCAAAGGATAGCACCGAGGTCGTCTTGAATCTACTACTAGGTTGTCCGGAAAGCTTTGTGTTTTGTGTGATATTAGATTCTTGCGAAAGTTCTTGCTATTTTTTGAATGTGCTTTTTTCTCACTAACGCTACCTTATAGCAACCTATCTTTTATTCACATAAAGAGATCAGGTGTGTATAAGTTTACCTTTATTGCTAGCTGCTCACTCTCGCGCAACTGCTTCTAGAAAAAATTGAACTTTTAAAGGAGTACATCCGAGGTCTCTTATTGTATGACCTCAAATCTGTTGATTCAGCAGCCGCTTCCTGTCGTCGCATCAATGGTGCATTCGGGGAGGGCACAGTGCCCATTCGCGCTGTACGAGAATGGTTCGCGCGCTTCCGCGAAGGCGAGTTTAGCCTTCAAGCTTCGTTCTGGTCAGGACGTGAATCCGATGTCGACAACGACCGATTGCGACAGCTGGTAGATAAGTTGGCACAGTGGGTTCCCCATAACCTCACCGAACGCGACCGCCAGCGACGTGCTGAGGTGGCTACTCAATTGCTCTCGTAGAAGCGCACAGATAGTTGGCTGATGTCCATCATCACAGGAGATGAGAAGTGGTGCCTGTACGTGCACATCAAGAGGAGCAGACACTGGGTTGACAAGGGTGAGCAGCCTGAGCCACAGCCAAAAAAGGGTCCTCACCCGTCGAAAACCATGTTTTCTGTTCGGTGGGATGACAAAGGTGTCATCTACTACGAGCTGTTGGCCCGTAACGAAACTCTAACAGCGGACTTGCACTGTCCGCAGCTGGATAGACTGGCCGCCAAGAAAAGGAGAAAAGCGTCCCAGTCAAGGCACAATCCGATTCTTGCACAACAACGCCCGACCACACATTGCAGGAACGACTCGCCAAAAGCCGCCCACACGTTTCACAAACCAGTATTCGAAAATTGAAAGAATCAAGGGTTGATGTTCTGCCTCACCCGTCATGCTTATTTCGACTAAATCCGATAAGATTTGAGGTTATGGTAGTTCGAAATGAAGCACTCAAAACGATGAGAACTTTCCGGACAACCTAATATTACATTGTGTGATGTGCCACGCATTCTACTACTACGGTAAATTTTCTTTTCATTTTCACTAAACCAGTATTATTTTGCTCTATTGCATCCGCTTAACGTTGCTGATGTAACGCCATGTAAAGAGTGAATGCAGGGGGATTTTGGCTCCATGACGGCAGTGACCAGAACGTTCTACCGTTTTCTACTTGAAATTCCAGATGATCATAACATCGTTTATGCGCATCCGTGTAGTCGAAGTAAAAATGTTGTATTAGGCGTATTTCTACCAATGAGGGCCATGGGTGGTGTAACCCTGTAGTTGTGGAAAGTGAGCAGTCAGAGCTCACAAAATCCTTTGACATTCTTTTGTGCACGATGAGGATTCTCCTTTGGAAACCCCAGAAAATCGAAAAAACAATGCTCTATAAGTGGTTTGTATGGGATAACGTAGAATAAGGATGAGTCGTACTGTGCATTTTCCGGAGCGATTGTTTGTTCCTCAGTTCTGACCAATTAACCCGACGCTCGATCCGGTTATAATGAGCTATAGGGAGGCCATTCGTCTATAGCGCCCTAATTACAACGTATACTCTGAATCGCACAAGTGGTCGGGCGAAAACTAGGTCAACCTGCGAAACTTTAGATGGGCTTTTCAACACTGACAAGGAGAGCCTCCAAACTTGCTCTGAGCTTTTACGATTTGCGATGCAATTTTTACAGGATGAAGGGTCTCGTGTGAAGAGTCGAAAATCGTAGTTAATTTTTTTCCGAATGCTCTTCTGTGGTCGAAAAAAGGCGTGTGAAGACGTGAGCATGAAGTTCGTCACGCCCTGCTGCCTCCCGCCGAATGTGGTTGGTTGGTGCAGTGGATGGTGTTCTCGCTTCACAGGAGTGCGCTTGTGGGTTCGATTCCCCCCTGTGTTGGTGTTTTTGCATCTTACGATTTATCGTCAGTGAAACTCTTTATCACCATTTCCAGCACATTTTTGAACAAAACCACGGCAACAAATGTCGTTTACGTTCATCGAGCTCTTTGAAAGTGGAACAGTGCGAATTTTTATCTCCCAGGTTAGGAAAACTAAAAAGGGATTCCAGATTCAATTAAATTAGCGCCCCAAGTAACCCCCAACCACAAAGTTTGGGCGAAATTGACGCGTCTGACCTTACCACCTTCACTCGAGCCTGGCCTAGAGCGAGCTTTGCACCTCGGTCATCATGGTCAAACAAGGGCGGTCATTGAGGCGGAGCCATTCGAGGTGGGAACTAATTGAATACGTTAAGCGGTGGAGGCCAGACTTCCTAACCTATCAAATTCTCAAAAAATTCAACTTGCAGCTGGGCGAGTATAAAGATCTAGGGGGACTCTCCGCCTAGTGCTTTGGAAGATTTGTCGGGTGTTAAATGCTGAAAATGTGCTGGTAAATGCGTTGTTTGCAATGGTTTCTTGCATGGCTGATGGTTACATTCACCCCGTTTCATGTTGTTCCTTTATTTTTTATGTTTCCTTACAATGAAGACTGTGCTAGACAATTGTGTATGCCTTGTGCAAATAAATGAAATGAATAAAAGGTATTTGTTGGTGTGAGCGTGTGTAGCGCAGTCGGAGGAGGCGCGACTGCCGCGTGCACCCGATACCAGGTTCCTGGTTCGGATTTCCCGCCCAGGCCAACCAAGCCTTCCATCCCTCCGGGGTCGGTGAATTGGTACCAGACTTGTCTGGGAAGGATAAAGCACTGACTTGTTCATCGGCTGGCCACCGCAAGTCATTGTATGGCCAAGTACGCATTAAAATCGCCTCTATGGCATCCCGTAGAAGTAGAATGCGTGGCGCATCCCAAAAGGGATTGAATAACGCCGTCCTTTATCCTTTATTTGTTGGTGTAGCGCTTCTGACGATTGGAATTCATGCTAAGGGGAGTCATTCCAAGGGGTGCATTTCTATCTAGGCCGAGTTTGTCCAATATTTGGTAAACGAATGGGAAGTGAACCCTCCAATAGCAATGACGCATTGAGCGTCCGAGGGTTGGATTCCACCAATCACAGCCGTCTCAGAGACATGATTGGTCAGATACCTTCTTCAGCTCTCTTCGTACCACACCCGAATTTCGCGTTTCACGAAACAAAGTGAAGGCGAAGCACTTCGGCGACGTCGACTCCGACCTGTCGTCTAATAATCGAACCTTCCCCATTCCCCACCGCCCGGATAGTTTTGAGAGCAATTATCGCGCGGCCTTCACTACTCAATGAACTCGTAACGCACACACGCCGCGCACAGTGACGTCGGCTGCACCGCGCACGTTCTCCGGATTACCGCGGATTATTCCTTTACGAGTGGATGAGCCGCCTCGAGCTACTTCGCGCCGGTGTTGGCGTCTGATCCGTTTAGAATAATACACGCTCCGGGACCTTCCGTGCTTTCCATCTTTGGGTCACATTTGCCAGAAACCGCCTTCTCTACGGAGAGTCTAATGTCTATTTTATACATATTGTTCATGATTGTGCCCCGCTTCATTCACAATGTGCAGACTTTTAGATTTTTTTCGTAGTAGCTTATGATTTCCACAGTTTTCCCCACCCAGGAGCGTCGCTGCGCTATGTACTTAAATGCCTATGTGTGCATTCAGAGGTGCTCAAGGAATTATGAACTTTCTAGATTCAATGTTTTCTATCCGAGTTCAATCCATAGTATTTTCTTAAAAATCACAACTAATGAGAGATGCTTCTTGAAACAACTGGACGGAGGACTGAACCCCGCTCCAGTCCCAATGTTGGGTATGTTAGTTTCTCAGGAAAGTTCTCAGCGTTTTTTGAGACCATTTTCATTGCCTATTATTAGGTAAAAATTCAACTTGTATTGCGCATTAATGCTACCTTTTGTACAGAATTTTTCGCTCTGTCTGACTAAGTGATTTAGGTTCCAACGTTGTTTTACATTCTTGCTCCTGAAGAGCTTATTGAAGTATGTCGAAGGAGCAATTTCGAACGATATTTTATCCTAACGTCAAATTGGGACAATCCGCAGCCTCGACAGCTCCACAAATAAATCAAGTGTGGGTGCCTAATAATGTTGGAGAAAGCACTATGCGCCAGTGGTTCAGCAAATTTCGGACCGGAAATTTCAGCCTTAAAGGAGACCCCCGTAGCGATCGACCTAGAGCAGTCCTGGACGACGAGTTGAAGGAATTGGTGGAAGCTGGACCATCCCAAACAGTCCGCGGGATTGTGGAAGACCTAGCCGTCAGTAAAGCTGCTGTTACGGATGCTCTGAAACGCCATGGGAAGGTGAAACAGCTGGAAAAGTGGGTGCCTCACGAGTTGAGTGAGCGGCAAAATTTGTCACGTTTCGAGACTTGTTCTTCCCTACTTTTACGCAACAACACTAACCTGTTTTTGGATCGAATCATCGCTTTTGATGGAAAGTGGATTTTGTACGGTAGCAGGAAACGTTCCGGATAGTGGTTGGACGCCGACGAACCACCTAGGCATTCTCCAAAGGCGAACCTCACCCAAAAAAGGTAACGGTCACTGTGTGGTGGTCGGCGGCTGGTATGATCCACTACAACTTTTGGCGCCGGGCCATACAATCACAGCAAAGTCCTACTGTAAGGAAATCAACGAAATGCATCGAAAACTGCGTCAACTTCGGCCAGCATTGGTCAACAGAAGAGGTCCGACTCTTTTGCACGATGACGCCCTCCCACATGTTTCACAAATCACTATTCGAAAATTGAACGAATTAAGGGTTGAAGTCCTGCCTCACCCGCCGTATTCTCCAGACCTCTCGCCAACAGACTACCACCTTTTCAAGCCCTTTCAGAACTTTCTCGCTGGTGAAACCTTCACTAAGCAGGACCAAGCCAAAACAGCTTTCGGGATTTTGCCAGATCTCGACCACCTAATTTTTTCGCTTGTGGAATAGTTCGACCAGCAGCCCGTTGGCAAAAGTGTGCTGATTCGAACGGTGTTCATTTCGACCAAATCCGATAAGATTTTAGAAAGTTATGGTAGTTCAAAGTGAAGCACTCAAGACGCTGAGAACTTTCCGGACAACCTAATACTTGTTCCAACAGATGGTCAGAGAGGGTCACGAGGTATACTGATTCTTTTTCGACTTCCAGCTTCAGCTTAGTCTTGAGCGACCTATCATAGCATAGCGTTAGCTACTGTATGCTCAGCCACATTTCTCCAGAACGCACACACTTCGATCGCCGGATCATGTCTTTTGCAGGGACGTAGCCCTAGTTAGTGCGTCTTTAAAGACTGTGAAGTTCTATCACCGTTGTACAGATAGTTGGTGATCCCCCTCTTCTAAAGGATAACAACAGCGAAGTATGTGGCCCGTGGTCTGGTGGAAACAGGGGCTTCACTGTCGAATAATAAGGTAGTCAACGGTTCTTAGTAACTGTAACAGAAGACTCAATATGTACTACAACATAGAGAGCGAACAACGCTCAACAAGTGGAATGAACCGCATTTGCGGAACAGATTCCGTGGTCGAGCTATTCAGATGAACGTCGGTTGACGCTGGTGACCCAAGTGATGAAGGATCCGTTTGAGGTTTTAAGATTTCATGTATCCTCCAGAACAATATCCAAGGTTACAACGTCTTCAAAGTGCGATGCGAAGAGTGTCCAGCTTCTCCCGTCTGTTTAGTCTCGCCAACTAGCTCTATCTAGAGTGCTTTAATGAGAAACATTTCCGTGTCGATGCCAGCGAAGACAATAGTAAGTTGAGACAACAGCGTGGGGCAGGATCCGAACTGATTACCTTCCACTCACCAAGCGCCTTTCTCCTGCACCAACTGAGCTGCCATCTGTCACTGAACGTCTCCCCCGCAGCGTCTCGGTGGCAGGACGCTGTACCCGTGCTCTGAAATTTGGTCCAGAACCTTTTTCAGATGGCGCTAAGCAGCTGTTCTTTCGAATTTCCACTATTTCGACGATGCGTAGTCTATCTGTGGTGGACGATAGGTTCCTCTTACCGCTCTGACGATTTTCTAGTAAATTCACAGCTATACGAAAAATACCACCCATTGTGGCTTACTAGAAGAGCCTCAAAAGTGGCGGTGAGCTTTTGCGACGGAATTTTGACAAGATGTAGGGCCCCGTGTGGGAAATCGAAAACCGCAGTTAATTTTTTCGGAATACTCTTCTGTGGTCGAAAAAAAGGTGTGTGAAAGCGTGAGCGCGAAGTTCATCACGCTCTGGTGCCGCCCAACCGGATGTGGTCGACTGGCGTAAAGGATAGCAATGTTGCCTTACGGCCGCACCGATTGATTTTTACGGTTCGACACCCAATGTTGCCATAGTTTTTGCACCCATCGGGTCGCTATTACTATGTGCTTGCGTGACCACAGGAGTCAATTTGTGCACGATTATTGCTTTTAGCAAGTGTTAAGTACTTACCGGTCCAAATTCGTGACCTATCCCGGGATGTGTATGTGTTTGTGTGCATTTACGGTATCGTTGTTGACACGATACACTGCAAATGTGATCCACTGAAAGATAACTGAAATGAAAGCGGAAAAGCCCTACATTTTCATACTAAAGCCAGAAATCGTGTACAAATTGACCCCTTTGGGCAGGCAAACACATAATAATAACGACCAGATGTGTGCAAAAACTTTGGCAACACCGGGGATCGAACCGTGAAATCCACCAGGTGCAGCGGAGAGGCGACATCACTACCCACTGCGTCAACCGACCACATTGGGTTAGGTGGCAGCAGGGCGTAATGAACTTCGCGCCCACGTTATAACACGCCTTTTTTCGACCACAGAAGAGCATTCCGAAAAATTAACTACGATTTTCGACTCCTCACACGGGACCCTTCATCCTGTAAAATTTGCATCGCAAAAGCTCACCGCCACTTTGGAGGCTCTCCTTGTTAGATATGTAGTTTCAAAGGAAACTGAATAGCTACTGACGAATTTTATGTATATTGTTGTATTTATCTCATGCGAACTTTTTAAAAATTGAATGTTAACATTACAACGACATAATCTAAAATCATTTTTAGGTACGTTGTGAGCTTAAGCTCCTCAAATGCCATGAATCGCAACTGCAACGAATGTCCGAAGAAGCCCGGCCCATCGGTTGGATTTTTTATTTTTTGAAGGTTTTTGGAAATATTCTTACGTACTTTGGAAAACGTCAGAACTGGGTAAACATGGATGGTCGCACTATTTTAGTAGGAAGACCTATTCTAGTTGGAGCTTACATGAAACAGCTTTTGCGATGCGTCTAAAAAAGGGAAAAGGGAACGAAGTCAGTAATCTTTAATTCAGGGTAGGTCCTACTTCATGTACCCACTAGGAGAGAAGATTAGGTGGGCGTAAATACGGAACCAAACCACGGATCGCGTACTTTTCCACGGTTACCCCTGCATGACCAGTTACGAGTTCTTTCGAAAAGGACCCATCAAATCTGTCTTGAATACTCTGCATTAGCTCTAGTTTATACTTGCGCCGCCACGCGGCGCGGCACCACGAGCGCCATAGGTATCGATTCTTCGCGCCGCCCGATCGATATCTATTCCGAATATGGTTCCGCACCGCAGCGGTGCAACCATAAAATAGGGCTTGCCCAAAATGGTTCTTTCAGACGATGCAGCCTCCTTCTTCGTCGAGTGGACGGATTCGCCTCTTCTCTCCAGAGGGCGACCGCAGCGCGTTGGCAACGATTTCGCTGGAGACGACTGCTGCTGACCTCGCCAAGGCATACGATGTCGACTCTATCTACCTAGTTGTCGGAAACTTGCGCATACGGTAGGCATAACCAGGCTAATTGTGGAAGACTCCCATCTGGGACTCTAATAGCTGGCGTCAGACGTCGTTCCATTGCACGTCATCTGCGCACCGGTTTTTTTTATCTCCGATTGAACCCACTACGAAAAAAGATCGAAGTCATTGGCTGTGAGAGTAAGAGCCACAGAATTACCTTATGGGCGGAATAATAACCGGCTGTTCCGGAACAAAACTTGCACTGCATCGTTTTTATAAAATACGGCTAAAGCACCTATCCGCTAAGCCCTATACATTTGATCCGAATGAATCATCTTCGGATATCCGATTCGGATATCCTGATCCGAATCATCCAATCATTATGTCCACGCGAAATTCCCATTATCCGCCGAATTAACCAATTAACCAGACCCTGAAGGAATGCGCTATTTCGGATAAAATCGGATAACCCGTTCAATCTCCTCGCTCCATTTCGAAATCGCGCACCCTGAATAGAAGCACATTCAAAACGAATTTCGCAGGCGGGCACGCTGCTGAGCTATACGTTTTCGCGCCCCACTGTGAAATAGTGTCGTAATGACGTTGAATACATTTAGCACGCTGCTGAGCGTTAGCCCTGGTTTCTACCTCTGCCGCCACACGACAAGGCGCCGCGATCGCCATAGATATCGATTTTTCGCGCAGCCCGATCGATGTGTGTTCCGACTGTGGTGCCGCGTTACGTGGCGGAGCAAGTATGAACTAAGGCTTACGTCGATCTTGGCATCTTTTTCTTCAAATATCATGTTGCGCTGCCGGGGGGGGGGGGGGGACAAGATGAGGGGGAGAAGGGATTAAGCACCTACTCTGATGGCACTTCGCTGTTTCACATTGTATAGCATTCAGCGCAAACTTGGTCGGGGAGGGGCCACCATATAGAGAAGCCCCATGCCTCATACCGCATTTTGTGCAGCATGAAATTAAAATTATTATTCAACACTGGTGAGTACTACCTCATTAATGAGCTGCGTTAGGCTATTTCTGGTGGAACTTGACATTCATGTGCCTTTTCACGAAGGAGGAATATCACCGAATACAAGGTGAAACCCCCTCTCTGACCCAATTTGCGCCCTTTTTTCTTGCCATAATTCTCTTCAAGCATTCCTACAGGTAGATGTGTATCGAAAATATTTATGACTAAAGAAAATACGCGACCCTCTACCATCCCCTCACCCCTCGCCGATGAACTTACAAACGGGAGAAGGTTAGTACTTGTTGAACACCATAATTTCGAGTTGAAATTCGGAGCAGTCGTTGCGGGACCCAATACAACACCTAATATCTGTTGACCGACGTCGATGCAAATCAGTTTAAGATAAAACGCTGCAATCATCCCTTTCATTATCCCTTTTGTAATAGGTCCCCGAGGTCCATTATCTGTGAGCGTGAGAGTGATACAATTGAATAGAGAAAGCGTAATCGGACAAAATGTAAAGCTTAATTCGACCGACGTGGCTACCACACTCCACATGCTATGCAGAACACACAAAAGCAAGGCACTTTTGTTCAGAATTCGAATAAGTAGTAGTAATAGTAGGAGCAATGAAACTTGGATAGTTCGAAGATTTTATGTGGAACGAAATGAAGTGTGAAGTCCTGAATGCTTCTTTCCTTGACGAGAAGTGAGTCCTTCGATACATGTACTGTTGCTGCTGCTGTTGTTGTTGTTGTTAAAGAATGGGCTCCTTATTAAAACCCTGTTTATACTTCCGACGCCGAGCGACGCGACGCCACGCATTGTGGCCACATTGATCGATGGCGTCACCCGATCAATGTGGCCACAATGCGTGGCGTCACGTCGCTCGGTGTCGAAGTATAAACGGGACCTAAGGGCCTGTTCATACTTCGCGACAAGAGCGACAAGAGCGACTGGAGCGACTGGAGCGACGGATGTAGTGTGGTGTACGTAAATAATTACGCATTTCACACTACATTCGTCGTGGACGGAGTGTGGAGTACGCAATTATTTACGTACATCACACTACATCCGTCGCCCCAGTCGCTCCAGTCGCTCTTGTCGCTTTTGTCGCTCTTGTCGCGAAGTATGAACAGGCCCCAAGGAATGGTAGTATTCTGATAAACTGCATCTTTCGTTAATAAGTCGTATATCCGAAATCCGGGGTCCCCAAAATCACCCTTACCCCAATCACCCAATTATCCGAAGATTTTCGATTGGATTCAATGTGTGTACCCAACGGAGCCTTTACGTGGTGCACGGCGACCAGAATTGCATTGTGGGTCTCCTTCAAACCCCATGGATGCCCACATATTCGTGACGGCGAATCCACATGTGAATGCTCGCGCGGCCGGTTGACTTGATCGCCGATGTGGGCCGGCGAACACACACGTCGCTAATTGCCGTTCCGATTCGACTGCGGTCGAGGCCGGATTGCAGCCGGCGCCGGAAGTGGCGTCAAAATGTCGCCTGCAACCAGTTCGAGCGCCTTTTTCAGCAGACCAACATCGCATTGCTCTTCTTGAGATCGTAGCCGGAAAGAGCAACGGAAGGCAGTTCATTGAATTCAGCGCAGATTCAATATAGGCAGGAGCTAAGCGCGCAACTACGTATAGGATTTCTGGGGTATTCCACAGGTGGAGATAAGGGATCCCTCCTCGCCCTTCTTAATACCGTAAGCAGCAGTCATACACACTACCGAGAAACTTAAAGGATAAAAGATAAAGGACGGTGTGATTCAATGCTCTTTGGGATGCGCCACGCATTCTACTTCTTCGGGATGCTGTGGAGACGTGTTGAAGGCATATTTGGCCTTACAATGACTTGCGGTGGCCAGTCGACGTACAAGTCAGTGCTTTATCCTTCCCAGACAAGTCTGGTACCAATTCACCGACCCCGGAGGGATGGAAGGCTTGGTTGGCCTGGGCGGGAAACCCGAACCAGGAACCTGGTATAGGGTGCACGCGACAGCCGGCGCCTCCTCCGAGTGCGCTCTACGCGCTCAGACCGAGAAACTTAGCGAGAAAAAGGGCCCGAGAATTAGATATGATGACAGTCTTTGTTTGTTCGAAAAGGAGTGATTTTTACAGAAAGAGGTGCAACAGTGCTTTCTATATTTACCGAAAGAGACTAACCACGCCTTCTGAAGGGGACGCTTGTCGTTGTGGTTGGAGACCGAAATTCATTGTGTACACGGAGTATCGCGGAAATGCGAGTTGATTTTTTGTATGTGATCGATTAATAGGGAAAAGACGTTGTTGTCAGGAGGTGCGTGCACGGCGCCTGGTTTATAAAACAAACATATCTCCGTAGCCGAGCTGTGCTTGCGCCTCGTATAAAAATCGCGTCACGCACTTTGTAGACTTTTCTCGCCTTATGGTTCTCCTTACCTTGACGCGCACTTTATGCTCCCCGATTTCACCACTCAGTTTCAATGTATTTTTTCAGTAAAAACTCGGTTTAATTACCCAAGTTTGAGGTGAAATCGAGTAGTCTTGACGCTTTGTGGCTATTTGGAATAAACTTGATGCAACTCATTTCTTGGATTTAAACCCTGTGACATTAGAGGATCTACCGAGAAAATCTATTTACGGAGTCTCGCCCACTGAAGGACAGGTTAACGCCGACCTTTATCTTTTTCAGTTAAGGCCGGAGAAGTAGTTCACTTTGACATCAAACCCGATTCGAATAATCGCTTTGCGTTGCTGTTAAAACAAGCTGAAGGTACCAGAAGGGTGCCTG
Organism: Heligmosomoides polygyrus polygyrus; assembly: GCA_947396885.1. Classification (NCBI taxonomy): domain Eukaryota; kingdom Metazoa; phylum Nematoda; class Chromadorea; order Rhabditida; family Heligmosomidae; genus Heligmosomoides; species Heligmosomoides polygyrus. The sequence goes on from OX377203.1 coordinate 103,354,303, forward strand.
GAGCTACCTCATTTCAAGACACAGACACGAAGAATTACTGTTTTCTGCACTTTAAAATAGGCTGAAAACATTTTTTGTGGCTAAATGAGTTTTTTGCAGATGCAAACGTCGTATTCACTCTATTTATGGAATTAATCAGCAGAGCGACGTTTGCTACTGATTTTTATGGACAAGACCTGAACTAGGGTGGCGAGAAACAGATAATGAGAGCCTCAATCCGAAGTGCTTAATCTGCAGAAAAATAATTAAAATTAATCGGTATTGGTCGACTCCTTCGAATCGCATAGTCTCCCTCCCTATCTCTCACTCCCCCCCCCCCCTCTAATACCTCCTTACCTATGTGGTGGTGAGAATGAGAGTCAGTCAAGCACTCATGTGTGACACTGAGTCCCGACTCACGTGTCACCACGCTGCCACGATGTATATGACCCGTTTTCAAAAACCCTGCGCACATTGGGCGATATTGAGGGAAATTGGTCTGGTCCCCTTATTCCCCCTCTAGTGGTTCGCCTTTGCTGATCTCCTCTTCACTGGTTCCCTCCTACTGGTTCTCTTACTCGGAATCCCAACGCACGTTCGACGATGTCAATAGGAATTGTAAATTAGGTGGAGTCTGTGTCTGCGACACGTCTTCTGAATACAGACACATGTTGGACGACGACTTCGGCACGTCTTCCGAATCCCTACGCACGTTGGACGACGTCCGCACCATGTCTTCTGAATCCCTGCTCAGGTTGGACGACGTCTTCAGCACATCTTCTGCATCTCTACGCACATTGGACGACGTCTAGGGCACTCTTCTGAATCCCAACGCATGTTTTACGACGTCTGCGACACGTCTTTTGAATACCTACGACGTTGGACGACATCTGCAGCATGTCTTCTGAATCCCACACGTTGTACGACGTCTGCGGCACGTTTTCTGATTACCTACGACGTTGGACGACATCTACCGTACGTCTTCTGAATCCCTACGCTATGCACTTCATCCCCATCCATACCCTGACACGTTGTCCGCTCAAGATATCGTAAACTTGGACGATCTGCCGCCAAGGATATAGTTTGCAGGCAATCTCCCATGGTTAATCTGGAAAGAAACCCGACTGGCATACGCTGCGCTGTCCTAGGCATCTCTTGACTTCAGTCCCCCCTCCCCTCCCCGTGACGCACACGTGACATTAGCCGATTATATATAGTAGGATAAAAGGTTTCCCCTGCTGCATGTTTTAAGCGATATTTTACAAATTAACCGAACCTTAAAAAACTTCGTTGAAGAATTCGCTAAAGATATTACTAGAATTTAACAACCACCCTTGATCGCAGTAAACATCGTTGTCTCAATGTTTATAACCTCAGTTGTGGCAAGTTGAGGATTAAATAAATTTAGTTGGATTATTACATACTGGTCCACTATGTAGTCTTCCATCGTTTGTCAATGATTCGGTGCCAAACGGGCCCAGGAAAATTAAGGCACCAGATTGCTTATTGGCAAGGACCAAAACGTCATTGTACAGTCACAAAACCGTAGAAACAGTAGTACTTGGATGCATACAGCAGCTTAGCCCCAGTTTATACTTGCGCCGCTGTGCAGCGCGGCACCGTGGTCGGAATAGGTATCGACGGGGCGACGCGAAAAACCGATAGCTATGGTGACCGTTATGCCGCGCTACGCGCTGTGTTGCGGCGCAAGTATAAACTAGGGCATAGACGTAGATTGGCTAACCGCGATGTTAACCCTTGATCCTCCAATTTTGCCATAGCATTCGAATTGTGTTCTAGGATCTGACTTGCCTTTGAAAACATTTAAATTACCAACAAGTACTGTAACAGTCATGTTTGGTGGCGATCTAAACTTTAGCACTAGGCGGAAGTCGAACTCGCACTCCTGCTCCTGCACAGCTGCGCTGGAAAATGTTGGCGTTGACGAGTTCTAAAAGCTTTAAATGAATAGTTTTGCATAAATTTGTTTCACTGGCCTAAGCGGGTAAATTAGTATCACTACAACATCAAAGATAAACCAGGCGTTAAACAGACTTCTTTTTGGGGCTATTTTTCAAATTTACGGGTATCCCTTCACAGCGGCCTGCTTCGCAGTATCACCGGTCGTCGCGTTGGTAGTCGATTTGCTCATACGGGCTGCATTCATTGCTGTGGCGTGCCAGAGTAGCCCAGTAGGGCATTCTCGCTCGCGCGTCATGTCATCCATTCAGGACAATTCGCGAAGAAATAGGGTTGCTTGTCCAATGAATATTCTACGACTGTACCCAAACAACAGGAACGAATGAAAAAGTTGGAAAAGAAGGAGAGATGAATACCAATCAGTCATAGTTGTTTAAGCGCTCTCTCGCCGTCGGCTCGACCACTTGCCATACTTCGTGAGTTTCTCGCGTCCCTCGGCCACTCGGAGAGCGCTGCTCGCAGCAGAGGCACGGAGCTGCGATTCCGGCACCTCATCGCCTTCTTTCTTGGTCAGTTCTTTTTGAGGTTACAGCGAAATTCGGTCGGTTGAACTGAGCATTCCTCAAGTGTGCATGGCAGGTAATAGGGGCGGCTCATTTTAGAACTTCCATAATCATATACACCAGGGGTGTGCGTGTGCGTTCAATGATCTACCGATTCACCGACATTTTTCATTAAATTTTTTTAAATCGAAATATAAATAACCAAAATTTGAGTTGCAATAGCAACATTTTACACACCATTGTCAGTATACTTAACATGCAGTCTATTGCATGAAGATTTTTTTTAAAGTTATGCAAAAAAGAAATATCGGATCTATCCTAGTCCGGGGGGGCACATAACTAAAAAGTATTATATGTAACAAATTCACTTGGGAATTACCGAGCGGCTCCTACAGAACAACATAGTACCCTAAACAAGGAAAAGACACAAACAAAAAACAACAGCGAAAAATTGCATTTGTTGCAGTTGTAAGCCGGCAAAGTTGTGTGCCCTCCTCACCATGTTGGGTCCTGGTTATAAAATGTCGGCCGGTGGTCAGCACGCGGCATGTGGCTTCATGCGCCCTCCTCACCATGTTGGGTCCTGGTTATAACATGTCGGCCGGTGGTCAGAACGCAGCATGCCTCCATTCCGTCGCACTTTGCCCGCCGAGACGGTTGAAAACCGCGGCGATTTTTTTATTTTTTTGTTCGCTCGTTTTTGGTTTTTTTATGTAGGTTCCAACTCGTTCTCTAGGAGCCGCTCGGTAAGTCTCTATTCATTTTGTTACCTACTTTTTAGTTACGTACCCCCCCCCCCCGGACTAGGATAGATCCGAAATATCTTCGAAGGTCTGGCTCGTGCAAAAACTTTATTGTATGCCTATCGATTCGATATCTCTTCTAATTTGCGGACATACTATAACACCGTTCATCAATCCAAAATGTGCTATACAAAGATGGGAAGGAATTGTGAAACCCAAAACACATTCGAACTTCAAGCAAATGTGCTGGTAACAGGTGCTTCTAAAGGAAAATCGGAATGGCCCATTGCTAAAGAGTCGTAAAAGAGTGACAGGCAGTGGCGAATTTTTGTTGGAGTAGATAGGAGAAGGACAAGATGGACTACTGTTAATATAAGGCGTGAAACGCTCTTTTAAATGCTCTTCTCCGTTATGCATTTCCTCTGGAATACAGAGGAGAAAGCTTCTACGTCACTTGTAAATTAAATTTGTCGGTGGTTCAGAATATGTCCTTCGGTACACACATACACCAGTTTTTGACACAGTTTACCCCAAACTTGGGTAATTAAACCAAAACTTTAATGACAAATACAGTACACACTAGAGCGTCTTAAAAACATCTTACGAAAGAATGAAGAATAGAAAAATATAAAAAAGAAAAGAGATTAGAAAAAAGAGAAGAGCGCCACGTGAGCTTCTCATATGACCCTTTTATAAGAAGTTTTTTGTTTCCATAGCTCCCAATCTGATAAAGCTCTAAGCGAAAATTCCTCACAACATCCCAAGAAATCGTCCTGTAATCGCGAGAAGGTCGCGATAAATTGGAATCAAAGACAATAGTACTCAAGGCAGTGGAATTCAACTTCGATTCGGTTCGTAATTTGGTCAACGGTCCGTAGTTGTTTACTTGATTCTGTATTGTCATCGGCAGTGAGATCAGGGCTTTGTAGGACAAAGAAAACCATTCTGCGAGACAAGCAGATCTATGGACTTTCTATGAACCTTCCACAGACAAACTGGCCGAAATTCCTCTTTGAAACATTCTGCAGTTTTCCGAAACAATTATCGCGGTGTAGAAAAATCTTAGGCCGTAAAAGTCTACTTATACTTTTGATCTACCCAGAAGCTGAACGAGTTCCCACAAGCTAAACTCACTAGGCATGATCAGGAATTCGTTATTCTAGAACTCACTATTTGGTAATGGAACCTTCATGATTTTCCTTCTTTTGCAGTTTTGTTGATGATATGTATAAGGACTGTTGTTATTTATTACAGGGATGAAGATGTAGACATATAATTCTAGATGTAGTCGGAAAAAATCAGCAAAGAAAAGAATTGTGTTCTTTACTACTATAGTTGTGCTCTTCCGAAAATTTTGAATAACCGAATGTTTTCGAATAGAGACGATTTTCGAGCGTTCGAATTCGAATAACATTCGAAAGTCGCGTTTTTTCGAGCATTCGAATTCGATTGCATTCGAAAATCGCGTTTTTTCGAACGTACGAATGCGACTAATTCTTTTCGAATTCGAATGCTCGAATATTCATTCGGGCATAACTATATTTACTACATACTAATATGCAGCCAAATTGAAGGCGAGAAATTTATCTAACGAATTTACGGAGTTTAGTGCAAAATTTTCCGTTAAAAAATAGTCGTTAAAAATTTATCGGCACAAATTTAACACACACCCATGGTATGCACCTCAATTGCCCTTTATTTTCAATGAGCACTTTTCTATAAAGTCCACCTAATAGCTGATGATTTAGAGGGAAATGTATTCTGTAATCCTTAAGTTTTCAAGGAAAAGTTGGAAGTACATAGGATCTAGGCTTACGAGAAGCGCAATACCTGGATCTATCCTAGTCCGGGGGGCCACATAATTGAAAAGAGCACGAGTTGGAACCTAAACGAAACCAAAAACAAACAAAAAAAAATAAAAAGTCGCCGCAGTTTACAACCGTCTCGGCGGGCAAAGAGCGACGGAATGGAGGTATGCAGTGTGCTGACCGCCGGTTTACATGTTACAACCGGGATCTAACATGGTGAATGGGCGCATGAAGCCGCATGCCGCGTGCAGACTTCCGCCTGACATGTCATAACCAGGATCTAACGTGGTGAGGAGGGCACACAACTTTGCCGCCTTACAACCGCAACAAATGTGTTTTTTCGTTTTTTTTCTTCGCGACTTTTCTTGTTTAGGGTCCTGTTTTGTTATGTAGGAGTCGCTCGGTAAATCTTAAATGAATTTGTTACATATAATACTTTCTAGTTATGTGGCCTTCCGGACTAGGATAGATCCCAATATCTGCATGATTCGTCGTTCTTATCCTCTTCAACTCTCCCCATATCAACGAATTTTCGTGAGATTCTCTGTTGTTTGCAGTGATAGCGTTCTATTAATGTCTGATTTGCCTCAGTTTTTTGAAGGTCGCCCTGTACTTCAACCGAATAGCATAGCTCGATCGGAGATCCTTATCACACACTGTGATGTGCGTCGAGGCAAACTGGTACATCGATGGAGTCGTCACAAGTGCCTGCTCTACAACGGCTGCCTTCGGATACAGAAAGGCACGCATTTCCAACCAGGCTCTTTCCTTCTGGGAAAAACCGAGGCGTTCATTACAGATACAGGTGAGGACGACGTGATAAGCCTGTCTCGGTGCTCCGTTGACGTGAGCGAAACGAGGCGTGGCCGCTGTCTTCGGCTTCAGACTTCCGCGTCCGTCGTTCTTTTACATTTCGACGAGCCGGAAACACTTGCGCTGTGGTCCACGAGATGTCGACAGGTAGGCATTGAGGAGCTCCTTGCATCCATTCTATTAGGTTGTCCTCAAAGTTCTCAGACTTTTGAGTACCCCATTTTGAACTACCATAACTTTCCCAAATCTTATCGGATTTAGTCGAAGTAAGCACCGTTCGAATCAGCACACTTTTTTCAACACGCTACCAGTCGACTTACTCCATCAGCGAAAAAATTAGGTGGTCGAGATTCGACAAGAACCCCGAACGCAGATTTGGCTTAGACCTGATTGGTGAAGGTTTTACCAGCGAGAGGGCTCAGAAGGTGTTTGAAAAGGTGGTCGTCGGTTGGTGAGAGGTCTGGAGAATACTGCGGATGAGGCAGAACTTCAACACTTAATTCGTTCGATTTTCGAATAGTGATTTTTGAAACGTGTGGGCGGAGTTATCGGGCCGCTTCTGTTGACCAATGCTGACTGAAGTTGACGTATTTTCGGTGCATTTCGTCGAACAGGACTCTGCTGTGATCATTTGGCCTGATGCCAAAAAGTTGTAATGGATCACACCAACCGCCTACATTTTTTGGTGGGGGTTCTCCTTTGGAAAATGCCTAGAGGTTCGTCGGCGTCCAACCACTGTCCGCAACGTCTCTTGCTATCATACAGAATCCACTTTTCATCACAAGTGATGATTCAATCCAAAAATGGGCCAGTTTTGTTGCGTAAAAGTAGAGAAGAACAATCGTGCTGTAGGATTGGGACCGCGACAACTTACCACACATTCGTTAGAGATGGGTCGGCGACGCCGGCGATCCGCGCTAAGGTAGTCCAGACATCCACTTTTCGAGCTTTCTCACCTTCTCAAGGCGTTTTAAAGATTCGCAACAACAGTTCTTCTGACCTCTAGCTCTTACGCGATCCCGCGAACTGTTTGGGATGGTTCAGCTTCCACCAATTCCTCCAACTCGTCGTCCAGGATTGCTCCAGGTCGACCGCTACGGGGGTCATCTTCGAGGCTGAAATCCCCGGTCCGAAATTTACTGATCCACTGGCGTACACTGCTCTCTCCAACACTATTAGCCCCCACACTTGACTGATTTGTCGAGCTGTCTCGGCTGTGGGTTGTCCCAATTTGAGGTCAAAATAAAACATCGTTCGAAATTGCCCCTTCGACATTCTTCAGAAAGCCCTTCAAGAACAGAAACATAAAAGAACGTTGAATATAAATTGCTTATTCAGATAGAGCGAAAAATTCTGCACAGAAAGAAGCATTAATGCGCAATGTAGGTTGCATTTTTACTTAATAATAGACAAATGGAAAATGGTAGCACAAAACCGTGAGAACTTTCCGGGTAACCTATTCTGTTGCGTGGAGTACAACGAGTGGGACTAACTTCCTTATGGTTAAAAATGGAACTCAAGGGAAGTGCATAATCGACACTGATGGAGTGGGATGACAACGAGCAAAGCTGAAGAAAGTGGGAAAGCCTAGGAAACGACAGAGCTGACTGTTGCAACTAAACCGTGGATGCCTTAAAGCTGCGAAGAAGTGCAATCTTGAATTTTCAGAACGGTCAGCGGAACGTGTGCGACCTAAGTGATAGGAGGCTAACTCTGTTACCAGAGTCACTCCTCTGTTCGGACACGTTCGAAGTGCATCAACTGAATCTCAGACGAAATTCCCTCAGCAGTCGAGGGACAAATGATGTGAGTTGGCTGCGTAGGATTCTCCTTATAACCTCTCGACGCATCAATATCTCGTCTTGCAGCCGTCGCCGGTGCAACTTGGCTGGTTGGACGACCTCAGCCGACTGGTCTCCCTTACAACATTGGACTTATCTTCAAATCACCTCACCGCCTTTCCTACCTCAACGGTTCAACTGCCGAATCTGCAGAAGCTGAACTTGTCGTCGAACTGCATTCAGTCGATACCGACAAGCATTCGGCTTCTGAGCCGGTGAGGCATTTTCGTTCGCCGTTATTCCTCTTCTTGTACTCAACGTCCGTCATCTTATATACATCCTGCATCTTTCCCTCTTGATGCGCCTCTCTTAACCGCACATGGCACGCACGATTTTCAGGTGATGTCGCGTGGGACAGCATGCAGTTTTTGCTAATTATTTGTATTATTTTATTTGCAAGGTTGGAACTCGGCACTACGAAGCCTGGACGACGCAAAGTCGACAAGCAGGCAGGGCTGTGGACAGACGATGTGAAAGCGAAGGTTCGAGAGAAGAAGTCGCTGTATCATGTGTTTCTCGGCGACAGAACAGCCGACAACTGGCAGGAGTATCAGAAGGCGAAGAAGGCTGCAAATAAAGCCGTGGCTGTTGCGAAAGCCACTCATTATGGTGATGTCTACCGAAAGCTCGAATCACGCGATGGTGAGCGGTACTTGTACCGACTTGCTAAGACCCGCCATCGCCAAACCGAGGACATTGAAAAGTTTGTTGGCATCAATGATGAGAGCGGCCATCTTCTGACAGACCGCAAAAAGGCGCTGAAGCGATGGCGTGATTACTTTGAGGAAATTTCCACTATGGAATTTCCCCATCCGGCCATCCCTTCTGTGGCTTCTGTTCACGGCCCCGTTCATAAGATCACCGTGGAGGAAACAGAAGCGGCTCTGAAGAAGATGAAGTCCGGTAAGGCGACAGGACCGGATGATCTGGCAGCCGATGTTTGGAAGTCGAAGCTCTGGTATCCTGCTGAGTGGTTGACTGAGTTCTTCAACCAGGTAGTAAAGGAGAAGAAAGTACCGGAGTGTTGGCACAACAGTACGACGATTCCGATCTGGAAGAAGAAGGGCAGTCCTGCGGACTGCGTTAATTACCGTCCGATTCGCTTGCTTTCGCACAGCATGAAGATCTTCGAGCGAATCCTCGATAGAAGAATCCGTGAAATCGTCAAGCTCTCCGACAACCAGTGCGGCTTTGTGTCTGGTTGTGGGACCATTGATGCTATACACGCCGCCTGCCTCCTGGTGGAGAGGCATCGCGAGAGACAGAAGCCGGTGCATATCGTCTTTCTCGACTTGGAGAAGGCTTTCGACCGCGTACCGCATGAGGTTATATGGTACGCCTTGCGACGACACAACGTACCTGAGGAACTTATAGAGTGTGTGCGGATGCTCTACTCTTGCCCAAAGAGTAGAGTGCAAGCTACAGCTGGAACCTCAATGGAGTTTCCCATCTCTGTTGGGGTGCACCAAGGTTCAGCGCTTTCTCCGCTCCTCTTTGTTGTCGTCATGGATGCCATTACGCGAGATCTTCAGCAGCCTGTTCCATGGACGCTGCTTTATGCTGATGACGTGATGCTCGCTTGCGAAGAGAAAGACGATCTCGAGCGGCAGGTGCAAGCTTGTGCGACCGTCTGGCGAGGTTTGGACTCAAATTAAACGTCAAGAAGACCGAGTACTTTACGACTGACGTGAACGAGTCCGGCTCCATTAAGATTAACGGTACTGAACTTGCACGCACTTCGGTGTTTAAATACCTGGGATCAGCAATAGCGTCTGACGTCGGTCTGATGATTGAAGTGAACTCACGCGTGAGTGCAGTTTGGTCCAAGTGGCGTTCGCTGACTTGCGTGCTCTGCGATAGGAAGATACCAGAGCACCTGAAGTCGAAGATTTACAGAGCCGTCGCGCGGCCAGTAGCGATATACGGCGCTGAGTGTTGGCTTGCGACCAAGGAAGTTGAAACACGCCTCAGCGTCATGGAGATGAAGATGCTGCGCTGGACGGCTGGAGTCACGCGCATGGACCGCATCCGAAACGATGTCATTCGGCAGAAGCTCGGTGTCGCGCCGATAGCGGACAAGATGCGCGAAGCTCGCTTGCGATGGTACGGCCACGTTCTGCGTGGGAAAGAAGACAGCGTCCGCAAGATAGGCCTTGAGTTGGAAGTATCTGGAAAGCGGCCTAGAGGACGCCCGAAGCAGCGTTGCTCCGATACGTTACACACGGACATGAAAGTAGCTGGAGTCCACCCTGATCAAGCGCAGAATCGGGAAAGGTGGCGTCGTAACACCAGAAGAGCGGACCCCGCTACGATGCGGGACAAACGCTGAAGAATAATAAGAAGAAGAAGATTTGTATTATTTTATTTATATTATTGTTAGATATGAAGAGGCAGTAACAAATGAAGTTTCCTATGGACCATTTTGACCGTAGATATTAGTGGACTCACTGGTTAATACTGTACTACCAAATGTTGATAATTTTCCATGAACTATTTTTACGATGGTGTCCGACGACATCATCGGACATTGTCAAACGCGGCAAAAAAAGTATCCGGGGACATCGTCGGACAATGCCCTGAAAGGGCTAAACCTTCTACAGGCCTAAGCAAGACTTCTATTATAAACTTTTATTGGTAAAACTTCAAATACACAAGTCAAAGTCAGGCCTAATGTTAAAACGTTACGTTCTGCTGAGGGATCTTACTTTAAAAAATACAAAGAAGGGCATCGTCATTCCTTGTTTGGAGTGCGCCACGCATTCTATTTCTACGGGACGTCGTGGAGGCGACTTGAATGCGTATTTAGTCTATACAATGACGTGAGTGGCCAGTCCACGAACAAGTCAGTGCATTATCCCTCCCAGACAAGTATGGTACCAACTCACCGATCCCGTAGAGGTGGAAGGCTTGGTTGACCTGGGCAAGAATCTCGAACCAGGAACCTGGTATCGGGTGCACGCGAAGGTCGGCATCTCCTCCGACTGCGCTACACGCGCTCACGCGATCCTATGACACAGATTAAATTCTGGCTGTTTGGCCAATTTTCTGTGCCCTGCTATTTTCTGTTTTCTGACTAATTTCGGCTATTTGCTCAGAAAACGTAAAAAATTGTCCAAAATGGCAAGAAAGTCCGAGAACAGAAAGCATAATTTTTTAAAATTTCCACCCACCTCTGCTCACGAGATCCCGTAGGGCGCTTGGAACAGAGTCGGAGCTGCCGGTTATCTCGCGTGCAGCCAATACCAGATTCCTGGTTTGGGATTCCTGCCCAGGTCAACCAAGCCATCTATCCTCCTGTGAATTGCTACCAGACTTGTCTGGGAAGAATAAAGCACTGCATTGTTCATAGATTGACTACCGCAAGTCATTGTATTGTATTGTATTGCATCGCAGTTTTAGTCATTGTATTGTATTGTATCGCATTCGAATCGCCTCCACGACATTCCGTAGGAGTAAAATGCGCGGCGCGTCCCAAAAGGAATCGAGTAGCGCCCTCCTTTATTTTTTTATTTACCCATAACATCGCATCTTCTACAGCAAAAAAATGCTTACAGGTCATATTAAAAGGATAAAGGACGGCGTTACTCAATCCCTTCTGGGATGCGCCAGCGCATTCTACTTCTACGGGATGTCGTGGAGGCAATTTATTTATTTATTTATTTATTTATACGTCAAATAGACGTGCACAAAACGCCAGAAAACAAGATCGAAACATGCCATGCAATGAAAAAAAAAAGACAAAACTAAAACAACGAGAACGACAAATCACCCGGCAGTTGCAACCCTTTGGCAACCAATTTTGAACTAGGAGAACAAGTGGCACAACTTGCAGCTGAACCGGAAGAAAAGAGCATGCCCCTCTAAATGTGTGAATATGTCGCTTACTCTTGTTCAGGTTCACACCAAGGCTATCTGTCCACATCAGCCAGCTATTATTAATTTAATTAATTAAATTTAAATTTAATTATTTATTTAAGTTTGTAGATTGCTGGTTCAAATCAATCAGATAAACCATCCTTTACGGGCAGCGTGCATGTCGGCGAAGACCAACGAAGAGCATGTCCCGTAGACAGTCCTATAGAAGAGGCTTTCAATAGTATGGGAAGAATTCTAAGCGGACTGAAGAATATATTGGAACATGGCACCTGTGGCCCTATGGAACGCCTTACGCAAATTACCTAGCACGTAAGTTCAAAACACATTGTGAGCCTAGAAGATTCAGCAACGCCAGGTATACACTGCCGTAGGAAATGTACTGAAAAAGGATGATTTAACTCCATAAGGAAACTAATATATTACTATATTGCCATACAATAGATAACAGAACTTCGACACAAGCGTACGCTGGCTGTACCATGGGACTGGTAACTAGGACAGGTAGCCAAGAAAAAAAAAAAGATGGAGCAAATAGGTGCGCTAGATAAGAGGAAATAATAGCTCTAGTGAACATGCTCAGTCCTAGAAGCCCAGTGCAATAGGCCACCATCTCTATGTAGGACCAAAAATTAGGAGGATCTTACCAAAGAGTGCAGATGGCCGGTAAGTCGCAAAGTAATGCAACTTAAATAGTCATGTTAATGTTAAAAATACTTGTGGGAAACCATTGGCTTAAAAGAGAGTCATCGTCGCGGTGGGTGCTCTAAAACATAGTACTCTATGACCTAAAAGTAGACATAGTGCGCAAACAATAACAGCAAGCAAAACACGAAATCATTCTAATGCTTCGTCTTTTGTGTCTTTCCAATGCATTTACGAAAGGCCGGAGATTCGTAAGACCGTGAGCTTCTCGAAACGCAGTGAAGACCGACACCGAAATCGTTCCGATCAAAAGTCTGGAATACCAAGAACTTGGAGCAGATTGATACTCTTCAATTTAGTTCTGAACTCGGATGTGTTCGGAGCTTCCAAAAGAGTATCGGGAAGTTTTTGTAGCCATCTAGCTCCCCGAAAAAACAGCGAGTTGAAGACCTTGGTAAATTGATTCCTGCTGAGCCTAGGATTCTCAACTAACAGCGAAAAATTTGAATGCGTATTTGGCCATACAATGACTTGCGGTGGCCAGCCGATGAACAAGTCAGCGCTATATCCTTCCCAGGCAAGACTGGTACCAATTCACCGACCCCGGAGGGATGGAAGGCTTGGTTGGCCTGGCGGGGAAATCCGAACCAGGAACCTGGTATCGGGTGCACGCGACAGTCGCGCCTCCTCCGACTGCGCTACACGCTAGGCCATATTAAATTCGAAAAAAGCTGTCTGTTTTCATTAAAAATCGCGCCATGCGCTCGTCTGATTCGTTTGGTTGATGATGTTAGTGCTACTATGATACAGCTCCTTCTCAGCAGATTTCACGTCTTTTATTAATTGGTTTTGTTGAATGGCTATCTTAAGTACGTGGCAGGAATTCTTATCAACACTGCTTGCACCCCCAAGGTGGATGTTTCTTTTAGACCACGTTTCCACCTATACATGCCATCTACGCGTCATAATGGACACTTTTCCAAATAAGTTGGACACTTTTGAAGCTGAACCGACCATCTTCCAAAGCGAAACGATCGTGTTCCACATTAAATCAGACCTCGGAGTTCCTTCGGAAACGCCTTCAACTCTTAAATTGTCAGCAAATCCAATAAACATATGCTAGTTTCTAAGAGTTTATGTATAGGCCAGTTCCAGAAAGAAGCATCGTCATTGCGAAACCTACCGATAGTATTGACGTCCTTCTTTTCCAGAACCTGATGTATGAGAAACCCGTTTAGGAATTCTCCCTCTTATTGGAGGAAAAATTGAGAGAAAAAAAGCTGGATCGCTAGAACCAGATAGAAACCCATTGAGATGGGAGAAATTTTTGTATCAGCAAGATTCAACCCCTTGGGAAATGTGCGATTCACCTTTCGCAAAGAAGCGAATACAGCTTTTGAAACCAGATACTGGTGAAGTCGATGTCATTCTGATTCCTGCAGTCTCTGAAATTACAGGGTGCGCCATAAATATGGTCACTCAATAAAAAGCGAATTACTCACGCTGAATTTATCAGGACACAGCTAAACTTCCTCAACAATTTACTAACAATCTAGTTAGCGAAAAATGGATATCATTCAAAATGATCCATATTGGCACGAATGACAGCCTGCAGACGCTTAGGGTAGGACTCAACGGCGTCACACAGGGTTGCTTGCGGAATTTCCTTCCATGCTTTTTCCTGTGAAGATTTCAATCCTCAAGTCGTAGTGCGCCTTTTAGCGCAGGATTTTTCCTGCAGAATAGACCAACGTAGCAATCCATAACATTCAAACCTTGCGAGTTTGTAGGCCATTCAGAAGCAGGTATGAAGTTCGGAAGGATCCTCGCGCACCACTAATGAGTCTTCTTGGACTTATGAGCGGGTGCGCCGTCCTGTTGAAAGGTCCATACTGTATTTCCAGAGTGTTCTTGAGTCTAGGGAAGCAACTCCTTCATCACAATGTCGTTCACGTAGGCATTGGTGTTGGGCTTGGCTCCTTTTCCAACGAAAACCAATCGTGTTTGTCCTGTGGCGCAAACGCCGGCCCAAACCATCAGGGAAGCTGCATGAGAGTTTCTGTGAACGATGTCTGCATTCTCACCACTTTCGGCCAATAACCACGAATTTTGGCAGTAAAGACTGCTCAACTGAGAAAAGTTTCTCATCGTTGAGAGCGTCGTGCAGTGGTCGTGCTACTCGAAGAGTCTTGGACATTTTTTTTCCTTCCATCTGTGCAGGCGTCAGTCCGTGCAGTTGACGGAACTTGTAGGGGTACAGTCCAAGTTCATTCTTTAAATTCGCCTCATCGCCGTGGCCGATACGTCGAGCTCAGATACAATCCTTCTCATGCTCCGATCTGGATTCCGCTTGATTTGTTCTTTCACGATTTTTCGGAAGACTACTCGTAGCTACGGATACCGGCGGACAGGTCGGGGACGATCAACAAGAGAGTTACGTTCCACACAGCGACAGACTGTCGTCTTGTGCAGCTTCAGGAGACGAGCGATGTTGGGAGCAGAAGGTCCTGCCCTTCTCAGATCCAAGATTGCGCCTCTTTGACAATAAAACTTTACCATTTTTGATAGAAGTAGTGTTGAGATGCAAAAAACACTATATACGGTCAAGATGACACGTAGAATCCGAAGAAACAATGGAAACATAGAAACGTTCACAAACAAATACAAAAAATGGCGCGCGAAAAAAGTGACCATATTTACATATGGCGCGCCCTGTAGAGTAGAATTGTTTTCTTCGAGACTCATTCCATGAAAAGTGAAATTTTTCTTCTTGCAGGAAGCAGTGTACTGTAAATTAAATTGGTGTACAAGGAAATGATCCTCTTTTTTAGCCTTGCCACCCTCGACCTGGAAAATAACTGGATCAGCTCTCTGCCAGTTCAGCTGATTGAGTGCAATCAGCTCGTGTGGCTTAACCTGAGATTCAATCGGATCAAGCAGGTTCGCTTTTCAGCATTGCTGCGAAATTTTTCTTTAATTTTTTTCGAATTTTTGAAAGCCTCCTATGGAAGGCTCCTGTGAACTATTAGGTTGGTGCATAAGTTCTCGGACATTTGATCCGTCCTGAATTGAAAGCGTATTTTCCCGCCAAATTTCTCACATGTATGAACGCTTAAATGATCGATCGATAGAGAAAGGAAAGGGCTACAAAACTGTTCCTAACATTTACTTCTGCGTTGTTAACGTCAGCTATTATGACTAAGCAATTCATCCCAACTGAGACGCATATTCGGCACGTCATGTTGTTCCTGCATCGACCTGGCCTCAATGCCAACGAATCGTATCGTCGCCTGAAGGATGTCTACAACGAGAGTGCTCCTGCTCGAAGTACTGTGTACCAGTGGTTCTCGAAGTTTGCAGTTGGTGAATTCTCCGTTGAAGATAATGAACGAGAAGGGCGCCCGATGACACTGGATTTGGATGGCCTCCGAAGTAGAGTGGAAGCGGACCCATGCCAAACCACTCGCGAACTATCAAGCACTCTTGGTGATAGTCACTCAACAGTCGTTCGAGGATTGAAGTCGATTGGCAAGGTGCAAAAATTGGGTCGCTGGGTACCTCACGACTTGACCACAACATGACATGGATCGCAGAGCCGATGTCGCTCTGTCTCTCCTTACCCTCAGACGTACCCACGGATGGCTGGACAACCTTGTCACCGGGGATGAGAAGTGGATACTCTACTCTAATTATCCCCGGCGTGCACAGTTGGTTGACGCAACTGGAGAGGCAGATGTCGTTCCGAAACCCGACCTTCACGTGAAAAAGGTGATGCTATGCATTTGGTGGAGCGTTCTTGGAGTAGAATACGGGGAGCTGCTGGATGAAGGGATAACAGTGACGGCAGTGGTTTACGTCAACCAACTGAGGGAGTTGAGGACCCACCTTCAAACCACACGAGGAGAGCAAGTGAAGGTGTATTTTCAACGCGACAACGCTAGACCGCATATTGCTAGAGCGACGGCGGCTGAGTTGGCGGACTGCGGATGGACCGTTCTTCCACATCCACCTTACTCAACAGATCCCGCTCCTTCTGATGATCATTTGTTTTCAAGCCTTCAACGCTATTTGGACGGCCAGCAATTTAGGAACCGAGAGGATGTCAAGGAGGCACTGCTCACATTTTTCGAATCACAACCAGCCACGTTTTGGAGAGAAGGCATCCATGAATTACCAGCACGTTGGCGAAAGACAATTGATGTAAAGGGCGGTTACTTCAAATGATTTGATATTGTTGTTCGTATGTAGTGATAATAAATATTTCATGCCCCAAATGTCCGAGAGCTTATGCACCAACCTAATACAATTCTAGTGTCAGCTCTGTGCTTTCTTCATTTTGTGTGCCAATTATGTATAGAAGCAAATAGATAAGATTCACAGCAACACAATCTCTTGCTAAAACAGCTTCTGGCTCCTTAATATTACGTGGAATTTCAGGTGCAAGAAGACATTCTATGTCGCTTGCCCTTACTAAGGGAATGGACGCTGGCTGGGAACTACATAGAGTGCTTGAACGTCGATGGACCCGTGCACATAGATAAAGTAAGAGGTATCATTGGACTTTTAATGCTCGCTGTTATGTAGGGAGTGGGGAAGATACTGAACGCCTTTATTCAAGAATTTCTTACAGTTTGCATTATGTACGATGGACTTGGGAGGCCTTTTACTTCGAATATTCCCATGGCCTTTAAAAATTCTTTAACTCTGAAATTTTCAATAGATCTAATGAACATATGTTTGCTTCTACGAGACCACTTCCACAAAAAAGCACCGTCATTGGGAAATGCAGCAGTGGAACCTGCCGACAGCATTGACGTCCTGTTCTTCCAGAAACTGATGTAGGCCGGCAGCAATCGTCACTCGCTGGTTTCTGATGTTCATTCATCACACGGACATATTCAACGATTTTTGCACAGAATTGTAACTGGCTGTGAAAAATAGTGTTTGTACGGTCAACCAGGGTTCTATTGCCTCAGCCGCACTAGAAGCTTGGTTGAAAGCAAAGAGAAGAAGGTGCCAAAAGTGCTCATCCTTCTCGACCTGGCACTGCTCCATTTTGATGACCTGAAAATTAGCAAAAATTTAAATGCCCGAAGAACAAATCATATATTCTGGTAGAACAAGACATGCACTTTCGAGTGTCCTAGCACTCGTCATATAAAATTGACAAGACAGACTGAACAAGGAGGGGTTGTTGGTAAAGATGATTTTTCTCTTTTTGGAATTTTGCTGATATTCGACAGAAGTCAGCATGAGCCATTAAACGCGACCCGAATTCTTATAGAGGAAGACATTTTCTTTCGAACGACATATAACACTGAGCAAAAAAGTCCTACCAGAGAGCACGAGTTTCGGTAAAAGTTCGGACGGAAAAGTCGGACGTCCTAATTTGATGACCTAAAAATCAATAAAGGACAAGGGAGAAAATAGAACCAACACATATTCTTGTAGTACAGAACATGGTCTTCCAAATGCTATAAAAAACTGCACAAAAGATTCCAAACTCAAGCGGAGAGAACAAGTGCGCAGATGACCACTTTTCACTTTTCACTTCAACGACCTAAAAATTCATAAAATTCATGATGAAAAAAGAAATGCGATACATGTTCTGATAGAGCAAATAATTTTCTTTTGAAAGCTCTGCAGCTCTATGCAAGAAACCGCCGGCGAAATCTGCAGTGAATCGTTGAAAAAAACGGCGGGGACTTATGGGACAACCTAGTAAAATTCGTTAAGCTGTACCACAGAACGCAGTTTCAGTGGTGAAGTTTTCGTTCGCTATCGACATTCACATAATCTACGAAATCGAGCTATGAAATGGGGCACAAGGATAAATGTTTATCGGTCATGTTATTGTATTGTTATTGTGTCGGTTATTGTTGTTTATCGGGTTGAGCCATGCATTCTACTTGCAAGGGCATCGTGGAGGTAATCTGAATGTTTATTTAGTCTATGCAGTGGTTTGCCAGCACTGACCGATCTGACAACTTTGCTTTCCCCAGACCTCTTACACCTAGTCCGCGACCTTGGGGAGGTGAAAAGCATGGTTGGGTTATACGAAATATGAACCTCGGATATGCTCAAAGGGCATGGCAAGCCATCATCCCTTCCGACTACACTATGTTCTTAAAAAAATGGCACTTCAACATGAATTTAACTGCAGCGACCTGGTAAAAACTGAGATCATTAAAAAGGATTTAGCCGCAGTTACAGCTTACTACCTAGCGCCTTCCAAGTAGGTGCATAGAAACTCATTCGAGTTTCAATTTTTCCAATTTTGGCAAAGTTACTCTGGCTAAACTGATGGCCACATCTTGATTTTGAGACGAGTGTATTACTACCGGACGTGGTATTGGTTCCAGAAAGCGCGCCGAATCAAGGTTAAGGTCCTGCCTTCGGGCATCCTGTGTTAGAGAGAGATGTTCCTCATTGGCATTTAATTTCGCAATTTTTGTTGAACCACGGTCATTGTTGTTGTGGTGAGTAAAGCGCTAGTTCTTTCAGTTGGATCTTCGGCGTAGCTCGCTGTGTGGCTGCTTCAGACTTCAGAGCGGCTGCTTTGACCAGCTGACCTTCTTGGATATACGAGACAACTGCAACGTGTCGACTGTACATCTTACCAATATCCCATCGCTTCAGGTTTGTTCAGCTGCGCAGGTTTTGCAGGAAATATAAAATGCAGGATAACTAAATACTCCTCATTCTGCTTAAGAAGTAGGAGGAATTCATTGCCATGGTCACGATGCATTCGTTAAAACTTTCTTAAATTCCTAGTGAGTTGAAACAGCATGGAAGGAAATTCCGCAAGCAACCTTGCGTGCCGCCGTTGAGTCCTACCCTAAGCGTCTGAAGGTTGTCATTCGTGCCAAGGAAGATCATATTAAATGATATCCATTTTGCGTGTTAACTAGATTGGTAGTAAATGGTTGGGGAAGTTTCGCTATTCCCTGAGAAATTTCCCATGAGTAATTCGCTTTTTATTAGGGGGGGGGGGGCAAAAGTAATGAGACAAAATGAAAAAATCTTTATTTCCTTATAACTCAATTACAACTAAACGATGCTGAGGAATGTATTTGCCATTAAGGGCAATGACCTTGCTGCCATCGCTCAGTCAACTTCCTGATCCCATTCTTCCAGAACTGCTTGAGCCTGGAGTTGATCAACTGCTCGATATGGTTGTCAAGGACTGCTTGAGTTTTTGTGTCCCTTCCGACTAGGAAGTCCTGTAGGCTCAAGTAATAGTGGTAGTTGCATGGAGAGATGTTCAGCGAATACGATGGGTGAGGCATGTGAACGTAGCCTAGCTGGGCAAGCTTATACGCGGTCACTTGTTCCCGATGGGGTGCGGGTTTGGCGAAGAGGAGAACCTTTTTGAAGCGCTGCGAATGAATAAGAGCGAGTCGCCCGCCCATCTCTTCTATTTCGTTCACCATGGCCTTGGAGTTCATCGCGGTGCTCTTGGGAAACAGCCTCCGGTAAACCGATCCATGGGCGCAGACCCAAAAGCTCCAAAGATGCTTCTCGCCGTGAACATCTCGCCGAACGAAGGTCGGTAACAATTCACCAGGCCTCACCCAGACTCGCTGCTTGGGACAGGCTGGGGTTTTTGGCATGCTTCTGGAAAGGGCGGAAGTGGTAACTTTTCAGATGTGCTTCAGTAAGTAGTATACAAGCATACAAATACAACAAGTACGAATCCAGACTCCAGCCACGAGATATATGGACACGGCATGGGGTGTCTCATTACTTTTGGCCCCCCCCCCTAATATTGAGTGACCATATTTATGGCGCATCCTGTATATATCAGATAGGAACAAATAACAGTGGCAAAAACCTTTAGGACAAGTGCTCAGAAATTTATCCTCCAACATCGAAATTACCCTCTGAACAACCCAATACTTTTGTGCACAGGTATGGCTGTTTTGAAAGAAACACTAATCTGCCTATAAATTCGCCTCGTAGTCCAATATATTCGAGAAATTCCTAATACAGGCGTCTTCAAAAAGCCAGGTAGTAAAACTAAAGTATTGCGTGGTGCCTCTCACAGTCAGAACGGCTGGACAATGACTATGCGCAAATCAATCTCCAAATCGCACGTGTTTCAGGTCTTGCACTGCGAACGGCTTCAGTTGACTTCGCTACATCTGAACGGACAAAGCCTCACTCATCTACATGCGCACCACAATAGTTCGTTTGCCCCTTGCCGTTTACATTTGAATTTCATACAACATATTCTGGTATACAGAGGCTTTGCTTCAAACAAATAACCCACATAACAACACCAGCACATGTTTTATTTGTCAACGATATCTTCGTAAGAGTGAGAGCTTAAACATGGCGGTGTACCATACATGGCTTGTTCTATTACTTCTGTGCTGTGTGGAGTTTTGCATATATCTGACAGGTTGTCGTAGAGGACTATCTGATGGCTACGCTCTAATGGTAGAGAAGCTGGACTAGGAATTATTAGGTTGTCTGGAAAGTTCTCAGCTTTCTGTGCTACTATTTCTCATTTCTCTATTGTTAAGTAAAAACTCAACCTCCATTGCGCATTAATGCTATTTTCTGTACAGAATTTTTCGTTCTATCTGACTAAATGGGGCGCATGTAGCGGCGTCGGAGGAGGCGCCGACTGTCGCCTGCATCCGATACCAGGTTCCTGGTTCGGATTTCCCGCCCAGGCCAACCAAGCCTTCCATCCCCCAGGGGTCGGTGAATTGGTACCAGACTTGTCCGGGAGGGATAAAGCGCTGACTTGACTTTCATCAGCTCAGCCGGCCACCACAAGTCATTGTATGGCCAAATACGCCTTCAAATCGCCTCCACGACATTCCGTAGAAGTAGAATGCGTGGCGCATCCCAAAGGGGATTGAGTAACGCCGTTCAATATCCTTTATACTTATCTGTATAAATAATTTATGTTTCAACGTTGCTTTATATTTCTGTTTTTGAAGGGCTTACTGAAGCATGTCGAAGGAGGAATTCCAAACGATATTTTATTTTGACTTTAAACTTGGACAGTCCACAGTCGACGTCCGGTAGCGTAAGAAGCAGCTGTCCAGAACAGGTCATCTGAAACGACGGCATGTAATATTTCAGGTGGACACTTCCCTGTATCCCTTCATGAAATGAAGTAGCTCAACGACGTTCGGAATGTTGCTGGAAGCTTTTTGTTGGTGTGAAATTTTTTGAAAACTTTGACACAAATCAGTTTCTATCGTACTGCTCAGGGGAAATGATGAGCCACATGGCATAACCGGCAAGGAGCGCCACTGACGCAAGTGCAGCCCATTATTTACTTATTTGCTTATTTATTTATGTGGCGTAGATCAGAGTCCAGTTTAAACGATGGAAAAATCTACTAATCGCAAAGACATTTGTAGTGCAAACACAACAACCATTGTTAAACGACGTGGTAGATACTCTATACACATGAACAGCGTCGTCACATTCTCCTGCATTCCATGGAACACGTTGAATTCCTTAAGAATCCTATTTGTCGGCTACAGCGACTTGTAAATCGACACTCGAAGTTTGAGCTTTCCTGTTACAGATTTTGTTAGCATCTCATCAAAGAAATCTGTCGAATTGATGGATAGCCTCTTAGAAACGATTTCATACATCACGATAATATCGGCAGTTTTCCTTTTAATCTTCAATGAGGGAACGCCAAAAAACTCAGATCGTCGGGAACCATCTGGAGTCAAACTACTAGGTTGTCCGTAAAGTTCTCAGCGTTTTGTGTAACTATTTTTCATTCAAAACTCTTGCGCCAGGCGGGACTCGAACCCGCATCCATCATCGAGTCCCGCCTGGCGCAAGAGTTTTGATCGTAACAAAACATCCTGTAACAACATATAGCGTCTCTGCCAGCCGCTCCAGGCTTAAGCAAATGTGTTCAAGTATTTTTCATTCGCCTATTGTTAAGTAAAAACTCAACTTGCATTGCGCATTAATGCTACTTTCTGTACAGAATTTTTCGCTCTATCTGACTAAATAATTTATGTTTCAAGGTTTTTTTTTTGAAAGGCTTATTGAAGTACGTCGAAAGGGAATTTCGAGCGATATTTTATTTTAACTTCAAATTAGGACGATCCGCAGCCGAGACAGCTGGACAAATTAATCAAGTGTGGTGACCTAATAGTGTTGGGGAAAGCACCGTGCGCCAGTGGTTCAGTAAATTTCGGACCGGAGATTTCAGCCTCGAAGATGACCCCCGTAGCGGTCGACCTAGAGCAATCCTAGATGACGAGTTGAAGGAATTGGTGGAAACTGAATCATCCCAAACAGTTCGCGGAATCGCGGAAGAGTAGACGTCAGGGAAACTGCGGTTGCGGATGCATTGAAACGCCTTGGGAAGGTGAAAAAGGTCGAAAAGTGGGTGCCCACGAGTAGAGTGAGCGGCAAAACTGTCACGTTTCGAGATTTGTTCTCCTCTTTTTTTAGGCAACAAAATTGACTCGTTTTTGGATCGAATCATCACTTGTGATGAAAATTGGATTCTGCATGATAACAGGAAACGTTTCGGACATGGTTGGACCCCGAGGAACCTCCTAGGTAATTTCCAAAGGCGAACCTCCACAAAAAGGTAATGGCCACTGTATGGTGGTCGGCGGCCGGTGTGATCCATTACAACATTTTGGCACCAGGCCAAACGATCAGTCCTACTGTAAGGAAATCGAGAAATGCACCGAAATTTGCGTCAACTTGGGCCAGCATTGGTCAACAGAAGAAGCCCGATTCTTTTGCACGATAACGCCGGCCCACACGTTTCGCAAATCACCGTTCGAGTATTGAACGAATTAAGGGTCAAAGTTCTGCCTCACTCGCCACATTCTCCAGGTGTTGGATTCATGAACGCGGCCGGAGGTAAATTCTACCCCCATTTACCTCGACGGCCACATACCCGCCACCTTCTCTGAACTTACCCCTATTTCTGATTCATGACGGCCAAAGCAAGGGTTCTGCTTCACTGCCAATTTCTGACCCATTGCATCCCTCCGCTGGCCCTCTGCCAACTCTGTGCTGGCAACGGGCCAGCGGAGGAATGCATTTGGTCAGAAATTGGCAGAGGAGCAAAACCCTCGCCTTGAAGGTAAATGTTTCCTTACGCGCTGACAAGGTAGCATTTACCTCGACACTTACCTCGAGTTTTCCCACCGCGCGTTGATGAATCGCGCGTAAGTGGGGAGTCGGGGTAAACTTTGCACTTACCCGCAGGTAAGTCGTTCACGAAACCAGCCCCAGACCTCTCCCCAACCGACTAGCACCTTTTCAAGCACTTTCAGAACTTTCTCGCTGGTAAAACCTTCATCGATCAGGACCAAGCCAAAACAGCTTCCGTGGAATTTGTCGAATCTCGGCCACACACCCAATTTTTTTGCTGATGGAATAAGTCGACTCGAACGTTGCTTATTTCGACTAAATCCGATAGGATTTGAGAAAGTTATGGTGGCTCAAAGTGAAGCACCCAAGACGCTGAGAACTTTCCGTACAAAGCTATCACATCGTTCCGACATCATGATACACCACCGGTTTAAAAGCAACGCAATCGCGGAAAAGTGATGCGTAGCGATTTCTTTCTTCGTTTTTCTAAAGTACGAGAGGTGAATAGTCAGCGCAAAACAATCAATGGGTGATGATGAGTAGCCTTTTCCGTTCCGTCTAGCAGTCCAAAAAAAAGGCGCGAAACGGAATGGAAAGACAAAAATGGCCGGAAACCGGAATTCGGTACAAGGGAACGAAATTCCGTACATCCTTGATCAAAGCCGGTTCTCATATTGATTTCATTCGCAGATGCAGAAACAATATATTTATTTACGTGCTACGCTTAAGGGGTCGTTTAGTGTGCACGCGACGCGGGACACGATGACATGAATGGTGGCCAGATCGATCGATAGCATCGCGCGATCGATATGGGAGCCTATCATAAGATCGCGTCGCGCGTCGCCTACACACTAAACGACCCCTGAAGGCCCCCACAGAGTTCTGCGGCGACGCCGCTCGCCGCTATGGTTAAGGATAGGGCAGAACGCCACCGGCGGCGAGCTCTGCGTCTCTGGCATAGGGCCGCGGCGCTGCCACAGAACTCCGTGGGGGCCCTAACTCTGGCGGCACCAGAAACTTTGGCTGTTGCTGTGTGTATTGCGCTCTGGGGTCGGATTCCTCAACGACTCATAGCAACTTAACGGAGAAGATACAGCCGAAACCTCTGACGGTGCTATCAATGGTGAAACGTTTCAGCCGCGCTATCAGGGCTTTTGGCTGTATTTTCTCCGTTAAATTGCTGTAAGGCCTATGGTATACTCCCGTCCGCTGCAGCGACGCGGGAATGCACAGCGATGCGACGTCGCCATCGCTGAGGCTGACATGGTCCGCGCAGTTCTACAGACGGAGACTTTTGCAGAATTTTAGCGAATCAGCTGCCTACGACTTGTGGTCCCCTTTCATATAGAAGTGTGGACGCGTACTTCTCATAAGTCTTAATTGTTGGAGCTAAATTAAACGCAGTACTCTTGTTTGGAGCGAAATGAAACGCAGTACTCTTAGAAATGCGCGGACGCGAAAAACCGAGTTTAAAACATTATTTTTAAAAACATGGAGCTGAAATGGCAGATTTTTGATCAACGCGTCACGATAACCCTCTAATGACCTGACAGGCGCAAAACAGTGCGTCTTCATGCCTATGTGGAACCTGAGAATCAAAAGAAATACTGCAGTCAGCAGCGAAAAAGCGTAGACGCGAAAAAAACCCCGCTAGAAAAACATGACTTCGAAAAAATCAGCGTTCAATTGGCACACTTCTGTGCCAGGTATGTCAACGGGACCTCCCTGTGACTTGTACGGCACAGAAATGTAGATTTCGGTGCCGGCAAGGACGTTCAGAGGCGAAAAAATGCTAGGATCAGCACAAAAGTGGGAAAAAAACGGCCTAGAAAAATATCTCCTCAAAAAACTAGCTGTTCAAGCCGTCGAAAAAAGCCCCAAAATGAGTCTAGCCACGACGAAAACCCTACGAGGAGAACAACAGAGAAATCATATGACCACCCAACACCACCAGACGTTTGTTGAAATTGCTGTGGTATGGTCACGAACCAAGGAAGTGTCGAAATAAGTGAGCGAAAGTGCATAGAATAGGGCACGACAAGCGCTCCCCCTCCGCGACCATCGCTACCCGTCGCTCGTCGCAGTGCACTGCACTGCGACGAGCGATGGGCTGCGACGGCCGTCGCACGGGAGTATGTTTCACTCCCGCGACGCGGAGGTATAACACCTCTTTGCGACGCATCGCGGGAGCGATGGCGCGTCAACTGACAACCGCGCCCCACTGCGCCGACCGCCACTGCAGCGAATGCGCGCCGTTGACAGTTGCCCGCGCCCGTCGCTGGAGCGACGCGGGAGTATACCATAGGCCTAAGTCGTTGATGAACCCCAGCCCCGGTCCTTGATTGGTAGAAATTGCAACCTTCTTCAGTGCTGGACTGCTTGATAATCATGCCGGTGCCGCTTCATCTGGTGTTCATCGACATCTCTTACAACAACTTCGACGTGCTACCAGAATGGATTGGCGAATTGCCTCAGCTCGACTGTCTCCGTGTCAACAACAACCGCCTAACTAGTCTTCCCAGCAGGTATGTACCGCTCTATCAGAATTATTTATTTTTATTTATTAGTCCACGCTTTTTGGAACTCAGATTCGACGAGTAGTGATAAAGAACGGCCTTAGTCAACCTGTTTTGGGTTGAGCCACGCACTCAACTTCTACGGGATGTCATGATGGCAATTTGAATGCGTATTTGGCCTATAACCATGACCTTCAGTGGCCAGCCTTTGGACAAGTCAAGGTTTTGTCCTTTCCTCTAATTTAGCCTTAGGCTAGTGGCAGGTACTAGGAAGCCATCGAGCGTATTGCGTGAGGAAGTGTTTGTATCTCTACCTCCCTTGCTTAGGTTCCCAATGTGAACGCAAAATCGCCTCCTTTGTGGTCATCTACTCTGCAGAAATCCAGCGCAGTTCACGACAGCGACCGGTGGGACCTAATGTCTAGTCTGTCTTCTTCGAGTCGAAAGGGGAAAGTTCACCTGTTGCGTCGATATATTACCCTTGAAGTTTCGCAAGATTGGAAACTATGTCTGTCACAGCAGTCTATGCCTACGTTTCAGACACTGAAGACAATTAACGCCACGAAACGCCAGTTACTAAACATTGGTAGCGGCTTCGGATCTGACCACCTTGATTTTTCACAAAATATGGATGAAGTTGGCTCCTCTGGAAGTAAGGATCCATCAAAGGTCGGGTGTGGTGGTTTCCTTTGCGGCTTGGGGAGCTTGCAAGAGGTCGTGAAGAAGACGAAGAACGTCCGACTCCGTGCCCACCTATTCGACTCCACCGTTCTTCCTGCCCTAACATACGCCTCAGAGACCTGGGCTATACGAAAGCAGGATGAACACGCGATTAGCGTCGCGCAGCGTCGAATCGAGAGGACGATGCTCGGAGTGACACGACTCACGCAAGTGAGAGAAGGCCTCCGGAGTTCCGAGCTTCGCCGACGTTCGAAGATCAAAGACGCTGTCGCGTAGGCCAAGTTGTCGAAAATTAGGTGGGCCGGCCACGTAATTCGCTTAGCAGACACCCGCTGGACGAGAGCCGTCACCGACTGGATTCCGCGGGATGTCAAGAGAACACCAGGACGTCCACCAACGCGTTGGTCGGATTTCTTCGTGAAAACCCTTTACGAGCGATATGACGCTCTTCGTGTCCCTCGAGCGAGGAGGATCCATTGGACCACTCTGGCACGCGACGGGGACGAATGGAGACGCTGCTGGCGCCCGCTCGAGCAAGTTGATCATCAACGGGACGACAGGTGATACAGGACTTTATATAGTAGGATAGTCACAGAAGGGGCAGGCTACGAGTGTACCCGGAATCGAAGTTCATGAGATGTTCGGTCTCCCTTCGGAGTCCTATCCGGGGTTCGCGAATTGGTTCGAGAATGGTCTGGGAAGGGTAAAACGCAGAATTGTACATCGGCTGGCCACCGTAAGTCGCTGTTTAGGTCAGATGAGTACACAGATCGTTCATACGCTATCCCATAGAAGAGATCAGGCTTCTAAATAATGTGGACACATTGGTGTCGTCCTTTATCCTTCTATCTTTCATGTGTTGCACACAGAATTGAATGCTTTCTCTCAGGCAACAGAACGAGAGCGTATTATGGGTCGGGGTGGAGCGTTCTACCCCCTCGTCCCAACGGCCCGCCCACCCCCAACGCCTGGGCTTGCTCGAGAGTCCAAGGGCTGCCTTACGATATGGTGGAGATGTAGACATTTGCCACGCCTCTGTTTAAAGGGCGGGGGTAGAACGCCACTCCGCCTTAAGGCCCCCACAGAGTTCTGCGGCAACGTCGCTCGCCGCTATGGTTAAGGTTGGGCAGGGACGCCACTGGCGGCAAGCTCTACGTCCCTACCCTATGATGAAGGATAGGGCAGCGGCAACGCCGCAGAAGTCTGGGAGGACCTTTATGAGCCTGTTCAAGAGCGACGTATCGACAAGAGCGACTTGTCGCCCGTGCAAAACATGCATATCGATTGAAACCGAGCGCGCACCGCCGAAAAGTGTTCATACTCAAACGTCGGTGATGTCGCTCCAGTCGCTCTTGTCGTTCTTGTCGCTCCAGCGCTGCTGTCACCTGTTCATACTTCCGCACGCTGCGCTCTCGTCGCTGCTGTCGCGAACTATGAACAGGCCCTATGCAAGAGGGTCCTAAATTCGAGCGAATTTCAGGTTGTTCAGCGTGGCGTCAATGCGCTACCTGTTCTGCAAGAACAACAAAATCAGAGCGCTCCCAGATTCGCACGAGAGCTCGAATTTGCTCTCCTGCGTGCTCTACAACAATCTGCTTACAGAACTGCCTTCGGATTTTCTTCTCAAATGCAGCCGGTTAGTTATCCTGTCCTTTGCTGATTTTTTCGATTTATTCAGAGATTTCTACCTATGTGAGAAATATTTAAAGCCCGTTCTGGTGTTATCTGCGGAATTTTCGTCTGGATTCAGATCTTTTAGACATTTGTTGATGTGGAGTTCAGTAAAAGCGTGGAATGCTGCTGCGAAACAGATTCATAAATGATGACCTTTTACAGAAGGAAGGAGAAGCTGTCACCTAAAAATATAATACTAAGCAAAGCATATGCTGACACATATCCAAGGGATCTATCCTAGTCGGGGGAGAGGGGCGCATAACTAAAAAGTATGCAACAAAATGAATTTTAAAACAAGTCTTAAGCCACTCAAAACCAGCATGCGTGCGCAGTCTTTTACTTCCAAGGCAAGTAGTGCCTACCTTAGAGTCGCGAAGAATCTTACTGCCAAGATGAACCTGAGTCAGTTTAGAAGTGGTGTCCAACATGTTGCACACTCCTAGTATCCCTTACAAGGAGAGCCTCCAAACTTTCGGTGAGCTTTTGCGATGCAATTTTTACACGATGTAGGGTCTCGTGCAGGAAATCCAGAACCGTATTAATTTTTTCGGAATGCTCCTATGTGGTCGAAAAAAGGCATATGGGAAAGTGAGCGCGAAATTCATCATGCCCTTATGCCACTCTACCGAATGTGGTCGGCTGGCGCAGCGGATTGCGATGTCGCCTCTCGGCCGCAACGCATGGGTTTTAGGGCTCGTCCCCGGTACCGCCAAAGTTTTTGCACACATCGGGTCGTAATTGTTGTGTGCTTGCGTGATCACAGGAGTGAATTTGTCGCTCATGTTTTGAATATTTCACAATTTAATGTCAGAATTGTTGATTCTCACTGTCAGCAAAAAAAAAATTACTTCGTGTGAGCAAAAAAAAACCTCTACGTTAACGATCTTATAGAATGATACAGTGCAAGTACAATCCATTGAAGAAATGGGTAACTTAAATGAAAGCACAAAAGGGCTATATTTACTTACTAAAAGCATTCATCGTGTAGAAACCGACACCTTTTATCACGTAAGCGCATAATAACTTATGCATAAACCGACCGGCCATCAGAGCAGCCTCTCGGCCGCATTGACTTCACTGATCCATACTTCAAAAACAAACTTCAGACTCGTGTTCAGCGACCTCGATTACCCTCAGGGCTGAAGTTTTGGACTGCTTGAACTACATCCACCGAAAATCGATAATTTGATCAATATCGATTGATGGCGATTCACTGATCCATAATTCAAAAGCAAGCGTTAGACTCGTGACAGACAACCGTGATCAGACAACGTTCAGCGACCGTGACCGCTTGAACGACATCCACATAAAATCGATAATTTGATCAATATCGATTGACGGCGATCGATACTCCAAAAACGAACGTCAGACTCGTGTTCAGCGACCTCGATTACCCCCAGGGCTGAAGTTTTGGACTGTTTGAATGATATCTACAGAAAATCGATAATTTGGTCAATATCGATTGATAGCGACCTCGATTACCCCCAGGGCTAAAGTTTCCGGGTCGTCATCAATCGTTGAGTATCGCCAAGTACAGTGCCCCCACTCCAGTTGTGACCGATGAACGGAAGGAAGGACGGAGGAAAGAACGGAAACACTCACATACACACACTACTCCTTTACGCCCCGTTTATACTTCCAACGCCGAGCGATGCGACGCCATGTAATGTGGCCAAATTGGTCGATCAATATAGCAACAATGCGTGGCGTTGCGTCACTCGGCGTCGAAGTATAAACGGGGTCTTATATATAGCAGGATAATGACCCGATGTGTGCAAAAACTTTGGCGACACCGGGGACCGATCCGGAAAACCACTCGTTGTGGCCGAGAGGCGACATCGCTATCCACTGCGCTAGCCGACCACATTCGGCTAGGTGGCAGCAGAGCGTGATGAACTTCGTGCTCACGTTTTCACACGCCTATTTTCCAACCACAGAAGAGCATTCCGATAAAATTAACCATGGTTTTGGGCTCTCCACACGTGACCCTACATCCACTAAAAACTACATCGCAAAAGCTATGTTCTGTATCGCGTTTTGTCATTTAATTACTGTTTTGTTGTTTCCTTTCACACACCGCCAAAGTAATAAACTCCATACGCAATTGACTAGAGATATGGAACCTAAAAGAAACAAAAAAAAACGAACGAGCAAACAAAAAAATTAAATCGCCGCGGTTTTACAGCCGTCTCGGCGGGCAAAGAGCGACAAAATGAAGGCATGCCGCGTGCTGGCCGCCGCCTGACATGTCATAACCAGTATCTAACATGGTAAGAAGAGCACATAACTTCGCCTGTTTACAACCGCAGCGGAAACGGATGTAATTTTTCTTCGTGAATTTTTCTAGTTTAGGCCCTATTTTGTTCTTTAGGAGCCGGGATAAGTATCAAGTCGATTTGTTACATGTGTTTTAGTTATGTGCCCCCCCCCCCGGCTAGGATAGATCCGACACAAGTACTAGCCGATAAACAGCTCACAATGCTATCCTTCATGAAGGATTTTATAACCAATCACCTTGGAACTGCAGAAGATATCTTTGGCTCAATGCACAAAGTTTGCGTCGTCATGCGTTACGCTGTTCACATTTCTAAAAATTGCGATCTCTTTGCAGGCTACGTCACCTGAACGTTTCGTTCAATCGACTTTCTGCTCTTCCGGCCGTCTCTTCGAAGACGGACCGAAATCGCATTCACACCCTGCGGTTGAGCTCAAACCGACTGGACGAATCGATCGTGCCCGTTCTGATGAAGATGAAGCGGCTGAAAGTGCTGGACCTCTCCCACAACAGGTTGAGATATTTCGATGACAGGTTGGTGCTCGTTGGCGGGGAATTTACACCCTTAACGTGATTTCTTTTTGCTTATAAATTACACAAAAATTAATAAAAGAGCCCATGATCAATCGATAGCGATCAATAAATCGACAGATGTTTATCTTTGCCCACGCTTGAAACCTTGGGGAAAAGCTAATGGCAATTGCTCGGACCACGGAATTCGGAGATCGAAATCGGATATCCGACTCATTAATGCAAGATACAGTTTATCAGAATACTACCATTCCTCAAAGAGGAACCCATTCTTTAACAACAACAACAACAACAACAACAACAGTGCATGTATCGAAAGACTCTCACTTCTCATCAAGGGAAGAAACATTCAGGAAGACACCTTATCCCGTTACACGTAAAATTTGCGAGCTTTCCAAGTTTCATTACTCTTACTATCACCATTACTATTATGTTGCGTTCGATCAAACGGCGCCGGTGGTGTAATGGCGTAGAGCATTCCCGCCCGGTCAGAGGGAGGTGCGGGTTCGAGTCCCGCCTGGCGCTAGAAGTTTTGATCGCAACAAAACATCGTTGTGACAGCTTGCAACCTCGGTACCAGCCAATTGAGGCTTAAAGAAACTGATTTGAACCATTACTATTACTTATTCGATTTCTGAAGAAATGTGCATTGCTTTCGTGTGTTCTGCATAGCATATGGAGTCTGGTAGCCAGGTCGGTTGAATTAAGCTTTACATATTGTCCGATCACCCTTCACTCTCTATTTAATGGTATCCTTCACACGCTCACAAATGATGGACCTCAAGAATTACTACAAAAGGGCTAATGACTGCGTGGTCCAGCAACGATTTATCTTACATTGATTCGGATCGACGGCGGTCAACAGACACCACCTATTATAATAGGTCCAGCAACGATTATCCTGAATTTCAACTCGAAATTATGGTGTTCAACCAGTACTAACCTTCTCCCGTTTGTAAGTCTATCGGCGAAGGGTGAGGGGTGGCGGTGGCGCGTATTTTCTTTAGTCGTCAATATTTTCGATACACATCTATCAGTAGGAATGCTATAAGAGAATTATGGTAAGAAAAAAGAGCTCATATTGGGTCAGGAGGGAGGGGAGGGGATCACAATGTATTCAGTGATTGTCCTCTTTCATGAAAAGGCACATGAATGTCAAATTACCAGAGCCTAACGTAGTTCACTAATGAGGTAGGACACACCAGTATTGAATAACGATTTTAATTTCGTTAAGGACAAAGTGCGGTATGGTGCTGTTCTATATGGTGACCCCCCCCCCCCCCTCCCGACCCAATTTGCACCGAATGCTATACAATGTGAAATAGCGTAGTGCCAATCAGAGTACGTGCTTAATTCCTTCTCTCCCTCATTCTGTCCCCCGGCAGCGCAACATGATATTTGAAGAAAAATATGCCTGATCGACGCAAGCCCTTGTTTATACTTAAGCCGCCAGTGAGTGGCACCATAGTCGAAACAGATATTGATCGGGCTGCGCGAAGAATCGATATCTATGGCGATCGCGGTGCCGCGCTGTGTGGCGGCAGAGGTATAGAATAGGGCTAACGCTCAGCAGCGTCTAAATGTATTCAACGTCATTACTACGATATTTCACATGTGGCGCGCGAAAACATATGACTCAGCAGCGTGCCCGCCCGCGAAATTCGTTTTGAATGTGCTTCTATCCAGGGTGCGCGATTTCGAAATGGAGCGAGGAAATTGAACGGGTTATCCGATTTTATCCGAAACAGCGCATTTCTCCAGGGTCTGGATAATTGGATTATTCGAATAAGGGTGATTTTGAAGACTGAAGATTTTCGAATGATTCAGAAGGGACAATTTCGCGGGGCCGGATAATTGGACGATTCGGATCGGGATATCCGAATCGGATACCCGAAAATGATCCATTTGGATCCAAGGTATAGTGTGCGGGCCCTTATCACGCATGGAGTGGAGTCTTGAGAATAATAGTGCTCCACTGCAAAGTACAAGGCCTGTATTAAACCGTCGCTCACCCCGAGCAAAGCCTAATGATAAGCTCCCATATCGATTCATCGCGTCGCACGATCGATACGGGAGCTTATCATTAGGCTTCGATCAGGGTGAGCGATGGTATAACATAGGCCCAATGCATTATCAAAGAGTGTTTTAAACTGTGCCGAGTTTGGTCCATCCATACCGGACTGAGGTTTTGCTCCATTATTTATCCTCCTAGTGGGCGCGTGTAGCGCAGTCGGAGGAGGCGCGACTGCCGCGTGCACCCGATACCAGGTTCCTGGTTCGGATTTCCCGCCCAGGCCAACCAAGCCTTCCATCCCTCCGGGGTCGGCGAATTGGTACTAGACTTGTCTGGGAAAGATAAAGCGCTGACTTGTTCATCGGCTGGCCACCGCAAGTCATTGTACGGCCATTCATGTCGCCTCCACGACATCCCGTAGGAGTAGAATGCGCTGGCGCATCCCAGAAGGGATTGAGTAACGCCGTCCTTTATCCTTTTATTTATCCTCCAATTCAAATGGAGAGGAGTGTGATTCAGACACCCGTTCTCCTATGTCCGACCGACTGCTCTGGTAACGTGGAGGGAACTGGTTTGGAATTGAGGTTCAAAAGCGTTTCAGAGCTGAAGCACAATGAACACTACTAGAAGGAAAAGTGGTGCGAATATTTGGTTTGCTTTAACCCTAATTTATACTTGCGGCGCTGCGCGGCGCAGCACGATGGTCGGGATATATATCGATCGGGCGGCGCAGAAAATCGATATCTATGGCGATCGTGGTGCCGCGCCGCGTGGCGGCGCAACTATAAACTGGGGCTTAGGCTTCCTGTCATGAGCAACGGTGCACTCGACTGACAATGAAATCTGGAGCCAAATTAGAGAAAATCGGTTCATGTGTTTTACTACCAATTTCAGTGCTCTTTGCTCACTAAATATGCTGGAGGAGTTGAACTTGAGTTCGAACGAACTCACCAGCCTCTCGCCCTCGATATTCGAACTGCCAGCCCTTCAAGTTCTCAAGGTCCACTCAAATCGAATCCGAACGATTCCCGATCTTTCCGTTTCGTCGACGTTGCAGGTGCAGTGGCAGCTTTATTTAATTGAAGCACTGCATTTTGCCAACTGTTTGCCTTGGTTATGTCTACCATTCCAGACTGTGGACATGTCGAACAACGTTCTTGGTGTGTTCGCTTCCGGCATCTCCATAGGACCATCGCTGAGCCAGCTTGACCTCACCTGTAACTCAGCTCTCAATCTCACTTCAGGGACACTGAGGTTGGTCTCAAGGCATTATGATCGACGGTTGTGCTTATCCTAAACAAGTCGTATTCAAGGCGATCTCACAAGAAGCCAGTAGCGCTGTTCGACATCGGGTCTGAGCCGCAGGACAGAGTTCAGATGGGGTTCTCTGAAACGTCTGGCAGTCGGAACAAGTAAGCACTAGCCCTACATATGTAGACCAGCTGTAGGGCGAGATTGTTGCACGGCTTTACGGCTGAGTCTTCGGAACCTGGAAGAATCAAGAACACTCTATGAAACTATTCTCCCAAATTATGTGCTTTAGGCTCTGCATTCGACGCATCCACTATGGCGACATATTCGGCATGGTGGACGGGTCGTCCAACTACGAGATGCCGAAGATGGTCCAGTCCATACTGAAGCGTACAGTGCTGAACACTGTGGGTTTTCTACCGGCCTAGCTCCACACGCCTTCATAATGTGTCGTGTTCAGGAGCACCAAAATAACCTCTCTGCCATACTGTTGAAGGCGCACGAGTGTTTAGAAGAAGCTGGAGAACGACTCGGAGCCAGTGAGTGAACGCGTGCTCATCCTCATAGTTCAGTTCAGTTTGCGGACCCCACGATTTCCGGTTGTCTACTGCTGCATCTTGGAGCAAGTCACTTGACGATGTCCTATGTGGGAAACATTGGAGCAGCTGTGATGTCCGCTGGTCATCTGATGAAACTCACCGACTCCAGTGAGCTTGACGAGGAGCAGTACGACCATATACGATCCGCAGGCGGGACAGTCGATGAGGTAACTCGAGGTGTGCTGATAGCATTGCGTCTCGCTTTGACATTTTGGTTTCACCTATCCCATACGCTTAAGGTACATGGTCCTTCGGAGTAGTGATTTTCGTGAATTTTTCATCTTACTAGGGAAGGGTTTCGACTTCCCGTGGAACTTCTAGTTGAGACCAGGATCTTAAAAAGAGCTCGGAATGCTGATTAAGAATATGGGTATCAAATCTGCAAAATGAAGCTCCAGGGCGAGTTATGGCCTGCGTAAGTTGGGTGGCCTAACCGCATTCTGGCCGTGCGACACAGCTGCGCGAGAGTGGTAGGTCATCAGAGGTCCTTAAGAAAGGGTGTAGCTGCGGCGATGGCGCAGAGGTTGTGCTCACGCTCGTCACGTGTAACGTCATTGGTTCGGTCCTCATTGCTGCCGATTCTTTGCACATAATGATTTATCTTCGAAATGAGCTTTTATTCTAAATTATCGCACGTGTTTGACTAAATAGCCGGGAAAGCTATGACACACGCTTGTATACTAAAAATGCTTGAAGGCAAAAAACTGCTATGCTAACATTCATATTTACTATTTTGCACAAATAGAGTCCAAATCTCATATTGAACAACTGGAGATGTTTCCAACAACCTTAGAATTCGTGGAACAAGCACAAAAGTGTTTGAAGCAGAAAGGTAAGCGGAATAAGGTGTGCTTGGTGTGGAAAGCCTAAAATGTCGTTGATCTACTGCTTTTTCCGGATCTGTCCTAATCCGGGGGGGGGGGCACATAACTAAACAGTGTTGTATGTAACAAATACACTTGAATCTTACCGAGCGACTCCTACAGAACAACACAGGACCCTAAACAAGAAAAACTCACAAAGAAAAAACGAAGATTACATTTGTTGCTGTTGTAACCCGGCAAAGTCGTGTGCCCTCCTCATCATGTTAGATCCTGGTTATAACATGTCAGCAGGCGGTCAGCACGCGGCATGCCTCCATTCCGTCGCTCTTTACCCGCCGAGACGGTTGTAAACCGCGGCGATTTTTTTACTTTTTTGTTTGTTTGTTTGTTTTCGGTTTCTTTTAGGTTCCAACTCGTTCTCTAGGAGCCGCTCGGGGAGTCTCAACCCTTTTTGTCACCTACTTTTTAATTATGTGGCCCCCCGTTCTAGAATAGATCCCTTTTTCCTCACTCAGCATGTCTATTCCACCAGCAAAGGTGGTGTACATTGTTCTCGCTGATTTTGCCGGACGACAGTTATGATAGTTCTCGGCTATTTAGTCAAACACGTGTCATAGTTATTTAGAATAAAAGGTCGTTCCGAAGATAAACCATGGTGTGCAAAAAACCGGCAGCAATGAGGACCGAACCAACAACATCAGAGACAACATCGAACGGGAGCGCTACCCCTGCGCCACCGCCATAGATTGCGGCCCACTCTTAGCCCCGATGGCTCATCGCTCTCGCGCCAGCTCTTTCGCACGGTCAGAATGCGGTCAGGCCACCCAACTTTGGTAGGTTATAACTGGCTCAGATGTTTCATTCTGCAGTTTTGACAACCATATTCGTTGTCAGCATTTCGAGCTCCTTCTAATGATCCTGGTCTAGGGAGGCCGAAACCTTTCCTTAGTCAGATACGAGCCCCACATTGTCAACTGTCGCCCGATCTGCCTGCTGTTCCCCGAGTCATTCTGCATAGGATCAGAGGAACGGTGGACGAAGGACAACCATGCGAGCAAGCAGGATTTCCGAGAAGATTCAGCACGATCGACTACATACCAGCCGACACGAAGTTCATCGAAGTATCGTGAGAGTAGGAGCTACCGCTGTGCCTTGCGTTCATCGACCTGAAGAAGGCATTCGACTCCGTCGAGACTGAAGCGGTCCTCGAAGCCATGCTTACTCAGGGCGTTCCTACTCAGTACATCAGAGTCCTTCGAGAGCTGTACAGTGGATTCACGACCAAGATCTCACCATTCTACAACGACGTCGTCGTCGACGTGAAGAGAGGGGATACTATATCCCTCAGGGAAGCTCTTCAGCGCCACCCTCGAAAACGTCAGGTGCGAACTAGAATGGGAAGACATGGGAGTGAAGGTCGGCGGCCGACAACTGCACCATCTTCGCTTCGCTGACGACGTCGTGCTCATAACACCGAGCATCAGTCAAGCGGAGCGAATGCCGGCCGTATTCGATCGTGTATGTGGGAACGTTGGATTGCAGCTGAATCTTACTAAGACGATGTTCATGAGCCACCTATTCGACTCCACTGTTCTTCCTGCCGACGATGCTCGGAGCGAAACGACACACACACACACACACACACACACACACACACACACACACACACACACACACACACACACACACACACACACACACACACACACACACACACACACACACACACACACACACACACACACACACACACACACACACACACACACACACACACACACACACACACACACACACACACAAACACACACACACACACGACTCCGAAGGCCTCTGGAGTTCCGAGCTTCGTCGACGTTTGAAGATCAGAGACGCTGTCGTATGGGCCATGTCGTCGAAAATTAGGTGGGCCGCCACGTCCAGCGGTTGGATTCCGCGGGATGTCAATAGAACCCCAGAACGCCGAGCAGCTCATTGGTCGGGCTTCCACGTGAAAGCGCTTCATGATAGATTTGACGCTGCTCGTGTTCCTCGAGCGAGGATGATCCAGCGGAGAAATTTGGCACGCGACAGGGACGAATGGAGACGCTGAAAGTTCGTCGAATTCAGAAGTGTGGTCCCTATAAAGCATACTATCAGCAATGACAGAAGATTTTCGCTTGGCTTGATAAAGCGGTTCTAGGCGGAGATAATTTAATTTGAACGCAGCGGTTTAATACGACTTTTTTTGCGACGTGAATCAATATATAGGCAGAGGTGAAAAGCAGAATACGGTTGCAACTTGATCAGCTTTATAACCTCGTATAAGCGATAATCATTTTTGTCCGACCTCCTCCAGATGAGATAAATAGGCGGTTGAGGCTTCATTCCAGAACAACGTTATCAACGGCGTGACATCCAACTGCAGGCAGCTTGGCTTCTACAGTCTTCATCCGGTCGTCACTCCAAGGCCCATCAATAAGACAATTCCTCTCAATCAAGAGATCGACTACGTGGTCATCGCCAGTTGGGCCGTCTGGGAGTTTCTCAGCGGCGGCCAGATAGCGGCGATCCTGGCGAGCTCCATCAATCCACAGGTGGCTGCGAAGATGATTCAGGTGAAGCCCATGGTACTGTATGTAACGGGAGGTGGTCCACGACATCGCTTCAGGACGCACTGCAAGCGTGTGACTACAACGGAAACGCGTGCGTGGTGGTGATTCGACTGCTGAAGCCGGAGCTCACGTTTCGAAGCAACTCCGCAACTCCTCAACCGGCCGCGTTCACTCCTATGGCTGTTCCTCCGATGAGAGTTGAAAAGTCTAGGGATCAGGAGACCACCCTTCAGAAGATTGAGCAGAGGTGGGGAGATTTGAGAAAGCCTTTTGCTCAGCTCTGTTATTATTGGGTTGTTCGATAATTAATGTCTTTTTCTCACTGATGGCGTGAACTGTAACTTTGCTAAAAGTAGAGATAGTGAAGAAGTTAAGGGCTAATAGGAAAGTTTGAGAAAATAGAAATTTTCTGACATATGAGCGGTATGGAATGCGCCATGCACTCGCCTGAATTCTTGCATCTTACACCGGATTGATTGTGTTTTGCATCAGTACTTGTTGTAACTTCTTCACAAAGTGTCCGTTCCGATTGGTTTGAGCCTTTTTAAGGTTCAAAACCTACAAACGCACTACGGCTTGCGAAAAATGCAGGGTATCTTAAAAATACGGGTACTATTTGAAAGGTTCTAACATTGATGCTAGTGAAGCTTTTGAAGTCGATTGAGACTCATATGAAAGTACAGGGAGAACGGGATTTCTGTGACGTGTAAATGATTAAGATTGCGCCATGCCCCGCCTGAGACCATGCAAACCTTCCATTTCAGACTCGATTGATTGTGCATGGGCCGAATGCTTGTTACAGTGTTACTACTTGGTCAGATTAACCTGTGTTGTGCTTCTTTTAACGTTTGGAACTTGAGAATTACGTAAAAGACACGTGACGAGTTATTGATTGCACAATTTGAATGTCAGCAGGAGCCCCATTTTCCAAGACGGATTTAGCTACTTGGTTAGAACGTTAGAAGAAGCACAGCACTAGTTTTTGTGGCCAAGTAGTAATATGATTGTAGCAAGCATTCAACCCATGCACAATCAATCGAGTCCGAAATGCAAGGTTTCAGGCGGGGGCACGGCGTAATCTTAAGTATTAGGTTGTAACGAAATAAATGGCACTGAACCACTGTAAATTTAAACAGTTAATATCTCGGCTTGTAGGCAAGTTTATTAATCGAAATGAAAACCTTCTGATTCTACACATCTTTGCCAACGTGACACAAGCTTCTTTATCCCAGTAGCATAAAAATCAGAAGTTCTGGAATTGACGAAATCTTCGAAGGCACTTTCGGCATCCTGTTGGTATTTGAATATTTTCCCTACGAAGAAGTCGCCAAGATGCTTGAAGAAATGGTAGTCTGTTGGGGAGAGGTCGGGAGAAAACGGAGGATGTGGTAGAGTTTCAATGCTCAGCTCATTCAATTTCTGCAACGTCATTCGTGCTACGTGGGGGCGAGCATTGTCGTGCAGAAGGAGAACTCGCCCTCGGTTTACCAAGGCCGGCCGGATATCCTTCAACTTTTTCATCATTTCTTCAATTTCAATGCAGTACTTCTCTGCCGTGATGGATTCACCGGGAGGGAGGAAGCTGTGGTGAATAATTCCCAGCGAACACCACCATACTGTCACCATTACTTTCTTTTGGTGCAATGCCGGCTTCGCAAAAACCTTGGGGCCCTCATCGCTGTCCACCCACTGTGACGATCGTCGCCTGTTGTCGTACACTATCCATTTCTCGTCACAGGTTACGATGCGATCAAGGAATGGGTCCGTTTCGTTCCGTAGAAGCAGTGCGGTCGAGATCTCATATCGTCGGTTTCTTTGCTCCTCAGACAGCTCGTGAGGCACCCATCTTTCCAGCTTTTTGGTCTTTCCAATTTCCTTCGGATGCTGGGCAGCTGTGTTGTGACTGACGCCAAGAACCTTCGCTATCTCCCTGGTACCTTTGTGTGGATCCTCCTCTACCACGTCTCCCAGCTAGTCCTCATCAACATCACTTTGCCTCCCACGACCTTCATGTTCTTCCAAGCTCTCATCTCCATTCCGGAACTTCTGATACCAACGATACGCCGTCCGAATTGTGGAACATCCTTGATCGAATGCGGCATTGATCTTCTCGTCCGCCTCCTCAGCTGTAGTGCCCAGCTCGAATTCATACAAGTAAATGCCTCGGATTACCCTTTTGTCCATCTGCAAAAAAGTCAATGAAACTCTAAAGTTTTCCCACTTTTACATAGAAAATTTGGTGCTCACCAGTAGAGCAAAGTTTACGCTTCTAAATGATATGCCACATGTTACGGTTTGTTCTTGATCAAACGCGTAAAGACGCGCCAAAAATGGCGCGAGCCAGTGCTATTTAATTCGTTACAACCTAATATTTCCACACCACGGAAATCTGGGTGCCCTGCGCTTTCATACGACTCTCAAACATCTTCAAAAGATTCATTAGCAGCAATTTTACAACGTTCCAAATAATACCTGCGTTTTTAGGATACCCTACATTTTTCGCAAGACTTGGTGTGTTTTTAAATTTTAAATTTTGTAAGAGGCATAAATCAATTGATACGGAAGCTTTGTGAAAAAAATGTAACAAGTATTCAAGCGAAACATAATCAAACAGATGTAAAATGCAACATTTCAGTGCAATTTCGAGTGCATGGCGCATTCCATGCCGCTCATATGTCAGAAGATTTATATTTTTTCAGGCTTTCATAAGAGCCCTTAACTGCTTCAGTACCTCTGCTGTGAGCAAAGTTATTACTTTTCAAACAGTGTTTACTGTTTTGAGACACCCTGTATTGTGAACAATTGTCGTCGTACAGAGGGAAGAAGGGGCAATTCCATTGAAATTTTTCCGATTCGGTGGATTTCCGAGACGGAACCTTATATTATCAAAGTTAGTAGCTTAGCCAATACGCCTAAGGGTTTCATTTTAGCATTATTAAAATATCCGCAGCAGCAAAATCGTCTGGGTCTGCACAAATTTGGCTAGTCATCGTAAACTATGAGTGGGACTAATGCTCGATGTAACTGACAACAGCTGGATAGTTTGTGTCACAATTATCCATTGTTTCAGGCTAGAAAAGATTAGCGAAGTGATAGCGAAGATGGAAGACGATACTACAACAGCTCAAGGGGCTGATCCCCACTCGGTCGGCCGAAGACTCTACGATCGAATC
Organism: Heligmosomoides polygyrus polygyrus; assembly: GCA_947396885.1. Taxonomy (NCBI): domain Eukaryota; kingdom Metazoa; phylum Nematoda; class Chromadorea; order Rhabditida; family Heligmosomidae; genus Heligmosomoides; species Heligmosomoides polygyrus. Next base: position 103,395,726 of record OX377203.1, read on the forward strand.
ACGGCTGAGGAGAAAGTGTCGAAGTAAGAAGAGATTTCTCTATCCGAAGCTTTGAACAGTAGGCTTTCGATCACCAAACCTGTCTGCTGAGGGGGTTTTACTGAACAGCAGGCTAATTTTCCTACAGATGTCCGCGTTAAAAGCTCAGATAATGCGGCTTATCGCTCCCCATATCGCTTGATAAGCTTACAATTCTCCGTTAAAGTTACGTAAGTCGTTGAAGAATCCGGCCCAGAGGTTCAGTTGCCTAGTGGCCGACAAACGGCTGCGTTAAAAGCTCAGATAACGCGGCTTATAGCTCACGATATCGCTTGATAAGCTTACAATTCTCCGTTAAAGTTACGTAAGTCGTTGATGAATCCGGCCCCTGGATGCACCACCGTTCAGAACTCTAGAAGGCATCAGTGTTGCGAATCGGCGGTTGCCCTTTGTCAGCTATGCCCCATTGAGACCCTAGTTGTCCTAGAAGGGGGAGCGCGGACCCCATGCCCCGTGCCCCGGGTTGGAGGCGCTGCGTGTAGCCCCGCGACCGAGGTAGGCAGAGCCTATCTTAAGAGGCGTGGCCACCCCCAAGTGCGTTCGGCGCAAGACAGACCGGATCCGGACCGACCTGTACCCTTCTGGAGTGACACTACAGGGTCAATACAAAGCAGTATACAATACCAATACGTTGATTTACCCGGGTTCACCAAGTGCGCGACCATGCATGCTAAGGAGTCGCCGGACTCGTTCTTCGTCTCCGGTGAACACAGACAACAATACAGGTTTCCTTTCAATCCATATATATGTAGCGTTCCAAGACGATAACGGATAGATATAATAGAAGAGGCGGTCGTCGTTGAGGTGAAGTGCAGATAGAACAGTCACGTTAGCAGTCCGGAATATACAGATCGGGGGTCTCAATGGAAGGCGAGCCTTCCTATCATGCTCGCAGCCCCCTTACTTGCAGTTGGTTGGGAATAGTCGACGGTGAGATGACAAGGCTCGCAGGCCACTCCTGTAACAGGACGGTGGACGCATGGTGCCGAAGGGTCGGAGCTCTACGGAGCACGACCGCGCAGGACCCCGATGGAAGTGTAGACTGACAGCCGCGCGGCCGGAGCAGGCGTGGGCAGCAGCGATCGATAGGGTGCGCTGCGGCTGCAGGCCGCTCCGCAAGCACCTCCTCAGATGATCGCTGCAGGACCGGTGACCGCGGAGCATGGAATTGAAAGCGAGCGATCATCGCGTTCGCGACAATCAGTGTTGTTCGTTGGGCTTTGCCTGCTTTTCCTCATCATTCTTCAACGGCGCGTTTTCGTAGGTAATCATCTTGCTTTCCACTATCGTCTCCATTTAGGCTGACCTCTTTTAGAAATATAAACTCGCTGAGCATCACCAATGTTGAGGTTCCAAGACGAGGGGACATGGAGACCGTTGGGATTAAGTCCACTACATATAGCCGGATGGAAACCGTGGACCGTGATTAGATCAAAGTTTTCTTCCTATTTGCTAGGGAATGCAAGCATAGTTCAGTGGTTCACATTACGGCACTAGTTAAAAGTTCCGACTCCACCGACAAGACTTCGGTCGAAAAATTTTTTTTCGCTGAAACTTCGTCTAGGGGGGTTATTTGGTGTGCTGAGCACGAATCTGACATCCGTTTTTGAAATTGCGGCCGGTTACGGTAGATTACGGTAGCTAAAGGTAACTAAGGAGCCGGAGTTTGGGCGAAATCGGTGACCATTACCTTAGTCACCCGTACCTTACGTAACCTACCGTATTCCAGCGTAAAACGAAAAACGGATGCCAGATTCGTGATCAGCACCCCAAATAACCCTCCTAGACGAAGTTTGGGCAAAATTGGTGACTATGACCTCGGCAGTCTCGGCGGACTATGACCCGTAGCTACCGTAACCTATCGTACTCCAGCGTAAGACGAAAAACGGATGTCAGATTCGTGCTCAGCACACCAAATAACCCCCCTAGACGAAGTTTCAGCGAAATTGGTGACCTTGCCTGGACCACCCATGTTAACGGTATGGGTGGTCTCCGACCGAATCGTGAAAAACGGGTATCAGATTCGTGATCAGCACTCCAAATAACCCCCCTAGACGAAGTTTCAGCGAAAAAATTTTTTTCGACCGAAGTCTTGTCGGTGGAGTCGGAACTTTTAACTAGTGCCCACATTACTTTTCAAAGAATGTTCTGGTGGGAAAACTCTACTAACTAGGGAAGGGTTTCGACCTCTCATGGAACTTCAAGTTGCGACCAGGAGCATTAGAAGGAGCTCGGAATGATGATTACGAATATGGGTGCTAAAATTGGAAAATGAAACTCTTGAGCGAGTTATGACCTGCCGAAGTTGGGTGGCCTGACCAAAGGCTGGCCGTAGGAAAGAGCTGTCGAGAGCGATGAGCCATAGGAGCTTCGTAAGAATGGTCTGTCAATTGCGGCGGTGGCGCAGAGGTAGTGCTCCCGCTTGTCAGGTGTAGCGTTGTTGGTTCGGTCCCTATTGCTGCTGGTTCTTTTGCACATCATGATTTATCTTCAAAACGACTTTTTGTTCTAAATTATGACACGTTTCTGATTAAATGACCGGGAAAACTATCATACTCGTTTGTGAAAAAGACTGAAGGCAAAAAACTGCTATAGTAACATTTGTGACACCTCGAGACGTTTTTTCTTCGGCCCGATGAGACTAAAACAAACGTGTATGATAGTTTTCCGGCTGTTTAATCAATCACTCGTCACGACATAGGATAAAAAGTTGCTTCGAAGATAAATCATGATGTGCAAAAAACCTGCAGCAATGGCGATCGAACCAACAACATCACACGTGACGAGCGCGAGCACTACCTCTGCGCCACCGCCGTAGATTGCGGTCCTTTCTTACGGAGCCCCTGTGATTCATTGCTCTTGTGCCAGCTCTTTAGCATCGCCAGCCTGTAGTCTCACCACTGAACTTCGGCATGTCACAACTTGCTCTGGAGTTTCATTTTGCAATTTTGACACCTATGTTCGTGATCAGCATCCCGAGCTCTTTCTGATGACCCTGATCGCCACTTGAAGTCCTATGGGAGGATGAAACCCTTCCCTGGTGAAAAGCTAATGTCGTGAGAGCTACATTATTGTATTTCAGCTGGATGCTCTCTCCGAGTCCGTCGTCGATCGCTCCACCCCCGCCAGATCCAGACGCCTCCACTAGGCATACTCAAATGGTGGATAAGCTGAAGTGGCGGGTGGCTGCTAAGGACGAGTTCAAGCCCAGCTCGTCATTCTTCAGCTCGGCCAGAGCAGGAAATGTCGCAACATACACCGAAGAACGGCAACAGGCCGTGAATGCGAAACTTTCTGAGGTGCTCGATCTGCCTCAACCACATGTCGCTGTCCCGTTTCCCGATGACGAGGGTGCTCATGGAATTAGCACCTATGAGAACACCAGCTTCGGCGGTAACACTCGGCGGGATACAGTAGTCCAAGAACTACAGCCTCATTCGGCATTTTCTAGTAAACACACAACACTTGGTACCAGGGCAGAATCTGCGTGCGGTAGTCCGCACAGAGGAGTTTATTCGACGGCGCTTTCCCAAGAATCGCTGATGGTGGACCAGTTGATGCTAAAAACCCTGAGAGGTTCCAATAGTTTCAAGAAAGGAATCAGTACCAGCAATTCGCATGCTCGATTGGCAGAGGAGGTAGCAGACGTCAGTGTTCCCGAGCGCACTAACAAGGCTTCAGAGGATAAACCTCCACCGTATTCCCAAGACTTTTATGGAAAGCTTCGAGCGACCCCGACTTCTCCACCATCTGACTCCTCGCTTCTAAAGGGTGGCTTTCCCACACCTCCTCACAGCGATTCTACCTGCTCCTTCGATTCGCCTTCAGGCTCTAGTGGCGTGTACAGCATCCAGCAGGCTACTAGAGAACGGCTCGTGCCGCTATGTCGCTCTTTCGACTATTACTCACACACAAGAGTACGCCCGATCGATGATATGGAAGAGCTCGATGTTCCGTCTCGCACGACTACACCATTCTTTGAGTACGCCAGCTTACACCGGAGGAAGATGAGCGTCATAGAGGAGGGTCCAGAAGCGCTGCAGCGAAGTTCGAGCGAGGAGCGAGCGCCATCGTCGAGTCCGCCTCCTCTACCTGATTCGGATGCTCCCCGCAAGACACAAACCCAAGCCGAACATCGACGAACGGTGTCAGAATCTCTTTCCTAGCAGTTTTTGTGAGCCAGTAGCGAATAGGAAAGACAGTCCGCATTATCATAGACGTCGGGGAATCGAGTGAATTTACGATGTTACGTGCGGTCAAACAGCGCCGTTGGTGTAAGGCGAACATCGCTGCCCGGAAAGCAGAAGATTGGGGTTCGAGTCCCGCCTGGCGCAAGAGTTTTGATCGCAACAAAACATCCTGTAACAACGAATGAATTTAATCCATTTGTTTGTTTTTAGCCAGTTTCATACGAATCTCACTATGACATCCCGTATTGTCCGATTATAAGTGCAAAATAAATATAACTCTTCTTGTTCCTGATGTGTGTCTGAGGTCGAAAATACATCTGTATCCCCAATTGTGACTGTTCTTTAATCAAACTGCGACTACATGAAGGTTCTGTGTGATAGAAAATAATTAGACAGGTCTTTCTCCGAACTAGGTTTGTAAAAGCACGTAAGCACTTCCAGTCGAGGAACACCTTCACTGAAGCAGCACAACCGCAGTCGTCTTCACATATGGCCCGCTCGAATCCTGGATTGGTTATTGTTAACATCAGATCAATCTGACATCAGCTTAGGGCGATTCATATGTTCTTGCGATTTTTGATATTTTTCATTTTTTTATATATTTTGAGCAAACCAACCTTCACCTGTATCACCTGTCGTCCCGTTGATCATCGACTTGCTCGAGCGGGCGCCAGCAGCGTCTCCATTCATCCCTGTCGCGTGCCATAGTGCTCCAATGGATCCTCCTCGCTCGAGAAACGCGAAGAGCGTCATAGCGGTGGTTCAGGGCTTTCACGAAGAAGTCCGACCAACGCGTTGGTGGGCGTCCTGGTGTTCTCTTGAGATCCCGCGGAATCCAGTCGGTGACGGCTCTCGTCCAGCGGGTGTCTGCGAAGCGCATTACGTTGTCGGTCCACCTAATTTTAGACAACTTGGGCCACGCGACAGCGTCTCTGATCTTCGAACGTCGGCGAAGCTCGGAACTCCGAAGGGCTTCTCTCACTTGCGTGAGTCGTGTCACTCGGAGCATCGTCCTCTCGATTCCACGCCGCGCGAAACTGATCGCTTATTCATCCTGCTCTCGTATAGCCCAGGTCTCTGAGGCGTATGTTAAGGGGGGAAGAACAGTGGAGTCGAATAGGTGGGCAAGGAGTCGGACCTTCTTCGTCTTCTTCACGACTTCTTCGACGCTCTTGAAAGCTCCCCAAGCCGTTCGTTTCCTCCTGCTCAGCTCTGGCGCTAGGTCGTTGGCCATATTGACTTCGAGACCCAGATACACGTAGCTGGAGCATTCGGAGATGTTCGTTCCGTTGAGCGAGAATGGGGCAGCAGAAACTTGTCCGTTCTTTCAGACCAACGTTACTCATCAAAATATCGCCCACCTTTGTCGGTGACTGTCCTCCACTGTTCCGGCACGGACTAACGACTCGCGACCACGTTATTTTTTCGCTGGTGTAATAAGTCGACTGGTGGCCCGTTGACAAAAGTGTGCTGATTCGAATGGTGCTTATTTCGACTAAATCCGATAAGGTTTGAGAAGATTACGGTAGTTCAAAATGAAGCACTCAAAACGCTGAGTACCTTCCGGACAATCTAATAGCAGCTCACAGCTCGAGAAATGCACAAAATTTATTATTCGTCATATTTGTATCATTGTGTGATAGATATGGGACACCGTGGAAGTGAGACTGAAAGAAACATGCAGGAGAGAAAGAAACGTTGACGACCCGATTCGAAATGTGTGGCGCGACGAGCACAGAGGTCGGCCGATAATGCACAACGACGAGGTGGACGGACGGGATTCACAGCACCGTCCAGACGACAGTCGGCAGGATGGCGAAGAGGACCGTCGCATGGAGTGCGGCGCTCGATGGTTCGAGGCCGAGGATTCGGTCGTGGTTGGTGACGACGAACGTGTCTGATGGCTGGGCGGTTGGCGCCGGCGGCAGACGACGGCACTGCTGGCGGAGGAACGCGCGGACCGTACGGTGCACGCCTCTCGCGCTGCAGTAGTTGACGTCGGCGAGGCGACGGTCCTGCAACGAGAGAGAGTATGGAGCGGAGCAGCTGGACGCAACGCCCTCTGCCGTTGGGCGGTAATGCCTCGAGATTTGCTGCGCATAGAGGAGCTAATTCCTCTGTTGGTCCTCCCCTCGCACGCTCGAATACTGTCCGGATGAAGGGCTTCGCGTCTTGGGTCCTATTCATAATTCGAGCTTGATGGTCTCCATAGATATCGATTTTTCGCGCCGTCCGGTCGACATCTATTCAGACTATGGTGCCGCGCCGCGCATCGGTCAACTATAAATCAGGGCTAAGGCCAAGTATGTTATACTTCGGCGACGCTATTGTCGGCGACGTCGCCGATGAGGTCTAAAGGCCGCCACAGACTTCTGCGGCGCCGCTGGAGGCGAGCTCTGCGTCTCTGCCCTATGGTTAAGCATAGGGCAGCGGCGCCGCAGAAGTCTGTGGCGGCCTTAAGGCCTTGTTTAGTGTGCGCGCGACGGGTGCATGTGTAGTGGTCGAATTGGTCGAGCGACGCGATTGATCGATTCGGCCATACACATGGCATCGCGTCGCGCGCCGCGCGCACACTAAAGGCCCATGCACACTTCTGCGACACCGCGGCGCGGCAAGAGGAGCGCGGCCACCTACGCGAAATCCAGCGGTAGCAGCGCGGTCGCGTTATAGCATCGTTATAGGCAACGGGACCGACGTCCCAGTGCATGTCGCGCCGCTAGGAATGATTTGAGCCATTCCAGCCTGCGGCACTCAGCGCGGCATCGCCGGCGATAGCCGCAAAAGTGTACATGCCCCCTCTGCGGCACGTGTCGCTATGTCGCGCCGCGCCCATCGGGCCCTATCCTTCATCATGGCCGTGCCGCGCTGTCGCACAAGTGTGCATGGGCCTTAAAGCCTTTGTCATACCATCGCTCACCCCGAGCGACGCCTAATGATATGCACCCATATCGATTCCATCGCGCCCCCATCCGAGCGATATGGGAGCATATCATTAAGGCCCCACAGAGTTCTGCGGCAGCGCCGCAGCCCTATGCTTAACCATAGGGAGACGCAGAGCTCACCGCCGGCGGCGTCCCTGCCCTATCCTTAACCATAGCGGCGAGCGGCGTTGCCGCAGAACTCTGTGGGGCCTTTAGGCGTCGCTCGGAGTGAGCGATGGTATGACAAAGGCCTGAACGACCCCTAACGCTCTTGTCGCTCGAAGTATGAGCAGGCCCTTGGTCTTCATTGGCTGCTGCACAAGGTCAATCCCTTTTAACGTGGGGATCACACGAATGTGATCGCCAAGACAAGATTCACTACAGTCAAGAACTATCGATTGGATAGCTGTGGTCGATCAATTTCATCGATTTTTAGGCGCAGCGTTTGAAATCGAAATCACGTGAGTATGACCGTGAAAAACAGCTTCAGAACAGGCAAATACAGGGTGTCTCAAAAAAAGGTACACACTGTTTGAAAGGTGAAAACTTTGCACACAAAAGGCACAAAAGAGGTTAAGGTCTTATATGAAAGCTTAAGAAAATGGAAATTTTCTGACATATGAGTGGTGTGGAGTGCGCCGTGCACTCGACTGAAATTCTGCGTTTTACACTCGGTTGATATTTCCTAAATCAATCGATTCAGTTGTGGTTCTTTGGAGGTTTAAAACTTAAAGACATACTAACGCTTGCGATAATGCAGGGTATCAAAAAAGGGCAGCATTTGGAAGATTCTAACATTGCTGCTAGTGAAACTTTAGAAAATGTTTGAAACTCATAATGAAGCACATGTGAAAGCAGGGCAATGTTATTTCTATAGCGTGTAAATAGCCAAGATTACGCCATGCCCCTCCTGAAACCGTGCATTTCAGACTCGATTGATTGTGCTTGGACTGAACGTTTGTTGCAGTCTTGTTACTATTTGATCAGATTAACCTGTGCTGTGCTTCTTTTAACGTTTCCCGTTGCCCAGTAGCTGCAATTCTGCCAATTAAGCTCTCCCTTCAGCTTGAATGTTTCTTCATCAGTCCATAGAAACCGTCTTAGAAAACGGGGCTGCTGATCACATTTAAATTGTGCACTTAATAAGCTCGTATGTCACCTGTCTTTCACGTAATCTTTAAATTCTAAACGTTAAAAGAAGCAGAGCACAGGTTAATCTGGTCAAGTAGTAACAGGACTATAAGGAGCATTCAGCCCATGCATAATCAACCGAGTCGAAAATGCAAGGTTTCAGGCGGGGCATGGCGCAGTCTTGACTACTTACACGTCGTGAAATCTCGTTAACCTGTGCTTTTATATGAGTCTCAAACATCTGCAAAAGCTTCACTAGCAGCAATGCTAGATCCTTTCAAATATAGTACCCACATTTCTTTAGGATACCTCGCAAGCCGTAGTGTACTTTTAAGTTTTAAACCTTAAAAGAATCAAAAAATCAATCGATACGGCCACTTTGTGCGGAAGTTACAAGATGTATTCAAGCGAGACAAAATCAATCGAGTGTAAAATGCAAGATTTCAGAGGAGTGCGTGGCGCATTCCATACCCTCCCTATGTCAGAAAATTTCTATTTTCTTTGGCTCTCATGCGAGTTTTGAACTTTCCCAGTAACTTCACTGTGAGCAAAGTTATCACCTTCCAAAAAGTGTATAAATTTTTTGAGACACCCTTTATATAAAATTGAGAAAAATTTTAATAAAATATCTATAAAATGGCCACCCGACCTCGTGCACGGCCATCCACTGTAGATCACAGGCACACTCGATAGTGTTCTCCTCGATCCGCGTTTGTATAGCCGGCGAAAGAAGAGACTCGACAGTCTGCAGCGTCTGGATGTGGTTGCGGGCGATCCTGATCCGTCCCAGGTTCACGATCTCTGCAATGCCGCATACACGTAACTAATACAATTCCTTGTGAAGTTTGCTTCAAGCAACTCGCTGAGGTGGATTGATATTTGGATGATTTGGAAAGGAGCCACACATCTTCAAATTCTAAGGATATTTCAAATAGGAGAACTTTCGGCACTATTATACTTTCATGACACCAGGGGTCGAGGAGAGGTCGAAAAAATTTTCGCCCAAACTTCGCCCAGGGAGGTTATTTGGGCTGCTCATCACGAATCTGACGTCCAATTTCGAAATTTCTTCCGATTACGGTACGTTACAGTATGTGCGGTGACTAAGGCTTCCATGGCCATAATCACCGATTTCGCCGAAATTTCGCCGGGAAGGGGTATTTGGGGTGGTGACCACGAATCTGACATCCGTTTTCGAAACTTCGGCCGATTACGGTGGGTTATGGTCGGCACGGGTAACTGAGATCATAGTCACCGATTCTGCCCAAGCCTCGCCTAGCGGTTATTTGAGGTGTTGATCACGAATCTGGCATCCGTTTCTTGTTTTACGCTGGAGTACGGTAGGCTAAGGTAGGTGCGGGTGATTAAGGTCGCCAGGAAGAACTGCGTGACTTCAAGCTGAAGGACGTCTTTGAGAAGCTAATCATGAAGAACGCTTCAGGATGGATTCCTGGTGGTATATCTGCAAGGAGTCGTTACAGTTAGGCGTTGCGAGCCACCCCATCCTTCTAAGCCATTCCTGGAAATCGGCTGCGTCCATAATTAGATTCTCAAAAACGTCCTTCAGCTTTAAGTCGCGCAGTTCTTTCTGGCCGAAATCGGTGACCATGACCTTAATCACCCGCACCCACCGTAACCTACCGTTTTCCAGAGTAAAACAAAAACGGATGTCAGATTCGTGATCAGCATCCAAAAATACCCCCCCCCCCTCTAGGCTAAGATTGGGCGTAATCGGTGATTCTTACCTTGGCAGCCTTAGTCACCCGTACCTACCGTAACCTATAAGCGGCCGAAACTTCGAAAACGGATAGACGGCTTAGCAAACAGATCTGAGCGTTTCGTTTTGCAGTCAATTTTTCATCGAACCTCTCTGTTATAAAGGTAGGACAGCTAAGATTTCCAACGAAGATGTTTTTTTAGAAAACTATAAACTCGCATAAAAACTGCTTCACAACGTTTAGCAACACGTCGGTAAAACCTTGGTCAAATTTAGCTGTGACTGTGTGCTGTTAAGAGGATTTTTTCTCACAGACACACATGGCCTGCTACTGCTACATATTCCAGGCACTTCGACTACTTGGTCCTTATTCCCCTCCGTAGGTACCAAAGTGACATTTCATGCGCTATTCTCGCCGAAAAGACTGCCAGCGTACACTAGATAACAGCATCTGCTCACCTGCGAAGGCTCTGGCTCCGATCATCCCGATCTGGTTATCGTAGAGCTCGACCGTCTCCACCGTGCTCATTCCGCTGAAGGCGTCTGTGCTGATCGCGGAGATCTTGCTTCGTTGGATTAGAACCTGGAAGAAGTCAATCAGCTGTCAAGTAGTAATACATCCAGAAGACCGGAGGAGATGCCAGTCCTCGCACTCTGGATGGAAACATGGTTCGGCGATTTTTGCCCTGCTCCCAAGACAACAGATGTTTGGTGCGTCCCAAATAGGGATCGACTAACCCCGTTCTTTATCCCTTATTCGAGAGATATGTCCTTATGTCTCATTCCCTGACTCTCTTCCTTTTCGTGAAGTGTACTTCATTTTCATTTCCTCTCATTTTTTCGTTCAGGTATAGTTCCCATCTGGCCAGCAATTTATGGGAACCCTTTCCTGGGCTCGGATTCATCAACCCAGCATACCCATGGGTATGCTGGGTCTAGGGGGTAGACATACCCACGATGTGGACATACATACGATTCATGATAAGGCTTACCCTCCAAATCGTTGGCATATCAGTGGGTAGAGAAATCCCGCCAATCGTTGCCATCCGTATATCCGCGACTCATTCGCGCCCCATTGACAAAATGGCGCTCCTGTTAGATCATCTGGGGCCGGATTCATCAACGACTAACCCGCGGGTATAGGGGGTAGAGATACCCACGATAAAGCCTGCGTCTCTGACTCTTGTCTTATCTCTGTCTGACTCTTATCTTGTCTCTACCCCTTATACCCCGCATACCCACGGGTTTAATTGTTGATGAATCCGGCCCCTGTTTTCGCGAAAGGCCTAGTTGTACCTTACCCTTGATTCCTTTCATGAATACAGTTCGTAGCCACTACCCATTGCTGGTAGTGGGTATGATTCCCTTACGGTATCTCGGCACTATTGTATTATACTTTCACAACTCCAAGGGTCGAGGAGAGGTCGAAAATAATTTTCGCCCAAAGTACGGCTAGGGGGTTATTTGGGGCGCTGATCACAAATGTGACATCCGTTCTTCGTTTTACGCTGGAGTACGGTAGGCGGCGGGTAAAGAACGCTTCAGAACCGATTGCTGTCACCCGCACTTACCGTAACCTACCGTACTCCAGCGTAAACGAAAAACGGATGTCAGAGTCGTGATCAGCACCACAAATAACCCCTCCCCCCCTAGCCGAAGTTTGGGCGAAATCGGTGACCATGACCTTGGCAGCCTTAGGCACCCGCACCTACCGTAACCTACCGTAATTGGCCGTATTTTTGAAAACGGATCTTAGATTCGTGATCAACACCCCAAATAACCCCCCTAGCCGAAGTTTGGGCAAAAACCTGTTTTCGACCTCTCCTCGATCCTTGGAGTTGTGAAAGTACAATAGTGCCGGTATCTCTACCTATACCCATTGCTTGATGAATCCGGGCCCTGTCCGTGTTGTCTAGAAGGAGACAGACTAGGGGGCGGGGGGGGGGGGGGGCTAACTTGTGTATTATGTTCTTGTTATTGCCCAAGGAGGTAAGGAATAGTAGTAGATGGAATACGGCATGCATCAGTGCATCAGATTTTAGATCCCATGAAATTTCAGCGAGTTCTCAAATTACGATTACCTATGAGACAGATAGAAGCCTAATAAGTCAGGGCAATAATACGGCCAGATAACGGTGCACGTTTCCGTAGAATACTGCAACAGAATTCCAACACCCTCACGGACACCTTCAGGACGTCGACGGGAGCACCGTACGACCTGGAGACGGTTTCGAATTTCGCGGCAGTTGCAGTTCGCCGTTGAACTGCCTCGAGACAGCTGTCTCTGCGATCGCCTTACGCAACAGTTGCAACGTTTGCGATGTGCTTCTACGATTTACGGCGACGCCTCGTCGTTCGACTCGGATTTCATGATCCTCTGGAACGCTTAGAATTCCGCCGCTTCACTGCACCTGGGAACCTATCAGATTTCCATCCCACAGAGCTGCAAAGTGAGCAACTCGCGGTACAATGCAATGGTGTTAGACTAATGGAAGGCAGATGCAGCAGCAGTGTCCGTACGATCTCTAGACTAACCTCATAACCTCAATAGAACTGACTGGACTAGATGGGATGCGATCCGTGAGGAGTTATGGACCATTTCAGCATGATTCCGAGCTCAGGTAGCCTGGAAACTGCGCTAGTGGCGCAGGGGTAGAGGAGGGGCGTGGTGAGACGGGGTGGTCTATGGTTCCATTTCCCTGCGGTGCAGGATTTTTGACTTCCTAAAAAAGATCTGCCACGACCAACCAAAGCTCTCTATGTCATATGACGAATTTTGGGCGACGATGATGATCCCATACTCACATGTGGGTGATCAGTGCCTCAAATAATCACCCCCTTGGGCAAATTTTTTCCGACACATGGGGTCGGTTGCTACATAGTGAAACACATTGTTTGTTATCTCGCCATGTTTTCAGCTAGTATCATACTCTATAAAAACGCGCTAAGCGATGAGTCATACTATCGATCGGCGCCGTCGCAGAAATTATAAACTAGGGGAAATTCGGGTGGAAAAATAGGGGGAAAATTACAACACGAAAATAGCGAAAAATACCCAGCAGTCTACTTTCCACCTGGGAATTTTGGCCCTGGGGTAGTTGCGGTCGCTGAACACGAATCTGAAGTTCGTTTTTGAAGTACCGATCGCCATCAATCGATATTGATCAAATTACGGTGTGGGAGAAATAGCGGAAAATACCCAGACTTGTTCTATCTGCCTGAAAACTTCAGCCCTGGGGTAGTTGCGGTCGCTGAACACGAATCTGAAGTACGTTTTTGAAGTATCGATCGCCATCAATCGGTATTGATCAAATTACGGGTCGCTAAAATAGCGGAAAATACCCAAACGTCTTTTACGTGCCAGGGGATTCGAAGGACGTACGGAATACGTCGCATGACGTACCAAAGACGTCGCTCAACGTGTTTGGGCATTAGTTAGATGTGCCGAAGAGGTCGTCCAATGTACCTTGGGGTTCAGAAGGCGTGCCGAAAACGTTGTCCGCTAAGGGTGGATCATTGAGGGGGTCCAGTATCAGTAATGGGGGACCGTTTCACCAAAGGAGGTCCAGTATGAGGAACCAATACATCGCCCTATCACACCATATACTAGACGTTCTGCGAGCCTTTTGTACTCCTAGGTAGGGAAAAAGCTGTACAGGTAGAGCAGCTAGCTCGATGTGATTGTCCTTAGCTTAGTGATACTGGAACATCGCGCAAAGCGTGCTTCGCACTTGTATTTAAATAAATTGGGTCTCCATGCCAGTATGAAGTTGTCAGTATGAAGACGAGTCCATTCTGGCGACGTTTTCCGTTGCGATTTGACATAGAGAGCTTTGGTTGACTGTGGCAGATCTCTTTTAGGAAGCGCAAAAGTATTGCACCACAGGGGAGTCGAATCATAAACCACCCGTCTCACCACGCCGCTCCTCTTCTCCATGTGTGACCATTGCTCGGACGGCAGCGCAGTTTCCAAGCTACCTGAGCTCGTAGCCATGCTGAAAATGGTCTATAACTCCGTTCACAGATGCACACAGGAGATATGGGGCACATACTTGGAATCAGCGTTAGAAGCTCCATTCCGTGGTATGTATCCCTCTTCAAAGTCCCATGACCACCTAGTATTCTTTCCCTTGTGAGCTGAACGCGTCCATTTCTGGACATGGCTGTTCCAGAGGCGGCATAGAGAGGTGAGCAGAGGGAAGATTGACCTAGTCTTTACGCAGCTATCTGGTCGTGTTCAGCAGTGTTAGGTTCACAGCTCTTCTGCACCATCTCCTGTTCTGCAGGGAGCGAACGTATGATCAGGAAGACCCCTGCGATATGTGCAGCGGAGGAACACGGACGGATCATCGCTCGGCGGGATTACAATTTCTCGCGGACGACGACGTTTCGCTCGTCTCATCTGACAAATGATCATCGACGCTCGTCATTTTACACCGTCGTTAAGGACCCGATGATTACGAGAAAGGTGTTCCGCTTGCCGAGTGTCTGCGTAAAGGACCTCGTGGGCGAACACTGCTAAGAACCATGAATGAGAATTGTTACCGAACAGAAGAACTGCTTCCGGACAAAATTGGCACGGCATCTAGTGGCTGCTTACAAGTCGTATTTTTTCAATACAAAAAAGGTAACACGGTAAACAACCCAAAACATAAGCAAGAAACCGGGCCGTAATCACCTTTAACAACCTTAACACCTCTGAGTGTAGTGCCTGGGCTAGCAAACATGCATAACAGTAAAATGGTTTCGGCACACTCCTAAAAATTCAAACAACCAACAACGACTAATTGTAGGCATTTGAATACGACGAATAAGCCAAAAATTTAGGCCGCTAAACGAACTGCTCCATCTGAAACTTCATTTGGAAGAGGTACATAAAAGCTGTGAAATGGTGTTATAGCTATAGATCCTTCTGTCCAAATCCTGCAGTGAAATTGTCTGCCAGAATAGATCACAACGTATTTCTTCAAGATTAAAAGCCGCATAGGGCATGTTCTCAGCCATGAAAACAGCGGAAATCTTAGATTTTAAGAATCATTTTTTTAAGAAGCAGATGAAATTTGTGATCGTGCCGTATGAGATACACCAACCAACGGCGTGACCCGGCTGTTTTGGCCCGGTTTCAGTTTTCTGCTTCCCTCGTACCTATATTAGTAAGAAAACCATCTATTGGGTTGTCCGAAAAGCGTTTTGAGTGCTTCACTTTGAACAACTTTCTCAAATCTTATTCGATTTAGTCGAAATAAGCACCGTTCGAATCACCACACTTTTCCCAATACGCTGCCAGTCGACTTATTCCATCAGCGAAAAAAGTAGGTGGTCGAGACTCGATAAAGTCCACGAAAGCTGTTTTGGCTTGTATTTATTTATTTATTTATTTATTTATTTATTTGTATGCGCCAAGAAAAGCACTATTGCATCAAAGAGCAGTAGGCAAAAAGACTCAAGCAAACTCAAAACAAACTCAAAAAAAGCTCAAAAATAACTACAAATAGACAAAACTAATATAAAACTGACGAACATACATTCCGAGCGCTCGCCTAGAAATGATTGGTGAAGGTTTCACCAGCGAGAAAGTTCTGTAGGTGTTTGAAAAGGTGAGAGTCGGTTGGTGAGAAGTTTTGAGAATACGGAGGATGAGGCAGAAGTTCAACCCTCAATTCGTTCAATTTTCGAATAGTGATTTGTGAGAAGTGTGGGTGGGCGTTATCGTGCAAAAGAATCGGGCCTCTTATGTTCACGGCTGAAGTTGACGCAATTTTCGGGGCATTTCGTCGATTTCGTTACAGTAGGACTCTGGTGCCGAAAAGATGTAATGGATCACACCAGCCGTCGACCACCTTTCTTGTGGAGGTTCGCGTTTAGAAAATGCCTATGGGGTTGCAGGCCGCCTTCCAACCAACGTCCGGAACGTTTCCTGTTGTCATACAGAATCCGCTTTATTGCAAGTGATGAATCGATCCAAAAACGGTTCAGTTTTGTTGCGTAAAAGTAGGGAAGAACAAGTCTCGAAACGTGCCATTTTTTGCCGCTCATTCAACTCCGGGCGCCCACTCTTCGAGCTTTTTCACCTTTCCATGGCATTTCAGAGCGTCCGCAGCAGCAGTTTTACTGACGTTCAGCTGTTCCGTGATCCCGCTAACTGTTTGGGACGGTACAGCTTCCACCAATTCCTTCAACTCGACGTCCAGGATTTATTTCTTTCTTTATTTATTTACTGCACCAGAGGTGCGCCTTTAAAACATAACGAAGAAAGAGAATACAGTGTTAGTCAAAACAGTCTAATTCGGCCAAGAAAAGTGTACCAACGAAATAATGTGAGTAGTAGGAGAACACTATGAGCTGCAGCTAGGTAAAAGAACCTTCATTTGCAGCTATTCAGCAGACTTGGCGCAGAGTACTAAGAAAGTATCAAAAAAGAGTACTTTCTTAGTCCTCTGCGCTAGAGTACTCAAAAAAAAAACGAAAGTAGTATCGAGTATAATCTTACAAAGAGCTGCCTTAAGTTAGGTATAGTTAAATAAGCAAATTTGATATCACCATCAAAGGGTGCAGGCGGTAGCATTCAGTATACCTATGGCATGATTCCAAGTGGATGAGGAACTCACTTTCGAGCACCCTAAGATTGCTCCAGGACGACCGCTACGGGGGTCATCTTCAAGGCTGAAATCTACGGTCCGAAATTCATTGAACCACTGGCGCGCAGTGCTTTCTCCAACACTATCAGGCCCTCGCACTTGATTGATCTGTCGAGCTGTCTCTGCTGCGGATTGTCCCAATTTGAACCCAAAATAAAATATTGTTCGGAATTGCCCTTCGGCCTTCATCAATAAACCCTTCAAAAACAGAAATATAAGAAACGCTAAAATATAAATTATTTCGTCAGATGGAGCGACAAACTCTGTACAGAAATTGGGACTAATGCGCAATGCAAGTTGAATTTTAACTTAATTACAAAAATGAAAAATAGTAACATAAAACTCTGAGGACTTTCCGTAAAACCTGATATAATAGCTCGAACGGTATCACATTTCTCATAACAATGAACACTCCCGGAAGGCATACATTCATTGGGCGATTGGTGTAAGGTGGGTGCTCATGACAGAGAAGATGGAGCGAGAAGACGTTGCGTCCCTCACACCTCGCTAATGTCAAAGCATTCGCGAGCAGATCCTCTAGATATGCGACAAAATGATGATTGACGAGTGCAGGGTACTCTGTCAGCAGTGAGGAAGAAGAGCCGAGAAGGACAAATTATTTATGCGAACCGTCCAGCTAGCTTGACGGTGGATTGATTTGTCCACCCAAAAGGTTTGCTATTTACCAGACTTCATGTGGTGTCTTCTTCATGGCCTCTTGGCCTTTTAAACGGGTTCCTGTAGAATGAAATACCACTTGGGGGGGGGGGGTGGTTTTTCAGGTGCAATTAATCAAGTGTAAAACGCAAAAGCTCAGACAAGTGCATGGCGCATTCCATTCCGCTCATACGTAGAAAATTTCTATTTTTTAAAACTTTCATGTGAGCCCTTAACTTCTTCAGTCCCTTTACTATGAGCAAAGATATCACTATTCAAACGGTGTAAACTAGAGTGCTAGAATGTCAGTGGTTCAGAATATGTCCTTCGGTACACACAGTATACACCATTTGTTCGAAACAGTGTACCTCAAACTTCGGTAATTAAACCAAAACTTTAATGGACAAATACAATACACATTAGAGCGTCCTAAAAACATCCTACAAAAGAATGAAGAATAGAAAAAAATAGAGCATGAGAAGCGCGCCATGTGAATTTCCCATATGACTCTTTTATGAGGAGTTTTTTGTTTGCATAGCTCCCAATCTGATAAAGCTCTAAAGGCCTACGCACACTTTTGCGGCAGCCGCGTATGCGACAGGGGCCAAAACTGCCTCGTAGGAGGGAAAACTGCCGCTTAGGCGGCACTCACGCTCAGCCTTGCAACCCCACTCCATCGCCAACGCGGTTTCATTATCATTATCATTATCAGTTTCCATTCTAGATCCCGCCACATTCAGCTAGAGCCCAGACAGAAAATGTCGGCTGCAAAGCAGCTGCAGCGGCAATAATACTTTGAATCATTATTGCCGGTGCCGCGTTGACGGCAGCTGCTGCCGCTTTGGCGGCACCGCGCCCGCCGCGTAGGCGGCACATCAGCGGCAGTACGGACTGGTGTAGTTTTACCTCGCGCGGCGATTCTGCGTCTCTGCTCTGTGCTTAAAGATAGGGCTGCCGCGTTGCCGCAAAAGTGTGCGTAGGGCTTAAGCGAAAATTCCTCACAATATCCCACGAAATCGTCCTATGATCGCGAGAAAGTCGCGATACGGTATATACATTTTTTGAGACACCCTGTACATATATACCCTTCCTTTTTTCAAAGGGCCGATAAAGAAGGTCATTTTAGAAAATTCAGCCTTCGTGCTATTAAAATGGTGACTATGTATGTAATGGAAGCGCCTTGTGATTAGATGCCGTCGAAGTTTCGTGCATCGATTTTATTGATGTTATTGGCTGGCGGACTCATCCTCAAAGGTTGTAGTCGCTTAGCGGACTGATGGGCGTTCGTTTGGCACTTTTGATGAGAAGGGGCAAAACGAGCTTTTGAAAAGGTGCTTTCCGCTCTCGAAAAGTGGATTCGAGAATGGGGTTTCTTTCAGGATTACACTGAGAATCGTATAAGTGGAGTAAGCTTCACTGCGCTGAAGTCAAAAATAATAAACCTTCGCGACTCGCTCTTTAACTGGACTGCAGATGCACACCATGCACACCTGCGCAGTACCATGGAGCATTTGGTTTAATGAATGGAAGTGACGTGGGAGTGTTACACCTCAAAACTGGAAGAAATACATTTTCGATTTGAAACTTGAAGCGACTGAAGCCGCTCCTCTCAAAAAACTAGCTCTTACGTTCGGATTATAAATGTCACCTGCTTTCGATTTGTCATTTCTCTCCTACTGTTATTTCTTGGATCATGTAACTTTACGCGTTTAAAAAGCGTCTCCGAAGGCATCTTTCGCTAAAGTTTCTTGCCGATTCGTTGACACTTTTAAAGAATTTTTTTGGACTAACGATGACCGAGCAAAAGTACCGAGTGCGGGGTTGCTTGCCGTAGGACTTCAAGCAAGGAAGAACTGCTGCAGAATCCCTTCGCGTCTTGTCTGAAGTATTTGGTAACAAAGCTCCATATTGCACGTCAATGCCAGCAATGGTTTCAACTTTTCGAGACGGTGATGAGATCTTTGAAGACGAAGAATATCAACGGGATCCTGAAGTTGTGGACGGCCAGGAACTGTGTGAAGCTGTCGAGTCGGATCCAACACATACTACACGTGAGCTCGCAAACAGGTTCGGTTGTCACCATTCTGCCATTGGCGATCGTTTCCACGTAATCGGAAAGTCAAATCGGTGTAGAAATGATTCAAATCAGTTTCTTTAAGCCTCAAGGGCTGGTATCGAGATTGTAAGCTGTCACAACGATGTTTTGAAACTTCTGGCGCCAGGTGGGACTCGAACCTGCACCTCCCTCTAACTGGGTGGGAATGCTGTACGCCATTACACCACCGGCGCTGTTTGGTCGAATGCAACGTCCACACCTGGTGGGACCGATCAGCACTCACCCGTATCCGGGATTTAGAAATGGGTACCACATCAGCTCAGCGACACAAAGCAGGCAGTACGAGATACCATCGCTAGAATTCTCATCCGCAAAACCAAGGACAGTGGTTTCTACGACTCTATCGTGACGCCGGATGAGAATTGAACCTGCTACGACAACACCACACGAAAGCGGCAGCGGTTGGCCCCCGGTGGGGTTGCGAAGACAACGACGAAGCCTGACATTCACGAAAAAAGTCATGCGCTGTGCTTGGAGGAACAGTAGTGGTGCATTTTGAGGTGCTGGATCCAGGCCAAGCAGTTACGGCAAACCTTTGCAAAGAACAACTGATCCGCGTGGACCAAGCACTGCGTCAACAAGGAGTGAACACAGCAACTGTGAAATTCCTCCATGACCACGCTCGACCGCACACCGCAAATATTACGCTGCAAGACGTTGAGGAGTTGACCCGGGAACTTCTGCCTACCCGCCAGACCTTGGGCCTTCAGAATACCATCTTTTCCGGTCGATGCACCACGCCTTGGCGAAGAAAAAAATTCAAGAACCGTGACGAAGTCGAAATTTGGGTGTTCAGCTTCTTCGAGTCGCAGCCACCGGAGTTCTTTAAGAAAAACGTCCATTCTTTGCTAGAACGTTGACATTTCGCTGATAATAATGGAGATTACCTCTTGTATTAAGGTATGGCGCGTGTAGCACAGTCGGAGGAGGCGCCGACTGTCGCCTGCACCCGATACCAGGTTCCTGGTTCGGATTTCCCGCCCAGGCCAACCAAGCCTTCCATCCCTCCGGGGTCGGTGAATTGGTACCAGACTTGTCTCGGAAGGATAAAGCGCTGACTTGTTCATCGCCTGGCCACCGCAAGTCATTGTATGGCCAAATACGCATTCAACTCGCCTCCACGAAAAAACAGAATGCGTGGCGCATCCCAAAGAGGGTTAAATAACGCCGTCCTTCATCCTTCATCAAGGTATGGTCTTTCTTCTCTTCTAGCGAAATTCTTTTTGAGCAAAAACGACATTTATAATCCGACAACCTACATAATAGCACATGAGGTCTAGACAAAGCTTGGCTGTACCTCTTCTGCCCATTCTGTAATGCACTCAGCAGCAGATCTCCTTCCCTTTTGATCGCTTTGTTTTCGATACATTAACCTTCTTGATGGTTTAACCCTGGATGATGGAAATGTTTTGGCAACTGCATCAAAAATCAGCATTTTATGAGATATTCCCCGCAAACAGAGTGCGTGGTTTACTGTGGTGAACAACGTTTCTCAAGATTAGTCACCACGTCGGCGCCAGGTGTTCTTTTTTAGAGGAAGGAATTCTTGCGGCAGTTTTTCTTCCGTCAGTGAGTGGGCGATGAGAAACGCTGCTGCATTTCAAATGCCCCTTTGGAAAAAAGCAGCTATTTCAGCGTTCCTGTCTGTGGTGCTCAATGAAATATTTTGGGTGTATGGAGATATACATGGAAAGGTACCATCACCAAGTGATCGAAATCTGATTCAACGCAATGGGGGTGGTAATGTGTGGTGGTACGTTCAGTTTGATGAGACGGAAGGATGGTTGAGGATTGATTCCAATTTCTCAAAGATAGGTTAAGCATTAACACTTTGCTGAATCTCGTAAAATTGCGACCATGAGCAACGGTTATCTAAGGTACATATACGGTTTCTCGGTAAAGTAAAATTTCTTTTTGGAATTGTATGTAAATTGCACTCAAAACGTGAAGCATCCTTAGCATCAGAACAGCACGTGTATAATTCCAGTTTCAAAAATCGGAAAATGAAGAAAAAGAATCTGGGAAACAAATAGAAAATGAAACATACAAACAGGTACAAATCAGGATTAGCTTACCTGGTGCACATGAGCCAGATCTTCGAAAGCCCTGGGCGGGATTTCGCAGTTCAACTCCTTAAGGTGAACGATATGAAACCGCGTCGAGTTGGTGAACAGTTGCGGCTCGATCACGGTCACACCAGTTATGGTGAGGAAGTCAAGCTGAAATATGAGATAGGTGAAGAACACGTCTGCTGTCAGGGTGTTTCCATGATGAAGCACAAAGTTCGATTCTCAAATGGGAAATAAGTGTCTGCTTATATCCTACATTAGCTATCTAAAATTAGTTCTTTCGCTGATGGAATAACTCGACTGGAGGCCCATTGGCAAAGGTGTGCTGATTCAAAAGGTGCTTATTTCGTCTAAACCCGATAAGATTTGAGAAAGTTATGGTAGTTCAAAATGAAGCACTCAAAACGCTGAGAACTTTCCGGACAACCTAATATAAAAGGATGAAGGATGGTGTTGCTCAATCCCTTTTGGTATGTGCCACGCATTCTACATCAAAGGAATGTCGAGGAGGCGATTTGAATGCGTATTTGGCCATACAATGAATTGCGGTGGCCAGCCGATGAACAATTCAGTGCTCTATCCTTCCCAGACAAGTCTTGTACCAACTCACCAACTCTGGAGGGATGGAAGACTTCGTTGGACAGGGCGGGAAATCCGAACCAGGAAACTGGTATCGGGTGCAGACGACAGTCGGCGCCTCCTCCGACTGTGCTACACTCGCCCTTAACCCAATATAACACAAGCAAGATGTGGAACGCATGGCGCAATTACGATGAGGTATTAGGGAGGGGGTGGGGGTAATGCGCTCTCTTTTGCAAACGTAGGTACAAACCTGAGTAATAGATGCGAAAGCATGTCGAGATAGTGCCAGATCTGAACCTGAGATCGATAGTTCCCTGATATTTTGAGCATGCCTGAAAATTCAAAAATACGCTAACAAATTTGGATATCTGTTAGTAGAAAATCAGAAAGTAAGTGATAGTTAGAAAATAGAAGCTACTTTCTTTCATCTATTGCTGTTTATAATATATTCAGCTTTTTCTCGGTTTTTGCTGAGAAATCAGCTAAAATTTAGACAAGTAGGCAAATAAATGGTTTACCAATTTTGTCATGAAATAGGAAATCAGTAAAAGTTTAATATTATTATCGTAGCTGCCTAAGGACAAAAGATCGCAACAAAACTGTTCAACATAAAACTATACATGCCAGCCGCTTTCAATAAAAGTACCGAATATCCAAACGCAAGTCGAAAATTTAAAATTTGCAATAAATGAAGAGCATTTCAGTATAACCACACAGTATAGTTGTGCTTTCACAAAGTTTTCGAAGGCTTTCACAACTATGCCATATAGTGAGTATAATCGCAGCAGCAGTCGGAGACCTCAAACACTTCTCAGCTGACAATGACTCAGAAGGTCTACATAAAGACCAGGGGTGCACACGAAATTCTGGGCGTTAAATTTTCTTAACGAAATTTTTAAACGGAAAATTTTCGTAAATCGTTTCCGGTAAATCGTTAAATTTCGTTAAAAATACATTTAGCTGTAAACCATTATTTCAACTGAAAAAAAGGAAAACCTTATACGTTTCAACTTCAAGAGGTCAACAGCTAATGTTCAAGGAATGGAGGGTAATACTGCAATGTAAAGTAAACAAATCATCATCAACAAACATTGAAAAATAAACAAGCCTTCAGCAACGAATCATCTACAGGGTATAGAATAAGAACAACTATGGAGTTACCATTCAAGGCAGAATGATCTTCGGTAAGGCATCCTGAAATGTGCGCTCAGGCAGGTACCCGGAGTTCCACTCTTTCCTAGTTCTTCTGTTAGACTGTTCTACGAACATGTGCAATCTCCGTGCAGGCACCAGCCCATTAAGTACAGAGAGAATTAATGAAAATACAGTAAAAACCCCTTCAGTGGAATGCTAACACGTTGACGAACGCAAATTTTCGAGTGCCTGGTGCGTGGAACCAATCATATCTCTGCAACGTCGGGATAGTGATACGAGATCGTGTCACACGGTCCCACACTGCCGAGAAAGTGTGAGACGCCGTCTTCGTGTTAAGGTTCAGGAAAGGTAGCTTTCCAAGCTTTTGTTATTAGCGTTTTTGTAAAATAGCTTAAAGTACCTCGAATACGTCCAGCGGCCGAAAACATTCGCTCCATCTCATGGGTAAAAGTATTTTGAGATGAGCAGCGCCAGGTGAGAATAGGCGTATGTTACGAGGTTAGACCAGTATCTTTGTGAATTCGTTGACCTGCTTGGGGACTCGGCGAAGAAATTTCTAGCTCCAAAGTACATTAAAGGGTAAGGATAAAGGATGGCGATACTCAATCCCTTCTGGGATACGCCGCTCATTCTACTTCTACGGGATACCCTGGAGACAATTGCTTGCGGTGGCCAGCCGATGAAGAAATCAGCGCTCTGTTCTTCCCAGGCAAGTTCGGTACCAATTCACCGATCCCAGGGGGATCGAAGGCTCGGTTGGTCTGAGCGGGAAATCACGAAGAAGGACCAGCAACCTGGTATAGGGTGCACGCGACAGCCAGCACCTCCTCCGACTGCGCTACACGTGCTCCCAAAATGTATTATTTCTCAAAATTCAAAACGAATTGAATTGATAAAAACATCAAAATATTCTTGCTGATTTCAATAGTTTCCAGGAACAGTCCTAATCGGGAGGATGAGACCCGCAACATTAGAGAATACTGAGGGTAAATGTGATAAACTCACTGAGAAAAAAGTCCGCTAAAAATTCCGCTAAATTCCTAAAAATTTCCGTTAAGTCGTTAAGCCAGATTTTAACGAAAAATGCCGTTAATTCGTTAAATTCGTTAAATCGTTAACCGTTTAATGTGCACCCCTGATAAAGACTCACCGGAATGCGCCGTTATGAACTCGCTGGATAGGAGTTCGATGGAAGTGAATCTTCACGCCGAAGTCGTTGCCGATCCCTGAGAACGTGGATTTCGGGATCTCGTTCAGTCGAGGGCAGTTGGTAAAACTCACCAGCCTTAAAACCCGTTCTTCATCACTACAAACTTTTATTAAGGTGGACACAACACTGTGAATTATAAGAGTAAAATTAATATAGGAAGGAAAAACAGGGTCGAAAAAATGTATACATACACTGTTTGGAAGGTGATAACTTTGCTCACAGTGAAGGCACTGATACTATTAAAAACTCATATAAAACCTTAAAAAACTAAAATTTTCTGGCATGTAAAGGCATGGAATGCGCCGTGCACTCGACTGAAATTTTGCATTTTACTCTCGATTGATTGTGTTTCTCTTGAATACTTTTTGTAATTTCTTAACAGAGTAGCCGCATCGACTAATTTGTGCTTTTTTAAGATTCAAAACTTAAAACACTACGGCTTGCAAAAATTCAGTGTATCGTAAAAAATGCAGGTACTGTTTGAAAGGTTCTATCGTTGCTGTTGTGAAGTTTTTAAAGATGTTTGAGATTCATATGAGGGTAACGAGATTTCTGCGCCTTGCAAGTGGTCAAGATGCGCCATGCCCTCACCTGAAACCTTGCATTTCAGACCCGATTGATTGTGCATGGGCTAAATGCTTGTTACAATGTTGTTACTACTTGGCCACATTAACTTGTGCTGTGCTTCATTTAAGGTTTTTCTTTGCCCAGTAGCGATAATTATGCGGATTAACTTCTCCATTCAGCTCGATTGTTTCTTTTTCACTCCCCAGAATCCCTCTTAGGAAATGTGGCTCCTGTTCACATTGTGCAAACTATGAACTCGCATGCCACGTGTCCTTTATACTTTGTCATTTTCGAATTTCGAATATTCAAATATTCGGCTATTCGGAAAAGTTCAATATTCGAATTGTTCGTTTATTCGAATAACAGTCGTTCGTCGGCCTAACGGCCGCCTACGACTGGTTGGGGGCTTCGGAAATAGGACGCCATGGCCGCTACAGGTTTCCTATTCTTCCCTAGGCCTTCTGACCTTTATGTTAATCGAGATAGATCGATTGATCCGACTTCAGGTTCGTGTTCAGCGATTTCGATTACCCCCAGGGCCGAAGTTTCGCGCCACTTGAGCGCCATCCTCAAAAAATCGATAATATCGAGCGATATCGATTGGTCGACTTCAGATTCGTGTTCAGCGACCTCGATTACCACCAGGGCCGAAGTTTCGTGCCGCCGACGTGTTCGGCACGTCTACGGCTCGCCATGCACGGTTGCCGACGTGTTCGGCACGTCTGCGGCTCGCCATGCACGGTTGCCGACGTGTTCGGCTGCCGCGCCCCAATTCAGGTGTGACGGACGGACGGACAGTGTGACACACACACACACGCTTGCTGCTTTATATATAGTAGGATTCGAGAAAGTCCACTTTTCGAACATTTGTTTATTGGAGTAATCGAAAGAGGCCAACATTGTAATATTCGATCATTCGAAATTCGAATTTTTTCCAAGGACAAAGGTTTAGTGTCCTTCACATGATTTTTAAGTTCTAAACGTTAGAAGAAGCAGAGCACAGATCAATCTGGCCAAGTAGTAACAAGACTGTAACAAGCATTCAGTCCATGTATAATCAATCAATCGAGTCTGAAATGCAAGGCTTCAGGCAAAGTAATGGCGCAATGTTGACTATTTACACGCCAGAAAATTTCCGTCACCCTGTACTTTCATAAAAATCTCAAACTTCTTCAAAAACTCCAATAGCAGCGAAGTTAGAACCTATCAATTAGCACCTGCATCTTTTGGAAGTCGTAGCCGCTTAAAGCTTGGAAGAAGCACAAATCAATCGAAACGGTCAGTTTGTGAAGAAATTACAAAAACTATTTAAGCGAAAGACAATCGAGTGCAAAATGCAAAATTTTAGACGAGTGCATGGCGCATTCCATGCCGCTCCATTGTCATAAAATTTCCGTTTTCTAATGCTTTCATATGAGCTCTTAACTTTTTCAGTACCTTTACTGTGAGCACCATTCAAACAGTACTTTTTTTGAGACTCGCCGTGGATGAATTAGAATTCAATTAACTTTAATATTAAGAATTTATTAGATTTGAAGAAAAAATTATTATCAAGAATGCGCCCACAAATCTATTGCAGACAGTAATTGAAGTGTGTTCAGCTAGGATATGTACATATTCTCGTAGCAATATTCAGACAAACTCGCTCAAAAAGTACTGTGAACCGATCAGGACTTTATTTTCTATTTCCTGCTATTGTACAATGCTCGTTAAACGGGTTAATCCAACAAAAATCTGTTGCTGAACTCGGACGCCCAACGAATTCGAATTTTTGAGCTGAATTTTTCTTAAAAATTCAATCTAAAAAGGGACCTGTGTTAAGCAAGGTGAAGAACCTGGACGGGCATTTAAAGCGGCACTTTTCAGCTCTCATCATCTGATGAGGAGGGTCCTCATAGACCATTGAATCCTCTGATAGCTATGACTGTGCTCCTTCACGTCCTCTCTCTCTTCGATCAGGACTGGGCACCTGCTCATTCTGCGAGATCCACACTGGCATTCTGCGTCAGAGTCACTTCCCTGGCTACTGGACGAAGGACTTCTGGCCACCTAATTCGCCTGATTTGAATCTGATGGATTTCGCTGTGTAGGGCTACTTGCAGCAGAAGGTCTCCTCGAAGAGTCACCAACGTTTGAACGCTCTCAAAGCTTCACATCAGAAGGCGTGGGACGATATCGACGTCACCTTCCTGCGGCCCACAGTGATGTCGGTGGAGAAGAGACTGAAGGCCTGTATTGCTGCAAAAGGAGCTCATTTCGAACATCTTCTCGAGTGAATGATTGTTAGGCCCCGCCACTAGCCCCGCCACAAGCGTCGTGCACGAGGCGTCCGAAGTGGCTTTTCGAGCCGAGCCTGGTCCTTGTTGGGGCGCGGAGCTTCGCATCCGGCCGACTAATCGTGTGAGTTGTTTGGCGCCTCCGACGCCGACGCCGCCCGGCGGCGCCTCAGCCGTCGTCGCCTCAATGCGCTCTTTCTGAGCCGACAGGAAATTGCTCATAAGCGATAGTCCTCCACTTCCTCCGCCATCAACCCGCTGGCAATAACACCTCGCACAAGCACTTCCAAGTTCGGCTGCAGAAAACGTGTCCTCCAGTACTTTTCAAGCGGGTGGTAGCTTACGAGGAGAGCCTCCAGAGTGACGATGTGAGCTTTTGCGGTGCAATTTCTACATGGATGTAGGGTCCCGTACAGTCCAAAGTCCAAAACAATAGTTAATTTTTTTCGGAATGCTCTTCTATGGTTGAAAAATGGCGTGTGGAAGCGTGAGTGCGAAGTTCAGCACGCCCTGCTGTCACTAGCCGAATGTGGTCGGCTGGCGCAGTGGATATGGATGTGCCCTCTCGGCCGCACCGAGTGGGTTTTATGGTTCGATCCCCGGTTTGGCCATAGTTTTGCACACATGAGGTCGCTATCATTATGTGCTTGCGTGACCACAAAAATCAATTTGTACACAATTAATGCTTTTAGTAAGTAAATGTAGCCCTTCCTGCTTTCATTTGACTTACCGCTCAATGGATCGTATTTCCACCGTACCATATCAGCCACGATACCGAAATTGCACATAAACACATACACTTCACGGGATAGGTCATGAATCTGGTTTATGAAATACTCGTCTTAAGTTAAGAGGCGAAACGAGTGTTTTATAAAATAAAGTTCTTCTTTATTTGATACCGGTAAACGCTTAACACTTACTAAAAGCGTTAGTCGTGTATAAACTGACGCATGTAAAATAATAACGACCCGATGTGTGCAAAAACTATGTCTACACCGGGGTCGAACCGTAAAAATCAATCGGTGCGGGCAAGAGGCAACATCACCACCCACTGCGCCAACCGACCACATTGGGTTGGGTGGCAGCAGGACGTGGTGAACTTCGCGCTCACGTTTTCACACGCCTTTTTTCGGTCACAGAAGAGCATTGCGAAAATATTAACTACGGTTTTAGACTCCCGACAAGGGACCCTACATCCTGCAAAAATTGCATCGCTAAAGCTCACTGCCACTTTGGAAGCTCTCCTTGTTAGGTGACTAGCGGAGGGACTGAGCTGAAGTAACCGCCAATATAGAGGCTCACATGATTAATTGATCACAGCTGCACTCGTTCTGAAGTCGGGCTGTCATTGCGGTGTATGCTCCGCTTTTGGACGATTTTAACCTCCCCTAATGGAAGGTGAAGCATAACCATCGATGCCTTACTTAGTTTACCGCGACCGATCGCGTGACACAATTAGCGGATAATTGCGACTTGACCCTAAGTGCTGCGAGGCTGTTTCTGTGTGGCTGATGAGCTCCACCATTTTGGGGTCAGTGACGCATGATAGATTCGTCAACGCCAACGGAGTTATCGACGCCGCTGGAGTATTCCTTTTTGGAACAAAATGAGCACTGTTAAGGATAAGGATAAAGGATAAAGGACGGCGTTACTCAATCCCTTTTGGGATGCGCCACGCATTCTACTTCTACGGGATGTCGTAGAGGCGACATGAATGCGTATTTGGCCATACAATGACTTACGGTGGCCAGCCGATGAACAAGTCAGCGCTCTATCCTTCCCAGACACGTCTGGTACCAATTCACCGACCCCGAAGGGATGGAAGGCTTGGTTGGCCTGGGCGGAAAATCCGAACCTGGAAACTGGTATCGGGTGCACGCGACCGTCGGCGCCTCCTCCGACTGCACTACACGCGCCCTAATGTTTAATTACCCATGTTTGAGTTACTTCTAGTCAACAAGGGAGGATGCCTGCGGATCACTATTGGAGAGACGCCGTAGCAGCAGTGCCCATCAGAAGGCAGAATTGACTCGTCCCATGAAGCATATTAAAGCTGAGCCGCTCGACGACTACGAGGATGACAGTGATTCAGCGCTGCCGTCACCTCGTGTCAAGCACAAGCGGCAGTGCGCAGAGGTCGCTATGAAGAAGATCGGAGCCCTGTTACTGAGAAACAAATGTCTGACAGGGAAGAGCTTCAACTCCCATGGAACTTCAAGTGGAGACCAGGGTCATTAAAAAGAGCTGCTGATTACGAATATGGGTGTTGAAATTGCAAGGTGAAATTCCTTAGTGAACTATTATGACCTGTTGAAGTTGGGTGATTGTATTTTCATATGTAAGTTATTGTATGCTAATAATTGTACATTTTAACGAAATTTTATGATTTTCGGAGATTCAACCAAAATTTCCCGTTTTCCGTTTTTTCGTTAGAAAACTCCACGCCCAAAACTTTGCCTGCATCCGCACTGTGGGTGCGAATGCAGGCTTTCGCAAGAGTTTTGGTGGCAGGGAAACATCGTTTTGACGGCTCATTTACTTTTTATTTCTCCCTTCCCTCCCACTTCTCTCACTTCCTCCTGTTCCCATCTATTTGTAGTCCTATCCCACCGCTAGAAGAAATCACGACGAGAGCTACACGTGCGTGTATCAGATAAGTTTGCTTGATTCCCTGGGAATCGGAGCTATCTACGAATTCCCTTTAGTTTCACTTTGCTTTCGAAAGGTAAGCCAGTTAGGTGGCTACACTTCTCGTCGCTTTTACTTACATGCACAAACCCAATGCAGAGGTAAGATCAGCCCCGTCAAAAATGCAGGAAAAGAGGACACATTGCCTCACTAGGTTTGCCGTAACAAAACCTGCTCCAAGTTTTCGCCACTTATGTACTAGCAAGCACTATGTAGTAAGCAGAGCCGTCGTCTGTGAAGGAACATCTGGTCCATAAGAAATGAACTGACTGAAGAAGTCGTCATGAGTACAGCACGTGCGAACGGCCATAACTCTATCGCAAAGTCCATAAGGAGTCAAGAAAGAGCAATGCAACTGCTATAAAGAGGGGCCGAGATGGGGAACAGGTATGAAGATCTCTTACAAGGGAACTGTCTGAACGGTAACGGAACGGCAAGAACGAGTACTATAGGGAGAATCTTCGTCCTCCAAATAGTAACAGAACATGCTTTGTTTTGCCGAATCCTTGAGGAAAACGAGTAAGAGGGTGTAATGGTTAAGGGTCCGCAGAGCGAGCTTACCACGGCGGTTCAAGATGCCGTTGACGTGGACTGGGTGGCCCGGTGGTAGAGGCGCTGCTTCATGGTCGTGAGGTCGAGGGTTCGGTTCCTATGCTACATCACACTTTTGCACTTTTACCATGGTATCGGATTTCCATAGAGATTTCCATATCTGAACTTGTTTTTGGAGTTTGCTACGTTACGTTTACGGTAGGACGTTTCTACTACTTATTATTTGTGGACATCTCGTAATTCACCAGCAATGTCCGAAATATGCAAAATGCGATTTTGTATGAAACTTTTACTCCAATAAATTGTTCTCGTCGTCAATGTAAGCAATTTTGAAGCAGGAACAACATGAAACAACGGCAGAATGCCAGAAGAATGCTTCAAATGCAAATTATTAGTCTCGATGAGACGAGTGCCACCAGTGCTCTCAGAGTATAGAACGGGACATATGATCTTCAACTTGACCTACCACCTCGATCAATATTCTCGCCTCTGTTATGCTTACAAAGTCGCGCGGTCATAACAAACTGCTGCCGCCAACACTGACTCTACAATGTCTGCTAACCCTCGAGTGGTCATTCACCTATTGACACTGAAGTGCGGATCCCCACTGGATGCTGTCTCTTCGAGAGACGAGATGAAGCTGGCGGAAAGGATAGCAAGTATTCTACGGGATTTCGGACTGCGACAGCTGGAAATCGACGAAGTGGGGAAGTTGAAGGTAGTGGAAGAAGAGGACCAAGAGTTTCAACCAGAAGAGGATTGTGCCGGAGTCACGACGCCGCTAACCAGTGGAGGCACTGTCACGTTTTCAGGAGGACAGATCGTTTCGGAGGAAAAGGTTTGGCTGTACTGGAATTGTTACACTATACAAGTTTGAGAACTGGGAAAAGTGGACTGCATCACGATTCCAGGCTTGGGCTGCAGCGGAGTACCACTGGGGAGGAATTCTGAAACAATCAGAAAGTATTAGGTTGTCCCATAAGTCCTCGCCGTTTTTTTCAACCATTCACTGCAGATTTCGCCGGCGGTCTTTCGAAAGCTATGCAAGGCATAGCGCTGCATAGCTTTCGAAAGAGAGTGATTTGCTCTATCAGAGCATCTATTGCATTTCTTTTTTCGTCATGAGCTTTGTCAATTTTTAGGTCGTTGAAGTGAAAAGTGAAAAAGTGAAAAAGTAGCCATTTGCGCACATGTTCTCTCCGCTTAGGCTTGTAACTTTTTGCGCAGTTTTTTATAGCATTTGGAAGACAATGTTCTGTACTACAAGAATATGTGTTGGTCCTATTTTCTCACTTGCCCTTTATTGATTTTTAGTCCGTCAAATTGGGAATTCCGACTTTTCCGTCCGATTTTTTACCAACAGCTCGGTTCTGTGCTTGGACTTTTTTGCTTGGTGTTATATGTCGTTTGGAAGAGGATGTCCTGCTCAGTAAGAATTTGTGTCGCGTTTATTGGCTCACGCGGATTTCTGTCGAATATCAACAACTGAAGAACGAGAAGGAGTTGTTGGTGAAGACGATTTTTCTCTTTTTGGCATTTTGTTGACATTCAAAAGAAATCAAGAAACGCAACACATATTCTTATAGAGCAAGACATTCTCTTTTGAATGACATATAACACCTACCCAAAAAGTCCAACCACAGAGCAGGAGCTGTCGGCAAAAATAACCATCCTCCTTCGGACGTCCCAATTTGATGACCTAAAAATCAATAAAGGACAAATGAGCAAACAGCACTAACACATACTCATGTAGTACAGAACATTGTCTTCCAAATGCTATAAAAAAGTGCGCAAAAAATTACAAACCTAAGCGGAGAGAACAGGTGCACAAATGGCTACTTTTTCATTTTTTCACTTTTCACTTCAACGACCTAAAAATTGACAAAATTCATGATGAAGAAAGAAACGCAATACAAGGTCTGATAGAGCAAATCATTCTCTTTCGGAACCTGTGCAGCGCTATGCAGGACACCGCCGGCGAAATCTGCAGTGAATCGTTGAAAAAACGGCGGGGACTTATGGGACAACCTAATACTAGTCACTGCTTTAGATTCTTCCGCAACAGCTTCAGCAACAAAATTTTTTGGAGTGAAAGTTTCATACAAAATCGCATTTGGCATATGTCGGACATTGCTGATGAATTACGGGATGTCGACAAATAATAAGTACTAAAACATCTTACCGTAGCAAACTCCAAATACAAGTTCAGATATGGAAATCTCTATGGAAATTCGATACTATGGCAAAAGCACAAAAACTCGACGGCGCGTAGGAACCGAACCCCCGACCTCCCGAACATGGGGCGTCTCCTCCGCCACTGCGACACCCACTACACGACACCGGCATCTTGCGCTGTCGTGAAGAGCTCGCTCTGCGGACCCATAGCCGTTACACCTTCGTACTCGTTTGCCTCAAGGATCCGGCAAAAACAAAACGTGTTCGGTTACTGTTTGGAGGACGGAGATTCTCCCTATAGTACTCGTTCTCGCCGTTCCGGCGTACCGTTCAGACAGTTCCCTTGTTGGAAGAACAATGGTTTGCACCGACGGAGTGATATTTGTAGCTTACAATTTGACATCTTAGCTGACAATTTTAGTATTGTTGAGAGAGTGTAGATATGCAGAAATATTGAGAGTAGTACAATAAAAAAGCAATAAAAATAATAACAAAAAAAAGAAAAGAAAGAAAACCTTGACTGAACAGAAAGGAGCGACAGGTGGAGACCGTTAGGCGCAACACGGGTTAGAACACTTCCCCGTGACGATGTATTTTATCCCTTTATTTTACTACTAGAGTCCACTATTCGAGTGCAATAGAAAGCGAAGCAGACTGTTCTGTTCTAGACTACATATCGAAGGCACCCTTCCCTAAGACGGGGTGGCTGCCCCATCTTAGGGAAGGGTGCCTCCGATATGTAGCCTCCTGCAAGCATGACGGTGAAATTCTTGCACCTCACCTCAGTTTCTTCAGGCCTCTGAAGGCGAATTTCTCGAGAAACGTCAGATGATCGCAGTTCTCGATGTGAATCTCGCGCAGTCGATCCATTCGGCGGAACGCGTGCTTCGGAATCGAGCGGATCGACGCGTTCCGCACCATAAGCACGTCGAATCCGGACGGAATCACGTCCGGTAGCGTAAGCAGCAGCTGTCCAGAACAGGTCACCTGAAACGATGACATGTAATATTTCAGGTGGACACTTCCCTATATCCGTTCATGAAATGGAGTAGCTCAACGACGTTCGGAATGTTGGAGGGAGCTTTTTGTTAGTGTGAAATTTTTTGGATTTCAATGCTAATCTAATCAGGCTCTTCCATAATGCTCAGGGGAAATAATGAGCCGCATGGCTTAGCCGGAAAGGAGCGCCATTGGCACGGCAGCAGTTCATTATTTATTTATTTGTTTATTTATTTATGCGGCGTAGATCGAGGTCTAGCCTACACGATGTAAAAAAAACTACGAATTGCAAAAACATTTGTAGCGCAAACACAGCTATCATTGTTCAGCGGCACATCAGGAATAGAATATCATCGAATGCTTCACTGTATCAACATGTAGTAGAACTTCTATACACTTAAACAGCCTCGTCAGATTCCCCTGCTGGCCAAGCAACAAGTTGAATTCCTTGAGTGCCCTATTTGTAGGTTACAGCGACTTGGAAATCGACACTCGAAGTTTGAGCTTTCCTGTTACGGATTTTGTCAGCATCTCATCAAAGGAATCTACCAGATTGATTGATAACTTGTTTGAAAGAAATTGATTCGTGGTGATAACATTGGCAATTTCCTTCTATTCTTCAACGGAGAAAGATAAAAAAACTCAGACCGTTAGGAACCATCTGGAATCAAACAATCATCCCTCGAAACACGTCTCCTCATGAGCTCCATGGTGAAGCTGTTCTAGGAGTTTTTCAAAAGATTAATATCCCTCTTTCTAGATAGTTCAAATACTGTTATCCGCTCAATCACGAATCGAACATAGGTTTAGGAAGCCTGAATTTATTAGGTTGTCCGGAAAGCTTTCGGCGCATTGTGATACTAAATACTAAATTTCAATCGTCTGTTATTAGTGAAAATTCGACTTGCATTGCGCATTAATGCTACTTTCTGTATAGAATTTTTCGCTCTATCTGACTAAATAATTTATGTTTCAAGGTTTTTATTTTTTTTTTTGAAAGGCTTATTGAAGAATGCCGAAGGAGCGATTCCGAACAATATTTTATTTTGAACTTCAAATTGGGACAATCGGCAGCCGAGACAGCTGGACAAATCAGTCAAGTGTGGGGGCCTAATAGTGTTGGAGAAAGCACTGTGCGTCAGTGGTTCATTGAATGTCGGACCGAAGATTTCAGCCTCGAAGATGACCTTGGTAGGGTCGATCTAGAGCAATCCTGGACGACGAGCTGAAGGAACTGGTGGAAGCTGATCCCTCCCAAACAGTTCGCGGAATCGCGTAAGAGCTAGACGTCAGTAATGCTGCTGCTGATGCTTTGGAACCAGGGATGTGCGGAATTTCCGTTTCCGTGTTCCGAATTCCGGTTTCCGGTCATTTTAGACTCTTCCGCTCCTTCCGTGTTTCGCCCGTTTTTGGGCCGAAAGGCGGAAACGGAAATGGGCACTGTTCCACACTAGTTTTCTATTGAACACAATCAGCTTATCAATTAAAAAGGGTGCTTCTTCATATAATTGTGAGAGAAATACTGTTTGACAACTCTTCTATCAATATTCTTGAAACTGGTTAGACTACCAAAAAAAGCACTCAAAAATGAGAACGGCTGGGTGCAGGGCAAAGTTAATGTGCCACAAAAGCTATGTATGCATTGTATGCTAAGAAAATGCGCTTAACATTTGAATGATCATAAAGCTCTTTATCCATTGGTTACAAATAGCTACAAAAATTTTGCAAGCATATAGCGCAGCATCAAAAAACAAAGGGTTCAGCGAAGGATGTGGCAGTTGTTTGCTCCAAAATTACACCAGTGTTCCTGATCAAGGATGCAAATTTCAATTTTTAATTTCGTTAGGTGTGATATTCATCCACATGGAGTTATGCAATTCATTTTTTAATGAAGCATCACAAATATCTACCATGAGCTGTTATTTTGATTGTCTATGGTGACTTATTGAATTCCGACACAAAACTATCGCTTCGAGAACCATCTAGGAACTGTCCAGCTGAGTCACCTTGGGTGTAGGGTTTCTGGGCTGGCACAGACTGGATAATCTTGTGGAAGTGTGGACCCGCCATGACTAAACAGTCATCCAGTAATCATCCTAGATCCCAGAATGAATTCTGAGTACTCGTTTTGGTGATTACAATTAACTGCTGTTGAGTAAGCAGATATCTATGCAGTCATCGAATCGTCCATGATGCCACAAGTTTCTAAAAGTGTTCAGAGGAATTTCTTTCCTGGTCGGAAAGTGATCTAGGTGGCTACTCCAGTTTTAGACTTCACCCGTGTTGGTTATTTTAATGCGGGTCTGTAAGTAACCTCAAATGGTTAAGTCGGTTAAGTCTACCCTCCAAAAATATCAGCATCAAAATAGTCAGCGAAAAACCCGTCAAAGAAACTAGATATGGAAAGACTGCATGCTGAAATGGCGAGAAATAATGAGATAAGACCCTGGATTTGTTTTCGTTTATTGCTCTAGCCATAGCTAAAAGGTTATCATAGCAATATTATGAATTCATGCTTCGTTATGTTATGTTATGATGAGGGTGACCATTAAACTTTGGAAGATTCTGATGCTCGCAAAGTTCTGAGCAAGAAAAAGTGCAGTAGAAGCTGCTTCTGACGCCGTTTCAGATGCACTATTGAAAAAAATGGCGAACATGTGTCATTTCCGTTTCCGCGTTTCGTATTCCGGTTTCCGGTCATTTTTGAGCGTTTCCGTTCCGTCTTTCGTCTTCCGTTTTTTTTCAGGAAAATTTCCGCACATCCGTGTTTGGAACGCTTTGGGAAGGTAAAACAGCTCGAAAAGTCTGTGCCTCACGAGCTGAGTGAGCGGCAAAAATTGTCACGTTTCGAGATTTGTTTTCCTCTATTTTTACGCAACAAAGCTGACCCGCTTTTGGATCGAATCATCACTTGTGATGAAAAGTGGATTCCGTATGATACCAGGGGACGTTCCGGACAGTGGTTGGACGCGGACGAACTCTCTAGACATTTTCAAATAGTGAACCTCCACCAAAAAAGATGATGCTCACTGTGTGGTGGTCGGCGACTGGTGTGATCCATGACAACTTTTGGGGACCAGGCCAAACGATAACAGCAGAGCCGTACTGTAAGGAAATCCACGGAATGCACCAAAAATTGCGTCAACTTCAGCCAGCATTGGTCAACAGAAGCAGCCCGATTCTTTGGCACGATAACGCCCGCCCACACCTTTCACAAATCACAATTCGAAATTTGAACGAGTCAAGGGTTGAAGTTCTGCCTCACCCGCCATATTCTCCGGACCTCTCACCAACCGACTCCTTCCTTTTCAAACACTTTCAGAACTTTCTCGCTGGTAAAACCTTCACCAATCAGGAGCAAGCCAAAACAGCTTTCGAGGATTTTGTCGAGTCTCGACCACAATTTTTTTTTTGCTGATGAAATAAGTCGACCGGTGGCCAATTGGCAAAGTGCGCTGATCCGAACGGCGCTTATTTCGATTAAATTCGGCAAGATTTGAGAAAGTTATGGTAGTTCGAAAAGAAGCACTCAAAACGCTGAGAACTTTCCGGACAGCCTAACAAAATCGACCCATCACCACTCACGCATAAACCAGCTACGTATTACTGCTGCCTCCGTGACTCCAATGCCAGCTTTCAGCCTCTCTCCTTTCTATCCTTCCTCCCTTAATTTCTATCAGTGAGTTCTTACTATTATAATTATTACCACTACCTCAGCAAGTTACACTACCGGCCGCGTTTTTTGAAGCTGGTGATCTTATGCGTATCTTTCTTTTTCAAATATGAAATTCTAAGGAGTTATTGAAAAAAAAGCGGAAGCACCGCTCTTGCTCTTTCCGCCTTTTTTGTCGAACGACCAAGAAACGTGGTCAGTACTGTAGAAAGCAGCGCCTTCATTGCTTCCATTAACTATGCTATTCCTTAGTGGTTAACCATGGTCCTGAGGGCTGACCGCAATCCTGCCCCCCATCCCTCCTCCCAAAGGCGCTCGTCCCTCATCAATCACTCCGGTTCCATTAATTGTCCTGTATTCGTTTGTGTGATAACGCAAACAGATTCGGCGACTGAGGCCAGCTGCTCCTCCACCGCGGGTTGCCGGCTGTCCTTTTACGTTTGTAAACTTTATGACCTTTTGAAAGGGAGGAAAGGTCTGGGCGACTTTTTCTGAATCAGCAAGGCGAAGGAAGTGGTCTATTTATCAAACTTTAGGGGAGAGTGACGTAGTAGGAAGACTATTTCTTCGGCCCCGTTTCGATCCAGATCTACTCGCAAATGAACCACGACTATTCGTCTTTTAAAGCCAGAAAATGTAGAATTCAAGAGGCTTAATAGCAAATTCTCTAATAAATGCTTCATCAGGTCATCTCGAAATATTTACATTCAATTCCACAGCACTTGATAGTAAAATAGTGGCTCATCTCAAATGGTTTGATGAGCACCCTACTTTATTCTTAGATGATGGCATTGCTATTTATACAATTTTCACGCCGAACTGGACACTTTTCAAAACAAATAGGACACTTTTCAAGCCAAATTGGATACTTTTCAAATAAAATTGGACACTTTTCAAACTAAATTGGGCACTTTTCACGTCAAATTGGACTTCTGAGCCTCCTAAGACTTTTCGAATCAAAGTGAACTCTTCCAAATCAAAATGAGCTTCTTCTACATTAAACCAGAGACTCTCCAAAAATGTTAGAATAATTTTTTGTTAAAAGAAAATTTTAGTATAACTTTCTTTGAAGCTTTAATTTACTACCCAATAAGGGAACACGTAGGTTGAAATTTTATAAAAAAAATTTGAGGAAAAACCATGGTAGAAAGCTTGTACTGAAGAGCAGGAAAGCGGCCATTTTATAGTGTCGAAACAAGGGGTATGCCATGCCCCTCGTCCGAAACTTCGCGATTTTTATTCGATTGATAGCGAAATTTCTGTTTGCATGCAGTTTCACACCTACAAGCGGTGCAACATAAATCATTGTAAAAATACACATATCCTGACTTTCTTGCTGTATGTAAGCAGTCGTTAACTATCAATCAGATAAACGTTGCAATAAACTTTCCGAATGCATGGCGCGATCCATTCTTCTGATGCACAACATGACTGCTGCCTTGCTGCTCCTTAACACAAAATTTAATTTTTTTTTTCTCAAAAAAATTCGTAAAATTATTTCACTTATTCAGGCAGCTGAAGTAGAAAAAATTGCCAAAAAAAGTTATTGTATTTAAGTTTTCCTTAAACAAAAATTATTCTTACCATCTTGGAGAGTTTTTAATTTAACTTGTAAGAAGCTCATTTCGATTTTTAAGACGTTCATTTCAAAGTTCATATGTCAGCTTAGAAGAGTGTCCAGTTTGACGTGAAAATGTCCAATTCGACGTGAAAATGGTATGTATGCAACTACTGCTAAATAACTGCAATAATCAATAGGCGAATTTCCCGGGATGCGCCACGTACTCGCAATGTTACACTAACTTGCGGATTGGATGGCGTTGCCGCATTCAACAGAGGATGCCGCCTAGAACAACGCGACAATCGGCGCAGTAGAAGTCGACATGGTTCATAATGATATACCATTCTGTTTAAATGAGGGGTCAACGGCTCCGCCCTTCTTGCCACCTTTCCTCCTGCCTTTGAGCGAATGTGGTTTCAAAAGGTAGAAGAATGTCGAAATACAATGGATTGCCGTGCGGAAGTCAATCAAAGCCGGTCAGACGCAGTGGAAATTCGCATTTCAAATGCGATTTCCGCATGATAGTGCACACGCGGACACAAAACAGAACGGCGTGCTCACACTTCTGGAAAAAAGTGGCCCCATAAAGTGGAGAAACAAGATCTCTCGGTGAGGCAACAAAGGAAGGACACCAGGGACTGGATTCGTCAAAGTTACTGCAGTAACTTTAACGGAGAATTGTAAGCAAATAGCTCAGATAACGCGGCTTATCAAGCGATATGGTGAGCGATAAGCCACGTTATCTGAGCTTTCGTTTACGGTTCTCCGTTAAAGTTACTGCAGCAACTTTGATGAATCTCCCAGGTGCCGGATTTATCAACGGTTTACAGCAGTTTAACAGAGAAATTACTAGAGCTAGCACTGCTAGTAGCTAGCTAGTACTAGTTCCCGGAGCCTTATACGTAAATAAATATAGTTGGCACAATTGAGACTCTTCCGATGTTCTTTAATGGCAAGCTTTTGCTGCTTAACAGCTTTTTCAGGCCTTTAATAACATTACATATAGTTTGTTGTCAGTATGCTGTGCCAGACGAGGCTTTTAGGTGGATCTTTATTATTGCGGCCTGACGTTTCGACTTTCCGTCGTCTTCAGAGGCCTAAAAGGGGAGCAACAGGTTTATATTTGCGCTCTACTCCACCAAGCGCCTTAGCCGCCCTAGCATTTTCGACCAACTCCCGGAGTCACTACAGAGAGCCTGAATGTAAGAGACGAACTCACGCATAGGATCCACCGAAGGGGCTGGTATTCGCCCACGCTAGAAGACCAGTACAGGCGAATGAGACCCACTCAGTGGGATTGTCGCCGACCGGTCACTTACAGTCCACAATGAGACACAAATTGCAAGAAGTCACTCCTAACAGAGAGGCACTCATTTCGGTTGTTCATTACCGGATTTTTACTAAAAATCCAGAACGCCTCTAACGCTTTCCTTGCCGATATTTCTCCTTCAACGGCCAAAATGCTGCACTTCACCTCAAAATCGTTCTAGTTGTGCGAATCAATTCTATGTTTACCAAGCGGACTTCTTGGTAATCCATGTTTTTTGCTGGCTAGATGTTCCTTTACACGTACTGCCAGAACCCTTCCCGTTTCCCCTATATATTTTGCATTGCAGGCCGAGCACTCGAGCTCGTAAATTGCCCCAATCTTTGAGCAATCCCCCAGTCTTCCAGTTGGACATACAATGCAATTCTCCGATATGCACTGAGTATCATAGAGTCTATTCCGAACTAGCTGCCGTTTTGTGTTGTCGTTAGGAATGTTCACTAAGACAACATCATCCCGCAGTTGTGCACTTACAATAACTGTCTGAATTTCAGCAGTGACTCTATCGGAGATGAAGGGAAGCAGGAAAGGTATCCTATTTGGTCGGGGTGTGTTTTGGCGGTTAGCGTGAGATGTGGGCCGACGACTTAACGTAGTATAGCCATTAGAAGCGGCTATATTGGAAGCTAGCTGCAAGGATTCTTGTCGCTCGTCAGGGCCTGTACATACTCTCGTTGCTGCGCGAAACATGTTGCTTATTACAGCTCGTTACATATAGTGATTACCATAATTAAAACATACAATAGTAACGGAAATCACTAACCAAGGGGGGCTTGCTAACAGAGCCCCACCGCAGCGATGCTCCTTACAAATAAAGTTACTGTAGACAACATTGCCGCTGATCTTCTTACTCACTACGTGATAAGCCTCAGCGCCTCGGTCTGCTCATCCCTACTGTTAATTTCGGTGTTCAGCCTCTTTATTGCAAGGGCTTCGAGCAGTTTCCTTTCCAGCAGGGTTATCAGTGAGTGGTGGTTATCTTACTTACTACTTTAACTGCAGGAGGGTCTTCATCAGTGGTGGAGGGTGTGGTGTCGCGAGAAGCTGTTCGTAGGGTAAGAAGCGGGGTTTCGCAATACTTGCACATGCTCGTCCAGGCGTCTGTAAAGCGGCCGCATTGTTTCTCCTACATGTAGTTCTGACCACAGCCTTCGCATGTGACTTGAAACACATGGCGACCACATTTCATCTCCAGATCCTGAAATGTGGTCTTGGCGGCCATATTTCATGCCGGGGCGTACCGTTGGCCTTACCGTATGTTAGTCGGACAGGTCTAGTGTCTAACTGTCTTCGTGGTAATCCTTCCGATTACTGTAGGTGGAATCGGGTCCGATATCCAGCCTACTATGGTTCCGATGCCGGAGCAACGAGCACGAAGAACAATTTATTACGGTAAAAATAAGAATGATACTATTAAGACAAGGACAAGGTAGATCTGGGAGCTTTTATGGACTCTCTTGGAGGCGTGTCTACCGTGTGCACCTCGGACTCTCCGTCCGGTACGGTTTTACGGCTCTGGGGCCGTTGCTGGCATATCCGCAGGAGCAGGTCGTAAACCTCCCCTGGATACATTCCGCCACCCCATGCTCTTAACGAACACTTGCAGAATACACCGGTCCCGGTATATTCCACATGGGGGCCCTCAGAGAAACAAGCGCTTCCACTGCGCTAAAAAAAATCGTCTTGAGCAACGACCTCCGTCGCTCGCGTCTCAATGAGCGGTTCCGCTCACTCTTTGGTGGGAAAGCACAAGAGCACTGCAGTTCGTCTGCCCACCGCAGGCTGAACCCTCTACACAGTTTCAGCAACGACCTCCGTCGCTTTTAGAGGAGCGGGTCCGCTCGCACTTTCCAAAGGAAAGTTTAAAAGACTGGCCTCTATAATGCACGAGTCTACTGCAGTTCGCCTGCATTGCTTTCTGAGCAGTTAATCGACGACATCCGTCGCTTTTTAGGGAGCGGCTCCGCTCACGCTTTCCGAAAAAAATGCAACTCAGTGGTCTCTGAGGCACCAGCGTCATCTACTAACCGTAGATCAAACTTGCACTGGTCATAAGTTGATATGGTTCCATACCAGCTTAAAGTCATCTATCCGATGACATTTGACTTCTCCTTCCACAGCTATCATATAGGGTAATTGTGCTTATAAGGCCATCCAAAAAGGGATTTAAAAAAACATGATAATATTACAATGTAACGTTCGTGCGTTTATCATGCACTCGCGTTTTAGCCACAACAGCGAAGATAAGGACAACTATTAGAAGGACGGGGTGAAACTGGGCAGCTCTAGAAGAGTCCTCGTTGTTTCGTCGCTAGCGCGTTCTTTGCGTCGTCACATCCATTTCATCGTACTGGCATGTCCCCAGTAGGCGTAGTCAGCATCTTCGTTTGTTGGCAGTGTAAAACTAGAATTATAGAAACAAATTACACTGACATTTTTCATCGTAGGAGAACCCATTCTGTTCTTCCACCGGCACTTTCGGCACCTAATTTTTTCCATTTCTGGATCCTTACCACTACCATTCCAAGCTGGTAAGAAGCTAGCCTTCCGTTCTTTCGCATAGCCAAACCTCTTCCGATCTTTGTGATAATCGCTTCCGCCGCACGGCTTGCCTGCAGCACATCGCTGCTTCTGTCGAAAGCGTTCCTTGCCTCGAACACTCTTGCACCAACCTTCAAGTTGAGCGATAGCAGAAATTCCGTCTGCAGCGCTCGATGTGCGGCTGTCGCCTGCAACATTCACCCCATCCCGGGTGTTACGACTTTTCTCCACATGTCGAACCTTATTTGGACATTTTGACGCCATGTGCCCAAAATGTCCACAGCCGTAGCATTTCGGTGAGGTTTTTGCCGAATACTGACCACCCAACTGGCGCGGAATTTCGGTTACCCTCTCGAGATGGGATTCTCCTGTATCGATCGCGCTCCGATCAATACCTTTTTCTGAAGAATTGTGACCATCATTCATTTTTTCAAAGCCTACCTGTACCTTTTCCAGTCGCACCGCTACTCGCTTAACCTCTTCATACACTTGGCCCTCTTCCGCATCCAGCGCGGCCCTCATGTAATAGGAACTCTGCCAGTGCTGAAGGCAAGAGTACAACTTGGAACCTCTAATGAGCCTCTTCTATAGGACTGTCTACGGGACATGCTCTTCGTTGGTCTTCGCCGACATGCACGCTGCCCGTAAAGGATGGTTTATCTGATTGATTTGAACCAGCAATCTACAAACTTAAATAAATAATTAAATTTAAATTTAATTAATTAAATTAATAATAGCTGGCTGATGTGGACAGATAGCCTTGGTGTGAACCTGAACAAGAGTAAGCGACATATTCACACATTTAGAGGGGCATGCTCTTTTCTTCCGGTTCAGCTGCAAGTTGTGCCACTTGTTCTCCTAGTTCAAAATTGGTTGCCAAAGGGTTGCAACTGCCGGGTGATTTGTCGTTCTCGTTGTTTTAGTTTTGTCTTTTTTTTCTTCATTGCATGGCATGTTTCGATCTTGTTTTCTGGCGTTTTGTGCACGTCTATTTGACGTATAAATAAATAAATAAATAAATAAATAATGAAATCCCACTCCATACTGGGGTGGATGCTTCTAGAAAGGTCTTCCATGCGGCAGCAAAAATCTACAAGGGACTCATCTTCTTCCTTGCATAGGTTTTCCC
This sequence comes from Heligmosomoides polygyrus polygyrus, assembly GCA_947396885.1. Classification (NCBI taxonomy): domain Eukaryota; kingdom Metazoa; phylum Nematoda; class Chromadorea; order Rhabditida; family Heligmosomidae; genus Heligmosomoides; species Heligmosomoides polygyrus. The sequence continues at coordinate 103,439,639 of OX377203.1, forward strand.
AAGCCTTAATATTGCTTAAGCGCTCACACGGGTTTTGGCGAGCCATTTTTAGCGCTCCCACTACATCAAAATATGTTCCTTCGCGAATATTTTGCGGCAAACCCTTGAAAATTGAAAGCGCAGTTCCTGCAAGGTGGTTCACCAATATATCGCGCCTATCTGGGTCCGACCATACCGTGGTAGGAAACTTCACTTCTAGCCCTCTCAAAAAGTCGCTTAGCGAATTTTTGCCATCATATTTTGGGACACTGGCTATACTCTGAGCCTTAAAAACCTCCCGAAATATGGTTAAGATATCGCCTACTTGATCCGTAGCGATATGCTCTCTGCTCCTTTCCGAGCAGGTCACTGACTCACTAAGCACTGGTCCTTGAAAGGAACCCAGCGAGGACAAACGCGAAGAGGCGCGAGACTTCTCCATAAGCTCGCAACTTGCCCCAGCGTTCATGGGTTGGGACGTGATCCGTCCCTTAACAGAACCTCTTACTCGACTGCTTACCAGCGAAGTATATTGGCTGCGGACCGCACGCCATTCTTTTGTTCTGCACCCCGCCTCAACTGCACCAACTTGTACCCGGCTCGCGCCAGCCATTGAGTGCAGTGTTTCAGCTGGCACGCTCTTAACCTTTTCCTGTAACAGTCTCAACTGATTGCTATGGCGCTCCGCCATTTTGTCCTTTTCCGACAACTCATGCTCAAGATGTGACTCCACATTTACTATGTGATTCTGCAATTCCAGAACTTCATCACACTTAGCAATTACTGTTTCTTTAACTTGGTCTATTTCGCATCCCAAAATCAATGCCAGCTCGCACAATGCTTGGCTATGCGCACTTACCGTCGGCAAGAAGTCGCGCAGATCATCGGGAGTCATCCCAACTTCATTAAAAAATGAGATCTCCAAAGCATGTGCCTCCACTCCTAAGCGCTTAGCCACTTTTCCTACTGTGTTTTCTACAGTACCTCTAACGGCTTCCAAAATCTTTGCTCGCTTTGAGCGAGCCAAATTTCTGATTTGGTCATCTAGCGCATTACCCAACCGTTTTAGGATATTCCCGAATGAAACATTCAAATCCTCTGACTGACAGCTCACTCCAAGCTGGAACCAGTCCTCCGGCGGTTGTGGAGCATTCTCGCCTACAAAATCCATGACGACTCCGTCTGTGGATCCGGCGGAACTATAGCTGGACATTTTCAACAGACCTTGAAACCGAAACTTGGATCCAAGTTACCGGCGTGGCCCCCAAGTCGGACAGGTCTAGTGTCTAACTGTCTTCGTGGTAATCCTTCCGATTACTGTAGGTGGAATCGGGTCCGATATCCAGCCTACTATGGTTCCGATGCCGGAGCAACGAGCACGAAGAACAATTTATTACGGTAAAAATAAGAATGATACTATTAAGACAAGGACAAGGAGCAAAAAGGAGACTAGAGGAGAGCTAAGCCAAGACTGAACCTTGTTCCTTAGATCTGGGAGCTTTTATGGACTCTCTTGGAGGCGTGTCTACCGTGTGCACCTCGGACTCTCCGTCCGGTACGGTTTTACGGCTCTGGGGCCGTTGCTGGCATATCCGCAGGAGCAGGTCGTAAACCTCCCCTGGATACATTCCGCCACCCCATGCTCTTAACGAACACTTGCAGAATACACCGGTCCCGGTATATTCCACATGTTAACGACTAACGAACGAATTGCCACGGACATCAACCGTGTTGTGAAAGCCTCAGGACCTCAGATTAAACCCGTTTTTCGACCACTGCAAAATCTGAAGCCCCTGCTTACTGCATCAAAAATCTATGAAGAGAAATGTGGCCGATCTTTGGGTACCGCAAAGTGTCGCCGTCAATCCGTGAGTGGTTGAATTCGGCTTCACACTGAAGGCTTCGCGCAAGCTGTGAGTGGTTGAATTCGGCTTCACCCTGAAGGCTTCGCGCAAGCTGTCTTCTTCCACAACGATGGGCATCCGGAGCGAGATCGATCTTCGAGAGAGAGAGATCTCCAGCCTTGAAGCGCTGATACCAACTGTGGAATAGTGGAACTGTGGAATAGTGAATGACTTCCTCCTTGAATGCAGCGCAGATGTCGGAAGTTGCAGTCCTTGCGGAATGGCCTTGCAGAAATTCGTAGTAGACGATAGGTCATAGCATGCTGCTGCTTATCGTTGACATTGTTGCTGTATTCGTACTCGACGAGGCCTTATATAGTGTGCTTGAGGAAGCTTCGAGAATGTACTGTGACGTCACCACACAAGATCAATACTGTAAGAGCTTTAGCAAATTTAACAGGCAGTAGCCTAAAGTGTCGCAAGACTTTTCGATCAACCTAATAAATATGTCAATAAGTCAACAAAAACTGATGGAAATTAAGAGCGCTCCTCAATCTCTTCTCGCTTACCTCCGTTCAGTCTCCTGCAAGTCATTCGGTCGCCTGCAGCAGAGCCGCACTTCCCTCTCTACTCCCCGAAAGTGAGACGAAAATTTTTGCATCAATCATCGGCGGCACACCAGATTGCACTAATTGAGTTATGGACCTGCGGAGGCAGGGCCCCACGACGTCCCGCCGCAAATGCTTCTACTTTCCGCTCTGCCAACTTTAATAAATCCCATGCAACACACACGGCTAGGCGGATGGCCCTGCGAAGAGCCATCAGACGTCACCATCCCGCCGCCGACTTCGTATCAGTGGGACGTCGACGCCTCAAGGCTGCGAAGGGGTTGACTAATGAACTAAGAGGACTCGCATGGCTGACCCGTGTATGAGAGCGCGTATTGGACGCTGAAAAACAGCTGCAGTAAGCAGTTACACAGCCGCATCCGTTTCGGCGGCAGCCTGGCCGTTGTTCTGGAACCAGTCACAGCCGGAGGAATTCTTGAAGACTACGTGTAGGGCGCTTCCCAACAAACATTCTTCTGCTGCACGCCAGATCCCGAAATTTGTGAAAAAAAATACAAAACTGCATCGAATATAAGTGGTATTATGGCGTGGAGCTCCACAAGGTGGAGTTTTGTATCATTGCTGTTTGTTGTTTATCCGTTGAACTCTCCGACGAAATTTTCGCGATTTGGTGTCTCTTGCAAGGTTTAGGCTGACGATATAAAAAATTGTAAAGCTATTACACAATTTTTACGTCGAATTGGACGCTTTCCAAGCCAAACTGGACACTTCTCAAATCAGGTCAGACAATATTGAAATCAAATTGGACACTAAGCTAAGCTAACCTAAGAATTTCTAAATCAAAGCGAACTCTTCCAAATCGAAACCAGCTTCTTCTACATGAAACTAGAGACTCTCCATACATGTTAGAATAATTTTTTGTTTAAGGAAAATTTTAATATAACTCTCTTTGAATTTTTAATCTACTTCCCAGTAAGAGAACACATGGATTAAAATTTTATTAAAAAATGTATTTTTTCGAAGAAAAACAATTAATTACATCTCGTTTGGAGAGCCATATTATTCTGCCAAAGAAAAGATTGCCAGGCCCGCGACGGAAAATCCGCTATTTATTCAATTGATAGCGAAATTTCTGTTTGCATGCAGTTTCACATCTGCAATCGGTGCAATATAAATGATTGTAAAAATCACACATATCCCGACATTCTTGCTGCATGAAAGCAGCATTTACACTATCAATCAGATAAACATTGCGACTTGTTTTCTGAGTGCGTGGCGCGATCCAGTCTTTTAATGCACTACAATATTTCTGCCTTGCTGCGCTCTTAAACAAAGTTTAATTTATAATTTGTTCTCGACCAAAATTGTATAAAATTGTTACACTTATTCGGGCAGTTGAAGTAAAAAAAAAAACCAAATAAAGTAATTCTAAATTTTCCTTAAACAAAAAATTATTCCAGCATCTTCGGGAGCCTGCTGTTTAACCCTTAGAAAGCTCGTTTCGATTTGCAAGGCTTTTAGTTTGGTTTCAAAGTTCATAGGCCAGCTTAGAAGAGTGTCCAATTTGAGGTGAAAAGTGTACAATTAGGCGTGAAAATGGTATAAAAGGAAGGAAGATTCAGAGTCCGTACAGGCAGCAATAAACTACATGGAGCAAAAGCCCAAAGACTGGGAACTGCCACTTTCTGAGGACCAAATATCTTATACTTGCACCCCAAAGCAAAGATCACACGATATTATACAACTTACAGGGATCTACTCTACAATCTGTCAAGGAGGTTCGCGACTTAGGCTTTTCAATATCACACAACCTCGAATTCAATGGCCACTACAGCGGACTCGTGAAGAGAGCAAATGACAAGACCAATTTGTTGTTTAAGATTCTGCGTATGGATGACCCCAAATTACTTTTACAAGCCTACAAATCCTACGTTCGCCCGATAGTGGAGTTTGGAACAACAGTAAGTAATCCATTTAAAAAGGAGGACATAGAGCTGCTAGGAAGTGTCCAAAATACTCAACTAAAGTATAAAGTACAAAATGCTAAATACGAAACTAAAGTTCTACATCTTGGTAGATCGAAGTCAGCTAGATACAACTACATGCTTGGTAGAACCCTTGTAGTTAGTGTAGATATGTTACGAGATCTAGGACGTATTATAGACAAAAACTCACCTTCACTGAACACTGTGAAAGTATCGCGGAGAAGGCTGAGAAAACGGTTTACAAAATATTTAAATCCTTGTCTATAAAATCAACACCACACTTTTTGATAGCATATAAATCATACGTTCGCCTTGTACTAGAATACAGTACCACCGTCTTAGGTCCTCACTTGAAGAGTAGTGTACTAACCAGGAAACTATCTCAACGGTAGGTCAGAACGGCCCATGTGTTGTATATGTGCAGAATCGCCTCTCTCTGGGAAGCAACAAAACGCAAATATCTCGACCCCAATACAACTCTGCATACAGTTAGGGACGACGGAAGTTGGGCCGTTGGCTGCGTTAGTCCTATGCCTGGAGGCGGAGAGCGGGCTCAACTTGGCTGGAAACAGCGATGACGAGCGAGCGATGGTGGCAGAGTGCGTAGAGGCGTGCATCTTGTTTCCCAAGGAGAGGCGATTCAGCCGATATACAACACATTGGCCGTTCCGACCTACCGTTGAGATAGTTTCCTGGTAAGGCTTGGAGCAGTTCAAAATGGTGTCACAAGAAGGCTGTGGGTATGGGTGTGATTACACCACCATACTTTGAGACTCGTAGGAAACGGAATGACCTACTGGTCATTTTCAAAATGATTACTGAACTGGTAGCACTAAAGCTTGATGAGTTCTTGAAATTCCAACACAAGAGGTAGCCAGAGGAAAATCCATTTCTCCAAGGCCAAGAGCTCTATCCGTGCTTCCTTTTTTACCCAAACGGCCGGCTCTGAGTTTTCAACGTTCTCAAAAAACATGCGTTTCCTAATTCATTAGCTCAGTTTAAGAGGCTCGTGAACAGGTATCTCCTGGAGTAACTAAGTAGTTACTATAAGTTGTGTTGTAGTGGTGTTTTTTGCTGTTGAGTGTTTGTGTTTTCACTGCGTGTAATTGTGATTATTTGCACGTCCAAATAAATAAATAAATATACTTGGAAGCTATGTATGAGATGTTTTGAAGAGATTATAACGCCGTTCCGAGCGTCATTAGAAGGGCTAGGGACCTTAGCCTTCAAACTCTTCAGAACAGACGTGGGAAGCAGATCTGATTATGATTTTAAAATCCTGACAAAAAAGTTTCGATTAATCCAACAAATTTTTTGGTGCATCACTGACGACGGCAAGAAGCGGAAGGCTCGTACTTTATATTCCTGGGGCAAAATTCCAGATTAGGATAGAAGGATATCTTTAAGTATAGAAACCTATGGGAGTTCAACAAATTACTTTGTGAAGAGGAGGACATCCTAGGACTGTCTGTTCAAGCTTTCCAAATTGTACTATTCGCAAAATTTTTGTTCAAATTTGATGGATGCCACTCTGTTTAAATTAGATTGTCAATCAGTTGCAGTTGCTTATGTTAGTCCAACAAGGCCAACTAAGTTTTCTTTTTTTCCCGTCTCCTCAGATTGTTTCTTCTAAGTGTTACTGTTTGTCTGATGTTCGTCTCTGACATATCCCTTGTTTGATTTTTATGTGTGTTCATGTTGCATGTCAATAAATTAGAAGAAGAAGAAGCAAAGAGTACCGTAGCCATGTCGGTGTCGCATTTGCACTCGGCTGGGCAATCAGCGGTTGCAGAGGTTCGGATGAAGAGCAGATAGATGAGGATCATCCGCGGACGAGTCATTTCAGCAGGACCGCGCATGTAACGGCGCGGTTGGGTGACTGTAGCTCATCCACCCTCAGCAGTGTCGACGGGCCATCTCTAGAAATACATGCGAGCCATGAGGTAACATTCAGATCCGAGCGCCGACTTTTATGGATGCGATGAGAAATTGAGGTCTCGGAGAGGTAACGGATTGAGATTCACTAAAACATACATGATCCTGAAAAAGAAGGAAAAGTTTCATCGGCACAGTTCGTAAGAGACAGCAGGAGGAAAAAGTGAAATCAAAATTTCAAGAGAATGTGGTGATTCCAGGCTTGCCTAGATAAAATGATGCGTATTACAGAAATCCTGGCACGTTCTAAACCTACACGTCGTTCGTGTCAGGAACTCTGTCACTAGGGGTAGTGGCAGTAAGTAGGATTGGTGGCATCGGGTCCAGCTTTCACTTACTAATGCTCTCAGATTTTACTCCTTTGCAATACCCCACCTTGCATTTTATCTCCCGGAGTTCGACGTTTGTACATTTTGCCTTCTATAATATGGAGCTGTGCTTGGGAAGTTGAAGTACTGCCTCGAGGAGATGCCTTTTCCTTCGATCACTTCTCATACCTGTTCTTTTTTCTGCATTTTTTATCTTCTCGTCCATCTTTCATGGGGTTTCGTTCAGTTTGCAGTTGGTTTTGCAGCTTCTCACTTATGTGTTGGCACTTCTTCGCAGACGCATTTATAAATAATAAATAAAAGGATAAAGGATAAAGGACGGCGTTACTCAATCCCTTCTAGGATGCGCCACGCATTCTACTTCCACGGGATGTCGTGGAGGTGACATGAATGCGTATTTGGCCATACAATGACTTGCGATGGCCAGCCGATGAACAAGTCAGAGCTTTATCCTTCCCAGACAAGTCCGGTGCCAATTCACCGACCCCGGAGGGATGGAAGGCTTGGTTGGCCTGGGCGGGAAACCCGAACCAGGAACCTGGTATCGGGTGCAGGCGACAGTCGCGCCTCCTCCGACTGCGCTATACGCGCCAATAAATAATAAATAAATAAATACAGTACAATACGGCTCCTAATTCGTGTACAATCGACGCTTTGCGACAGATTTTTCCGTCGCAAACCGTCGCACTCACACAACTTTGTTCATAGCAATCCCATTAAGACAAAACTTACACCAGACGATTCCTCGCTTCAGCGCAAATCCTTTGGAATGTGAAAAAGTTAATTTTGTTAAAAAGTAACTCAGTTGTAGACAGTTTCGCTTGGAGCTGCCGGTAATTGTTTTACGACCCCACCGAAGTCCGCGCCGGTGTTTCCTCAGCAATTTTAAAAATTCAATTTGTTGGCGAAGTTTTATTTTAAGAGGATCGCTATAAACGAAGTTATGCGAGTGCGACTATTTGTGACGGAAAAATCTGTCTCAAAGCGTCGATTGTACACGAATTGCGAGCGGCATTGTAACTACTGCCTAAGGAAAGAAAGACGTCAGAAAGTCCTTTTTTGCTGAAAGTCGCACGGGCCGAAACGAAGTCAACGATGAATTCAGCAAAACGTATTCTATACATAACTCTTGCTATGCCTCTAAAGCACTTTTGAAGCTTTTCTAGCCAAGTACCTCTCGTAGTACCCTTTCATTTATAAACGGCTTTCTAGCAGCTATTTCACTTCTTTACTTGCTTGATAAGATCCACTTTAGCTCAGACTAATGCTGTTCTGCGTAATTTTTCAGTTCCGTTCTGCTATTTTCACATGAGCTTCCCAAGTACTAAATACAGGGTGCGCATTAATTATGGTTCTCGACGAAAATTTGCGGATTTAAACCGCGAACGACTTTTTTCTAGAAAATTAAGTGCTATCATTTAGTGTTTTGTTTGTATTATGCTACCTCCGAAAATTTCATGTACGTTCTTCGCATTCTAGACTATGGTTAAAGCTCATCCGAAGCCTGACGCCATCATCTGTGAGCACCAGGAATGTCATGAATCGAAAAAAGTTGCTTATCTTCTATCTGTTTTCCAGCCATCGCTCCGAAAGACGATTGACCAGTTCGAAGATCTTTAAAGTACATCGGACAGGAAAGGGCGAGGTAGAAAAGTTTCTGCTGCAACTTCTGATAATATAAAAAGGATTCGTGAAAAAATTCGGCGGAATCTTGGGCGCTCAAAGAGGAAGATGGCAAAAGATGAAGGCATCAGCGTTACCTCTGCAAGAAACATTGTCAGAAGGATACTAGGACTTCGCCCTTACCGACGACAACGGCAAGTTTCCTCTCCGCACAAATGAAGAAGGTGCGACTGAAGAGATGCAGGAGACTTCTGGAGCGCTTCGCAGATGACACGCAGCAGGGCATCGTTTTTAGTGACGAGAAAGTTTTCACAATAGAACATATTGTAATTCCACAAAGGGATCGGATCCTCGTAGAGATAAAAAGCAAGCCATTTCTAGAGGAAACGTCATCGGGTGTTATGGTTTGGGGTGCGATGACTTCAGATGGGAGAGCGCTACTGGTGTTCGTCGATGCTTGAGTGAAGATCAACAAGTAAATATGCTTCAAGGCGGTCCTGAAGAACGTTTTGAGGCCATGGTCCATTTCTCACATCGAACACACTTAGAACACGCTTCCTCACAAAACAAAAAGCGTTTTGCTCCCTACATTCTGACATTCTTAGAGGTCGAAACTGCCGGCAAAAGTACGCAGTATTGTGTACAGTAACCCTCGCGGCGCCCCACGATCCGCCGTTGTCATGGCGGGTCCACGGCACCCACAAGAGTCTGCTGCCAACCTAAAGGCCCGTTTATACTTCGACGCCGAGCGACACGACGCCACGTATTGTGGCCACATTGATCGGGCGACGCAGTCGATCAATTTGGCCACTATACAAGCCACCGCGTCACTCGGCGTCGGAAGTATAAACGGGTTCTAAAGGATGGTTCATATAATTTATTTAAATCAGCAATCTATTAGGTTGGCAACTAAACTTTCGTGGACTCTCAAGAATCTTCAGCAAAAGTCTTTATTAGCAAATAACTAATGACAATCTTTAATGAAAATAAGATCCCTCGGATCGCAGAAGTGCTTCCCATATATCAGGTAGCTGGTCTATCCCACGGCCATAGAGTTATTGTTCTTTTAAGGCCAAAAATCTTTGGAGGTGCATTTTGACCCGATCCACAGTATTAAGTCGTCTTCTAACCAAGAAGTACTGCACCGAACTAAAAATGTGGTAGTCACTCGGCGCAAGGTCTGAGCTGCAAGGTGGATGAGATTGACGCTCCCAGTCAGGTTCTTCTATTTTTTGAGGCTTCCGGTTCGCTACGTTCCCTCCTTTTGGTGGTGTCAAGAAGGTATTAACTTCTGGGAGCTCTTCAAGAACGGTTCCAGCATTAATTCTGTAATCTACTTTTCTCAACCTGGCCGCGCGCAGGCTGAACTCCGCTGGAATCGGTTCAGACAGATTTTCAGAAGCGGGATTATCTATCAGCAAGATAACGCCAGATGACACGTCACGAATCGGGTGCTTCAAAAAATCGAAGACCTTAGCTGGGAGCATCTAACTCATCCACCTTACAGCACAGGCTGTGCGCCAAATGACTGGCATCTTTATAGCACGCTGCAGCACTTCTTGGTTGGAGGACGAGTTATTAATGTGGACTATGTCAAAATGCACCTCCAAGGATTCTTGGCTTCAAAAGCACACGAATTGTACAGCTGTGGGATGGGCCAGGTAGCTGATGAATGGGGAGCAGTCCCGCGTTCCAACAGATCTTACTTTGGTTGAAAAATGTTATTTGTTATTTGTTTATGAACACTTTTGTTGAAGGCGCTTGAGAGTCCACGAAATTAGTTGCCAACCTAATACAAACTTCTGACGAAGACTTTAAATCCACTATCAGGTCTTTTAAAAATCATGTTTTTTCTTAAACTCTTACCCTTCCTTCCGTACTATGCACCTCTTGTTCGCCTTTTTTGTTCGTTCTCGTAGCTCGCGGTTGTCAGCGTTCACTCTAATGTTAGGTGACAACGCCTGTTCCCACGGAAAATCCGCTTAAAGTAGTTTGAGGATGCTCGTTTGCTTTTTTACCTTATGTAGCGCGTTTATGACATATTCAATAAATAAATAAATAAATAAATAAATAAATAAATAAATAAATAAATAAATAAATAAATAAATAAATAAATAAATAAATAAATAGATGGACAAGGAATGACCTTTTCTACGTTACTACACAAAGTCACGTGTTTGTTAAGTTTTTGAAAGCTCCAAATTCTCAGAAGTCCTTTTGCTAGATAAGCGCGATGAAAATTTCGAGCTAAGCTGCACTCTAAATCAACTGTGCCGGCCAAGAAAAGACCTACAAATTGCGAAGAATAAGAATTGATAGACTCTCGCAGGCGGAGGTGTTAGCTCGCCACCTGGCACAATCAACGGTTTACGTTACCTCTGTGAAATTCCCCACCAGCGTTTTTGCTTGAGCCATCAATAGAGGGAGTTTATCTGCAGATCGCAATCTGTTGAAGTGTTCTTCAATTCGTTTAAGAAGTCGTGAAATCATTTTCAGATTAACGGAGCTGATTATGCGACTGCAAATGCTAAACGTTCGCTGGAAGAAGTTTTTGAATGGTTTGCAAATTTGAAGCTGAAATTCGATGCCTGCCACGGCTTTTCTTTAGGAGGCCTCACGCATTTCCATTCTATTTGGCGTGAAAGGACCCCTCGCATTAGGACATATCTGTGAATAAAAAACAGATCGATGCCATATAGAGATAAAGTACATAGGAATGCGCTAGTTAGTCCCCTTTGAGATACGCCACGCATTCTACCCCTACGGTATTTCGCGAAGACAATTTGAATGAATATTTGCTGAAGAATGGCTTGCAATAGTCGGCCGATAGACACGTCAGTGCTTGGTCCCTTTCAGAGCAGTGTGAACATCTTCAAAAGCTTCGATAGCAGCAATGTTAGAACCTTTCAAACAGTACCTGCACTTTTTTAGGATAGCGTGCATTTTTTGAAGCAGTAGTGTGTTCTCAGATTTTAAATCTTAAAAGAAGCACAAATCAATCGATACGTCCACTTTTTGAAAAACTATAACAATTATTCAAGCAGAACACAATCTGTCGAGTATAAAATGCAAAACTTCAGACGAGTGCATGGCGCTTTCCATACAGCTCATATGTCGTAAAATTTACATTTTCCTACGCTTCCATATAAGACCTCAACTCCTCCAGTACCTTTACTGAAAGCAAAGTTGTCACCTTTCGAACAGTATATACATTTTTTGAGACACCCTGTATATTGCAATTAATTGGAACACATATTTGTCCTAAGTAACTACTTGCGGGGCGCGTGTAGCGCAGTCGGAGGAGGCGTCGACTGTTGCGTGCACCCGATACCAGGTTCCTGGTTCGGATTTCCCGCCCAGGCCAACCAAGCCTTTTATCCCACCGGGGTCGGTGAATTAGTACCAGACTTTTCTGGGAAGGATGAAGCGCTGACTTGTCACGACATCCCGTAGAAGTAGAATGTGTGGCGCATCCAAAAAGGGATTGAGTAACGCCGTCCTTCATCCTTTATCCAACTACTTGCGCTTCCCATTCGATGAATAAAGCAGCATTTTACCCGTTCCGAATAAATCGGAACTCTACCGTTCTGCCGACTCTGGAGCAATGAAATGCCTGATTAGCCGGGATGAGACACGAACTTGAATCGATTCTGGGTGCAGGCAAGAAACTGTGCCGTTTGTGACTGCACTCAATGCGTGACTTACAAGGAAATTTTCCCAACTTATGGTGAGTTTTTGCGATGCCATTTTGAAAGGATGTAGAGCCCTGTGAGTGCAGTCCAAAACCACAGTCAGTTTTTACTGAACACTTTTTTAAAGACCTGAAATGGAGGTCTGAAAACGTGTGCGCAACACTCATCTTCTCGGTGGCGCAGTCGGTAAGACTGCCGTCTCGTACGAGCACACCGACAGGCCTTTCAGTTCGAGGCGGAGTGCTGCCAATATTTTTGCACGTTTTAATTTGTTGTTATTAAGCTTTCTCATGATCACAGGAGTCAATTTTAAACCATCAATACTTACAACAAACCAAAACTGTCTACTTCTCTATTTGCGCCTTCCCTATGTGCTAGTTTTTCCACTATTCATATCTGTTCCACCACCATATCATACCGTATCACCAATGATACCGTAATTGCACACAAATACGCTTATCTTACGGTTGAGAATATTATGAACCCGGGCCATATCGGTACATAAGTGCAGTAAAAATGTTGTTCTCGCTTGTTGTCGGCAAACCACTTTCTATCCGGAATATGTTACATGCAGCCGAGATGATAGATTGAAAGTAGGTAACTGGGATAAAATATTATTCAAAAATGGTACCACCCGTGACTTTTCTTTTGATTGCAGATTATAAGCCAGTCCTACCGACAATTTTGCGACCTGCCGACGGGGAAATAAATAATCAATATAACACTTCTAATTTGATAACATATAAGAATTTTTATTCCCAGAGAAATGATATGGTGCACGTATGCATAGTTGAAAAACTAGCACATATGAAAACGCAAATAGAGAGCCTTGGTTTATTGTAACCACTGATCGTCTAAAATTGCCTCTTGTGAACATGAGAAGGCGTAATAACAACAAACTAAAGCGTGCAAAAATACTGGCACCACTCGGACTCGAACTAAAAAGCCTTCCGGTGTGCTCCTACGATGCGGCAGTGTTACCGGCTGCGCCACCGAGCCTCATCTCGTTGGATGTCGTAGGGGTTGACAATTGTTGGGCGCACGCTTTCAGACCTCATTTTCAGGTCTTTAAAGAAGCGTTCAGCAGAAACTGACTGTGGTTCCGGACTCCACTCACAGAGCCCTACATCATGTCAAGATAGCATCGCAAAAGCTCACCATGCGTTGGGAACCTTTCCTTCTTAAATTCTGAGCTTTATTTTAAGAAAGAGTATGTAAATTAAGGAGAAAAAAGAAAAATTAACGTAATAATTTAAGAAAGAGTATGTAACTAATGTAATTGTAAATGAATTAAGTATTAACTCAAACCAGCCGTTGTTAAATATGAAGAATCAAACCTAGAACAACCAGCAGAGACAACATAGATCCATTCATCGGCATCAAAACTGCGCAAAATATCTGCCCTTCAACATAGGAAGAGATATATTGCTAAAGGTTCGTATATGAGTGGAAATGACCTGTTAAGGTTAGAGCAGTCACATGGTGCCGATTATCAGAGAAGCTCGGAAATTGCTGTTGTACGGCGTCAATTCAATTTGCGGGTCATTAAAAAGGCCATTAAAACCCAGTTCATTACAGAAGTAAGTCCTTCGCCTTTCTTTAAAACTGTATAACACAGCATGCATCTATTAGGTTGCACGGAAATTAATGCAGGTTTTCGATCTCCAGGTTTGGAGCTGGATTTTTTAGCAAAACTTTTCTTTGGAATAAGGCATAATCGTGGGCAGATTTTGTAGGCTTGTAGGACGTGTCAATACAGGCAACTTCGGCAGATTTACTTCTATGAGTTCAAGCTCAGTCGTACTGCGGCGGAAACAACTCCGAACATCAACCAGGTATGGGGCCAAGGAAGTGATAAGGAACCCGCGGCGATGCGCTTGTTTCAAAAATTTCGTCGAGTTGAATTCGATCTTGAGGATGAGCCATGTCGCGAACGTCGCTCGGAATTAATGACAATGAGTTGAAGACCTTGGTGGAAGCAAATACATGTGTGACCGCTCGAGAACTTGCGCGAAGGAACTCTGCGTAAGCAAATCAAGTGTTTGGGAACATCTGTGGAAAGTTGGAAAGACGAAGAAGTTAGGTAAATGGATACCACATGAGTTCAACACCATCAAAAAAATCGTCGGTTCCAGGTGTCGTCAGCGCTGCTTCTTCGCAGCAAGAACTATCCATTTCTCAACCGTATCATAACTTGTGACAATAAATGGATTCCCTACGATAATCTCGACGATCGGCTCAACGGTTGGACCGCGATGAAGCTCCGCAGCAATTTCCGAAACTGAAATTGTGCCAAAAGAAGGTCATGATCACTGTTGGGAGGTCTGCTTCTGGATTAGTTCACCACAGTTTCTTGAATTCGGGCGGAACAATGGCGGCAGAGAAGCACGTTCAACAGATCGACGAAATGCACGAAAAGTTCCAACTTATGCACCCGGCAGTGGTGAATAGCAAGGACCGGTCCTTCTCCTCAACATCCACATTGTGGCATCTGAAGCTACAGAAGTTGAACGAGTTGGGCTGCGAAACTCTACCACACCCACCATATTCATCAGACCTTTCGCCAACCGACTACCACTTCCTCAAGCATCCAGATAAGTTATTGAGCGAGAAATGTCTCAATAACCGAGCCCCGGTGGAAGGTGCCTTCTACGAATTCATGCGCTCCAGTACAAAGCATTTCTCGCTCAAGAACTTATCAAGATGCTTGAAGAAGTGGTACTCGGTTGGCGAAAGGTCCGGTGAATATGGTGGGTGTGGAATAGTTTCGTAGATCAACTTGTTCAACTTCTGCAGCGTTAGATGCGCAAAATGTGGTCGCGTGTTGTCGTGGAGAAGGACCGGTAATTCCGCCATATTCACCGGACCTTTCGCCAACCGACTACCACTTCTTCAAGCGTCTGGATAAGTTCTTGAGCGAGAAATGCTTCGATAACCGAGTCCAGGTGGGCACTGCCTTCGACGAATTCATCCGCTCCAGAACACCGGACTTCCATGCAGCAAGGATAAATAAACAAGTATCTCGTTGGCAAAAATATGTAGTCTCCAATGGCTCTTATTATGATTTATAAAATTGCGATTGAGCTGAGATATGTCGTTTTAAAGTTTGAGGTCCAAAACCTGCATTAATTTGCGGAGAACCTAATATAATACGCACAAACTTCTCAATGTTCGCAAAAAGTGTGCGCAACAAAATGAAATATGAAAGTAACTGCAAAAATACAAAAACAGAAAGATTTTCGTAATATTCGCCTCTGTGCCAAAGAGGTTGGTAGGCGGAAGTAACCGTTTAAGACCTAAAACAAATTCTTCCGTTTACGCACGACATGGAAACTCTTAAACATTAGGATTACCAAATTTCAACTAAAATGGAGTTGACATTCAGAAACACCACGAAAATTATTCTAGAGATAGAGCATCAAAGGGTACTGATATAAAAGCGTGCTCAATATGAGAAGCGGATCACTCCAGCTGAAGACCACCGGACACCGCGGGGGTTCTGACGGGTCAGAGCGGTGATAGGTGCCCTTTTGATGGATCGACGGGGCAGGTTGAAGCGATCACTGAGTGCCGCTGGCCGTTGGCCAGTTCAACTGCGTTTCGACCTGACGGCGCTTTCGAGGGGGAAGCAGCTGCCGCCATGCACGACGCGGGGAGGAGCCCGCTCGGAACGGGGCGGTCACGCCGCCGACATCAACTCCGACTCGGCACCGCCTCAGAATCGGTGGTCGCTGTGAGAGAGGAGCCGTTGTGGTCACTTTCAAGGGCGAAATAGATCCAACCAGTGCCCTACCTTTGTCGTCAGATAAACTCTGCAAGCTTGACTCCCTTCTGACGGAGACTAAACGGGTTAGAAGGGTAGTCACTCGGCAGCCGAAGAGCTCTGCTGCTGAGAAGAGTGCCGTTCTTAGCCCTGCATGAGAGAGGGAAGCGCTTCAGCGACAAATAAGCCCTATTAGAGAGCTAACGCGACGATTCTTTCAGCCATTTACGGAGCCGATTGGAGCATTGTGAAGCACAAGAATGCAGTTGTGTACAGCTTTAATCCTCCAAAACTGGAGAACAATGACACACGTCACACACTTCTGGCACTCTAACGTCTGACTAAGGCCTTTTGCTGTTCTGTGAGCGCTGGTATACATACGTGACTAGCTCTCGCAATCATTTATAGGAAAAACAATCAACCACAAATCTTTCTGGTCTGCTGCATACCCTTAGGTTATGCGTATGGCTAGTAAGGATCTACAAGTATGAGCTTTCAATAAAATAAAGAGTGCAAACGAAAATTTCTGTGAAGTGTGAGGAACAAAACTACTCGATTGAATAGAATCAGTTACAAATATATGGAAATTATTCAATTTCTCAGTACTTGAACAGTTCTAAACTCTATGCCACAACAGTCGAATATAATTAGATATTATAGAATCAGGTGCATAACTGTACTTCAAATCGCTCTAAATTTTTAAAATTATTTAACAGCATAACGAAGACAATAACAACCAAAACAATGAAAACAATAACAGTAAACATGTTTTGTTTCGCCTCTATCTTCATACAAAACATGCTGCAATTAGTTACCCCGAGGTTTATCAGTGAAGAAGGTAGCTATTTAATTTAGTTGTTAGTACCATAAAATAAAGGATAAAGGAGGCGTTATTCAATCCTCTTTGGGATGCGCCACGCATTCTACTTCTACGGAATGTTGTGGAGGCAAGTTAAATGCGTATTTGCCCATACAATGACTTGCGGTGGCCAGCCGATGAACAAGTCAGCGCTCTATCCTTCCCAGACAAGTCTGGTACCAATTCACCGACCCCGGGGGGAAGGAAGGCTTGATTGGGCTGGGCGGGCAATCCGAACCAGGAACCTGGTATCGGGTGCAGGCGACAGCCGGCGCCTCCTCCGATTGCGCTCTACGCCCCTTCCGCGGTTAGTACCATATTAGGTGATATATTTATTAAAATGTATTTTAACATTGTCCCACAACTAAATTTTGCAAATGAAAATATAATTGACGCTTATGTTACAATTCAATTTCAATTTCAATACAATTCAAAACTGAATAATACCACATACTAAAGAGAAGGTTAATATAAATAAGTGTTTCTAGAATATATTTAATTTATATATTTATTTCCCGTGACCAAGAATAAGCGCTGAAAATAAATAAATAAATAAATAAAATATATTCTAAAGGGCGCGTGTAGCGCAGTTGGAGGAGGCGCCGGCTGCTACGTGCACTCGATACCAGGTTCCTGGTTCGGATTTCCCGCCCAGGCCAACCAAGCCTTCCATCCCTCCGGGGTCGGTGAATTGGTACCAGTCTTGTCTGGGAAGGATAGAGCGCTGACTTGTTCATCGGCTGGCCACTGCAAGTCATTGTATGGCCAAATACGCATTCATATTGCTTCCACGACATCCCGTAGAAACAGAATGGCGCATCCCAAAAGGGATTGAGTAACGCCGTCCTTTATTCTTTATTTATTTTAATTTGTATTTATTTTCAACATTTTATATATTTTTCTTTTTTAGACCTTATTTTATCTATCTATTTATTTAATTTTTAATTTTCAAAATTATAACACAATTTATGTATTTTAATTCAGAAACTTACCACTCATTATAAGAGGCATCAATAAAATGAAAACGACAATGTTTATGTTAAATTTAACATGAACATTGTCGCATTCATTTTACTTTATACTTAAGTATATCAAATATATCCCTATCATTATCTGTCAGAATATATTTCTTGCTCTCATTCTAAAGTTATAGCAAACAAACAAACAAACAACAAGAAACTTTAGAAACGTAACCTTAATGACTAATAGAAGAAATGTTACTGTTCTAGTATTTTATAATTTGTATTACAGTTAAGTAAATTGAAAACAAGATGTAATATATTGTATTGATAATATTTATATAGTAATTAGTTGTTCCTATTTAGACACTTTAATATGTTTCTCATGATTATATCTATTGCGTAGTCAATTTAATAAGTCTAATTATCAACTAGGGCGCGTGGAGCGCAGTCGGAGGAGGCGCCGGCTGTCGCCTGCACACGATACCAGGTTCCTGGTTCGGATTTCCCGCACCAACCAAGCCTTCCATCCGTCTGGGGTCGGTGAATGGGTACCAGACTTGTCTGGGAAGGACAAAGTACTGACTTGTTCATCGGCTGACCACCGCAAGTCTGGCCAAATATGGCGAAATACGCATTCAAATCGCCTCCACGATATCCGGCAGAAGTAGAATGCGTGGCGCATCCCAAAAGGAATTAAGTAACGCCATCCTTTATCCTTATCCTTATAATTATCAAGTTAACAATGTTTTCAACTAAGTCGTTAAGAGCTGTGCAGCTTATGATCGATGTCGCCTGAGGCTCTGTTGGGACTCTCGTTGCATCCAACCTCTACAATAGATTGCGAAACCAGTTTGAACAGGCACTCGGAATGCTAAAAGACCTCAAATTGCCAGCGGATACACAATCTAATGCTTTTTCTTCCCAGACAATTCCAACCCTCGCCCTCGATTTGGAATGCGCGTAAGATTCCACCCACTTTTGTCAGAAAGGCAAATTCCCTGTTTTTCGGAACAACGCCGCTAAGATGAGCAAGATGGATACTAGTTTGTCCGGAAAGTTCTCAGCGATTTGTATCACTTCATTCGTCTATTATTAAGTAAAAATTCAACTTGCATTGCGTATCAATGCTACTTTTTGTACAGAATTTTTCGCTCTATCTGAGCAAAATAGTTGATCTTTCAACGTTTTTTACCATTTCTGTTTTTGAAGGGCTTATTGAAGTATGTTGAAGGAGCAATTCCGAACGATGTTTCATTTTGACTTCAAATTGGGGCAATCCGCAGCTGAGACAGCTCGACAAATCAATCAAGAGTGGGGCCTAAGGCCTGCAACCAGTTCGAGCGCCTTTTTCAGGAGACCAACATCGCATTGCTCTTCTTGAGATCGTAGCCGGGCAAGAGCAACGGAAGGCAGTTCATTGAATTCAGCGCAGATTCAATATAGGCAGGAGCTAAGCACGCAACTATGTGTAGGATTTCCGGGGTCTTCCACAGGTAGGTAAGGGATCCCTCCACGCCCTTACCAATACCGTAAGCAGCAGCCATGTACACAACCGAGAAACTTAAAGAATAAAAGATAAAGGACGGCGTTATTCAATCCTCTTTGGGATGCGCCACGCATTCTACTTCTACGGGATGTCGTGGAGGAGATTTGAATGCGTATTTGGTCATACATTGACTTGCGGTGGCCAGCCGATGAACAAGTCAGCGCTCTGTCCTTCCCAGACAAGTCTGGTACTAATTCACCGACCCCGGAGGGATGGAAGGCTTGGTTGGCCTGGGCGGGAAATCCGAACCAAGAACCTGGTATCGGGTGCAGGCGACAGCCGGTGCCTCTTCCGAATGCGCTCCACGCGCCCAAGTAAAAGTATACATTTAAAATAAATATAAAATCTATTACTGTACTAGCAACTAAATTAGTTCACTACCTTACCTTACCTTGTTCAGTGATGAGCCTCGAGGTAACTAACTGTAAACACGTTCTGTATGAAGATAGAGGCGAAACAAGGCATGTTTAATGTTGTTGTTAGCTGTCGTTGTTTTGCATGTTACTGTCCTTCGTTTACAATTGTTGTGCCATTGTATTTAATGTTGTTGAAGAATTATGAGAATAATATTTTATAATATTTTTAATGTGAATAAGTAATATAATAATATTTTAAATAATTCTATGCATAGATTCCTACATTATTCTATTGGGGTGAAGATGGCTCCTTCGTAGTATTTAATTTCATTTAATTTTTTAGAAAAAGCCTTTTTGACTCCTTTTTGTAGTATATTATGCAGCCCAGCCCCATATCCCTTTTGAATCCTAGGCAAAGAGCTGTGACCGGCGGATACGAGCCGGCGGAGCCAGGGTCGTAAACTGGTATCCGGGGGAGATACCGTAGCTGTGCAGGTAGGCATGCCATAATCGACTCTCCCAGTGCTTTTTTCGTCATAAACTTCTATCGTCGATCATTGTCCATTTTCTAACGGTTTTTGAAGTGTTTTTCGAAGCAATTCTTCCTCAGTTGTTTTCGTGTTCTCACACAGTTCATAGACGCTACTTCTTTTTTCCTCAATTCCTTCCTTTCATGAAAGTATTAGGTTGTCCGGTAAGTTTTTAGAACAATGTTGGAGAACATTGTACAGTTAACAACTTTATTAAGAACAACTACGATTCACAAAATATTCGCCATTATGATCTATCACGTATTGCCATCTTTCCGGTAGAGAACGTACACCACGAGGGAGGAACTTCGGAGACTTGGACGGCAAGAAGTTGTTGACACACTTCTCAGCTAAGAAAGACTGCAGCGACCGGAAAATGTGGTAGTCACTGGGTGCAAGATCAGGAGAGTACGGCGGATGGGGTACCAGTTCAATCCCGAGTTCCCCCCATTTCTTCTACGTATTCTTTGCTGGCGCTATCCATGAGAAGAAGAATTTTTCCTCTTCTGGGATTGCGAGGATTTCGCTCATTTTCTCCAGCTGGGCCAAGAACATGTTTGAGTCTACATGGAAGGGTAGAAACTATTTCCCAGAATACTGGGCCATTGATGTCTTACCAGAAGGAAAGCAACTCCTTTGTGGAGTCGGAATAGCCATGCTGAATCCCATTTCAATGGGGTAAGGACTTGAGACATGCATGACGTGCTGCCATTCGGTCGTTTTCTTCTGCGTGGATGTCTTCCGGCCCCATTTTCTCACCGAACGTCACATGCTGCTGCTTGCGTTCTCCAACTAATCGCTGGAAAACTGACGCCGCTGGCGCTGTAGCTTGAG